>JAKWJA010002495.1:24639364-25239364 GCA_027704765.1 Solanum habrochaites | reverse complement strand
AATAGTCACAACCTTTCATAAAAGTCACAATTTTTCATGAAAGATGAATGCTTGTTATGGGAATAAAATAAAACTAAGGAAAGAGACAACATAGAAGATAAATTTTGAATCATCCTCACTGGAATTTTTATCTGAGTTAAAAAAAAGACACAAAAATAGAAATTTTTTTGCAATAGATACATGAATTACTATGACTTACAATAAAAGATTAAGCTTTATTATACAGGAGGAAGAACACTTTGAGGATTGAAACACACTTCATAAGAAGCTTATTTAATGTATTTAAACTCAACTTCCATAAAGTAAAAAAACCTAAAATAATTGCGGCAGAACTAAAACTTTTTTTTATTAAAGAACCAAATATAATAAATTGAACCATTTCAGCAGTTTATGAGTTGTGGACTAAGAGGAGCAACAGTAGTAATGTCATATTGCGATTAAAATGATTTTTCTTTGGTTATATGAATAAACATGTATAAAGGAAAGATAGAGAAGATTGATTTTCAATCATCCGTGCTCAAATTTTTAACATAGTTTAAGTAAGGACACCAAAATAGTAAAAAGAAATTGTCATAAACAACTATGACTTATGGTAAAGATTAATCTCTTTGAAGTAGGAGGAAGGAGAATTTAATAAAATAACCAAACTTCATAAGAAACTTACTCAATGTATTTGACTACTCTATAACGAAAAAAACCTTCAAATAATAGTGGTAGAAAATCCACTATTTATATTAAATAAAGTGTAGGTCACACTCTTTGAAAAAGTTACGACCTTTCAGAAACGTCACAAACTTACATAAAAGTCACAATTTTTCATAAAAGTTGCGACTCTTCATAAAAGTCGTAACTCTTTCAAAAGGTCGCAACTTTTCATAAAAGTCGCAACTTTTCATCAAGTCACAAATTTTCAAAAGGGGAAGGTTAATTTTGGTAATAGAGAAATTTAAAGGGAAATCCTTGTTTATGGTAGCGCCACGTAGGCGGGCCTAGGGTTCTTTTTATAAATATATATATTTCAAATTGTGTTCTCACCTACTTTCCTCGATTTGATAAAGTCATTAACCAAATTAGAATATTAACCTCATTACTTTAAAATTTTTAATTTATTTTTTATTATTATGGTAAGTTCTGTTTCAAAGATCTATATAAATATATTTTGTTACTATAATTTTAACATAATGAGTAGATTTCTTTTAATTTATAGTATGGCAAGAAATTAATTACAACGTTAAAGAATTTTTTGTATAAATAAGCAACACATTTTTTTGGAGAACCTCATCAATTAACATATCATTTAAAAGTCATGGCAGAACCCTAGGAATCAAAACATTTCGATGGAAAAAATGAAAATGAAGATAATTATACTCATAATTTTCAAAGCATCAGGGATATTTTTACAAGAAAGCTAGCAATATGATTGGGAAATATGACATTGATGTGAGAACAATAACATTTTCCCCCTGTGATAATCCTTTACCATTTTTCCGCCATACAACTGATGTTATTGTTGATCATTTCCTTAGTCCAAATGCCCAGGAAAGTGAAAATAGTCATCTTATCATTGTAAACACTCAGATCAAAATCAAGGAGAAACAAGTTGAGCTTGACAATATTGAGATCATTGAAGAGACTTTATCTAATCAAACAATTATAACGACCGCATTTCGTCGTTATATAAATGACAATGGGTAAAATAAAGGCTGTAAAACTTTTTGTAGTACTTGTAGTTTCCCAACCTTGTCCAGATTTGGAGGAATTTGGAGTCATCCAGGGGTAGGGAGATCTTGTAGCAATCGGGTAAAGTAAATGTGTATTTGATTAAATGAATGAATATATAACTCTTTAATGAATTCATACAACTTTACGGGATCGAATAGATATAGGTAGATCATTGGGAATTGACTTTGACGTTAAGGACACTTTCTCAGCATAGTGGGCTAAGAGTATGTTGTAAGAAAGGGGAAATTGAAAATCCTTTTGGAACTCACTTCTTTGCATCGTGCCTCTACAGAGATGCCGCTACAGCAGGATAGGTGCCACTATAAAGGGCGATGCAGACATGGAATTAAAGGATTTTGGGACTTTTTGAGGCAGAGCTCACTAGTTCACTTTTGTGCCGCTGTATCGGGATTAGTGCCACTGCAGCAACACCACTACAGCGGGATGGGTGTCGCTATGGCGGTATGATGTTCTTTTAAGTCTTAAATACAACTCTTAGATGACCGTATTTTGTACTTTTAAACTTTTTGAGTTAAGAGCCGACCCTTGGGATATTTCAACTTTTTTTCCATGATTCATAAAGATAGAGGTAATCTTTTCACTCTACAGAATAATTTTTTGATCGGTATAACATTTTAGAATGGGTGAATAATGATGAGGAAAGATTTCTTGAAGAATCCTTTGGTGTAATTAACCTTAAATTTACTAGTTGGGTCATGGGTTTGAACTAGGGTTCATAGTTTATTTGTATTTCGCGAATTTAGTGTCTTTATTGATTCCTATAAATAAAATAGTAGCTTGTAGACCACGAACAAGCGGAACGAATCCAGAAAGGGAAGGATCAAGTTGTCTAGGGTTTCAAGCTTGTTTGGAGATAGTTAATGGGTGTCTTTCTATGATTATGTGATATACACTTGCTTTGTTTCGTTTTGATTGTTGTATATGCAAGCATGTTGAAATATTTGTCATAGATGTTGAAATAAGATATATGAATATTGATACCCTGAAATCATTACTTGAATGTGTGATCTTGATGTGTCATTGTGATTTCTGATGTGGATCGGCTTCCACGTTCCAGCACCTAAAGTTGGATAATATTGACACTTTCCGGCATGGTAACGGTTTGACTTTGGGTTTTGTGAGAGAACCAACTATGTGATGAAGAATGTGAATTGACATGTTTATTCTTATGAAAAAATTGAATATGGTGATATTTATGCATGTGTTATGATGTTGTGATTACTTGTTCATGTTATACAAGTGGGATACTCGAGTGATCCTACTAGTACACGGTGGTTCAGTACTGATTCTACACTTGCTCTTTTTTTTTAGTACAGGGCATCTTCACGCAACTGTTGTCAAATCTCGCTTACGAGATTGGTGATCGCTTTGAGTTCATGGGTAAGCCATATCATTTGGGCTTCCATGGAATTATCCTCCTTAGTCTATGTCCATCATTTTTGGACATAGACCCTGTTTTAGTTAGTTAGATAGTTCACTAGAAATTATGGTTAAATTTGGTTCTCATTTCTAGGTTTATCATTCGCATTGTTAGTTAGTGATTAGTTCTTTATTTATTAGTGGAACCTTGTCTTTAGTTATTAACTTGTTTCCAAAACTTAAATGCCTTAGTTTCTAGGTTCATTTCTTTGATTGGTTGCTAGTAGTTGTTTCCCCACCGATTTGTAGTGTGTGTGTCAATCACGACGGTCTAGGTCGTGAAAAATTTTGTATCAGATCCTAGTTTCGTTGATCTCAATGCACAAAAATGAGTCTTATAGAGTCTTAGAAACGGTACGGGGACACTTTAACTTTTTATCGAGAGACTATAGGACATTAGGAAATCCCCCTTTTCCCTTGTCTCCTTCATGCTATGACTTGATTCCAATTGGTGTCTGGCGTTTTAAATTGATGTCTAACTTCTTTAAATATTCTATCATAGATGGTAAATACTAGGTTTAATCGTGTTAGGAATGTAGCTCCTACTAATGCTCCAGATGAAGAACCCACAAATAGTCATGGTCGAGGCAGATGTACAGAAAGATCAAGGGGTAGAGGTCGTGAAAGAGTGGAGCCTGATGTAAATGAGGTGTCAAATGACTATGTTTGGTGAATGAGAACCCTACGGTTCATAACAAAGACATAGAAGAGGAAGTTGAGTTTGATAATGTTGATGAGGTGGAAAATGAGTAAGGGGTGTAGGTTGAAGCTACATGAATCCCTCACCTTGATCCGGTGTTAGCACAATAGATCATGTCATTTTTGAAAGGGTTGGATAGTCCAAGGATGATTCCACCTATTCAAGTCCTCGCGAACTCCCTTGTTAAAATTGTACTAGAGCCAGTTGGAGAGGTAGGTAATGTTGATTTCTTCCATCCTTTGTTGGAATCTGTGATGACCAGTAATAATCTTGATATGTTGACCATGTTTTTGAAGTTCAAGTCACCGGTATTTCTTTGTTCGGAGATAAAAGATGCTTATGAGTTCATATTGAATTGTTATGAGAGGTTGTATAAGTTGGGTGTCGTTCACCAACATGGAGTTGAGTTCATGTATTTTCAACTTCAAGGTGCGTCCAAGCAATGGTGAAAAGCTTATATGGAATGCAGAGCCTCTACATTACCTCAACTTGCTTGGACACAATTTCATGCCTTGTTCTTAGAGAAGTATATGCCTAGGAGTTTGAGAGATCGCAAGAAGGATGCATTTATGGGATTAGAACATATTAGTATGTTTGTAGCTGCTTATGAAGCCAAGTCCCATGTTATATCTAGAAATGCTACCCAATTGGTAACCACTGAAGAATAGAGGATCCGGTAGTTGTCAAAGCTTTGAATTCTGATATACAAGTGTTTCTTGTGCATATGACTTCTGCAGGAAGGAGCTTCAGTGAAGTGATTGATTATGTCAAAACGGTCGAGGGGGTAAAGCAAGACGGTCAAGCTAGAGTGTTGTCTGTAAGGGCCATGGAAATTTTTAGGAATCCTATACTAGAGGATCCGGTGAGCTACCCTCGCGGCCAAGCCAATTTAGTCTGCCAAGTCCTCCCTTTCTAGTAACTATTCGGGGACTCCTTCTAATAATTTTCAGTGTATCACAGTGTTGAGCATGTTGCGAGCAACAGACCCATCTGGCGGCCACACTTGTTTTAGTTGTGGGGAACTTGGATACATGATGAGGAATTGCCCACAACCGCATTCACTTGAGTCCAAAAAGAAACCTTCTCAAGAAATTATACACACGGGAAATGGTAATAATGATAGGGGAAGTACACAAGTAGGACGCAAAGGAAATCAGAGAGGCCGTGGAGGTAGCGGGAATGGTAAAAATGGTGGAGGTACTGCGCAACTAGTCAAGGAGGTAGCTTGTTTCAATAATAGAGTTCAATGTTATGTATTTTCGGGCAAGAATGAGGCAGAGAAGTATGATGGACTGATCACAAGTACTATTCTTGTCTGTGATCAAACAACCAATATATTATTTAATTTGTGTTCCACATATTCGTATGTTGTTGTGTCATTTGCCTTTCATTTTGAGATGTTATTTGCTATTCTTGATGATCCTATACGTGTTTCTACCCCGATTGGTGAGTCAATCATAGTCACCCATGTTTATTGTGCTTAATCTATTTTGTGTATGGGATTTCAGACTAGGACTCATTTGGTGATTTTGGATATGGCATACTTCGACATAATCTTAGGCATGACTTGGTAGTCCCTCCATTGTGTTGTTCTTCATTGTAATGCGAAGTCGGTGACTCTATAAATTCCGGGATTGGAAAATTATAGTGGGAAGGGGTGTATAAGCTTAAGCAAGTTAAGATTATATCCTTCATCTGGGCTAGTAAATTAGTAGAGCAAGGTTGTTTAGATTATTTGACTCATGTTAGGCATGTTGAAATTGAAGCTCCATTCATTCGGTCTATTTCGACGATGTCCAAATTTAGTGAAGTTTTTCAAAATAATTTTTCCAGAAAGCCTCCATATAAAGACATAGATTTTTATTGACTTAGATCTTGGTACGCGCCCCATAATTTATTTCCCTCCATATCGCATGGCTCTGGAGGAGTTGAGTGAGCTTAAGGCTCAAATCCAAGAGATTCTTGATAAGGGTTTTATTCGTCCTAGTGCTTCCCTATGGGTGCTCAAATTTTATTTGTTAAGAAGAAGGATGGTAGAATGAGGATTTTCATAGATTAACGACAGTTGAATAAGGTCACTTTTTGAAATAGGTAACCCTTGCCTAGAATAAATGATCTTTTTTACCAATTACAAGCTGCAACGGTTTTCTCTAAGATTGATTTAAGATTTGGTTATCATCAATTGAAGATTATGCCTAAAGATATACCTAGGACGGTGTTTAGGACTCGTTATGGGCACTATAAATTTTTGGTTATGCGTTTGGGTTGACTAATGCACCTGAAACTTTCATGAGGTTGATGAATGGAGTATTCAATCCCTTTCTTGAATCTTTTATGAAAGTTTGTATCGATGACATTTTGGTGTATTCAAAGAGTGAAGAAGAGAATGCTAACCATTTTCGTACAGTTTGGGTTATCCTTAGAAAGCAAAACTTATATGCAAAACATTTCATGTGTGAGTTTTGGTTGAAGTAGTTTGCATATTTCGGGCATCTGGTGTCAAAATAAGGGGTAAGAGTGGATCCCAAAAGATTGAAGTAGTTCAAAATAGGGTACAATCTAGCTTCGTGATGGAGGTTAGGCGTTTTGTGAGACTTACTAGTTACTATCGTCGTTTTGTCAAGAATGTTACTTCAATTACTACTCATTTGACCAATCTTACTAAAAAAGAGGTACCGTTGAATTGAATGAAAAATGTGAGGAGAGCTTCAAAAATCTTAAGACTCTTTATGCCACCTCGCCCCTTCTAGCATTACCTATTGAGGGTAAGGAATTTATTGTCTGTTGTGATGCTTCACATTCTAGATTGGATGTTGTCTTGATGCAAGATAAGAATGTCATAGCTTATGTGTCGCGTCAATTGAATGTGCAACACAGAAATTAACCAACTCATGATTTCAAGTTGTCAGTCATGGTATTTGTTCTTAAGATCAGGCGACAATATTTGTATAGAGTTATGTGTAAGGTATTTACTGATCTTCATAGTTTGCAACATGTATTTACCCAAAAGGATTTGAATTTGAGACAGCAAAGATGGATTGAATTACTCAAGGATTATGATGTGACTATTTAAAAACCATCTGGTTAAGGAAAATGTTGTGGAAGACGCTTTGAGTCGAAAAACGATATGTACGGAAAGTTTATCTCACTTGAGTGGAACCAAGCAACTCTTGACCAAGGAAATTCAGACCTTAGTGTCTAAGTTCGCGCAGTTGGGCATTTGTCAAAGAGGTGGGTTGTTATCTAGCATTGAAGCTTAGTCCATGCTCATAGAGGAAACCAAGGTCAAGCAATTCAAAGATAAAGATTTAGATGATCTTAGAAAAGAGATTGCAATAGGTAAGTCTCAAGTAAACACTCTAGATATGGATAGTGTGCTCAACTATAAGGGTAGAATTTGTGCTCCAAGAGTTGATGATTTGATCCTAAGGTTGTCAATGAAAGCTCATGGCTCGCGCTATTCTATTCATATGGGTGTGACAAAGATGTATAGAGATCTGAAACAGTTTTATTGGTGGTCATATATGAGACAAGACATTGAGAAGTTTGTGGCAATGTGTGAGCATTGTCAACAACTGAAGTATGAACATCAAAGGCCTGTGGTTCTACTTCAAAAGATGTCAATTCCACAATAGATGTGGGGAACGATAGCCATGGATTTTGTGGTTGGACATCCCAAGACTTTGGGGAAATTTGATTCTATTTGTGTTGAAGTTGATAGGTTGACCAATTCACCTCATTTCATTTCGGTGAGAGTGTATTACAACACTGAACATTTGGCTAGGATTTATGTAAAGGAGATAGTCAGGCTGCATGGTGTATCCCTTTCCATTATGTCAGACCATGGTACCTTTTTCACTTCAAAGTTTTAGAGGATGTTACATGATCAATTGGGCATGCAAATCATCTTTAGTACAACCTTTCATCCCAAACGAATAGGCAATCAGAAAGGACTACTATACAAGTGTTAAAGGACATGTTGAGAGCTAGTGTAATTGACTTTGGATGGCATTGGGATAAGTTCCTACACTATGTGAGTTATCCTATTATAATAGTTATCATTTTATCATTGATATTGCACCATTTGATGCGTTATATGGGAGAGGATGTAGATCGCCCACAGTTTGGCTTGAATTCGGATATGTAAAACCTTTGGGTTTTTTTAGTGAAGACACCCAAGATAAGGTGAGGACCATTCAAGCTAAACTTTTAGTCGCGTAAAGTAGAAAGAAGAAGTATGTGTATCACAAGGTCAGAGATATAAAATTCTAGATGGGCGAAAATGTTTTTCTCAAGGTATCACACATGAAGGGGTTGATGAGATTCGGTAAGAGGTGTAAGTTGATTCCTTCCTATATTTGTCCCTTTGAGATTCTTAAATATGTAAGGCCGGTGCCGTATAGATTGGTGCTAGCTCCAAAATTGTCCGGTGTACAACCCGTATTTTATATGTCTACGTTACAGAGATATCACGGTGATGGTGACTATATCATTAAGTGGGACTTAATAGTGATAGACAAGGACTTCCAATATGAGGTATTTGGAGGTTGAAAACTACTTGGGAGACTGAGAAGGATATGTAAGACATGTACCCGCAATTGTTCGTCGAACTAGGTACTACCTTGTTCCTTTTCTAGCCTACCTTAAGTGAGTTGATCACTCGGTGATGATTTATGGGAAAATTGACATCAATTATAACGATCAGGTTACATTGTAATAGAATTGCCAATGGTGAAAATTTGGGTCGGAAAACATTTTCGTTGTACTAGGATTTTCTCAACCTTGTCCTGATTGAAGGGATTTGGAGTCATCGAGGGGTAGGGAGATCTGAAAGCAATCAGTTGGAGTAAATGAGGATTTGAGTAAATGAATGGATAGATAACTCGTTAAGGAATTCTTACGACTTAACAACACCGAATTTTTATAAGTTGATCATCGGGAATTAACTTTGGTTTGAAGGGAATTTTCTCAGTTTAGTGGGCTAAGAGTATGTTGTGAAAAGAGGGAAATTAGAATTCCTTAGGAGCTCACTGCCTCACTTCATTTTGGTGCAGCGGGATTGTTGCTACTGCAACGACGCCCCTACAGCGGGATGAGTGTCGATGTAGCGGGCGAGGCAGACGAGTAACTAAAGGATTTTGGTATTTTTTTAGGCGGAGCTCTCTGCTTCACTATGTGCCTATGAAACAACGCCGCTAAAAAGGTATCACTGGATTTTAAATGATAAATAAAAGCCTTAGATGACCTTATTTTGTAATTTTAGACTTTTTCAGTAAAGAGACGAGCCATGGGTTATTCCAACTTGTTTTCCAACGTTCTTGAAGATACATGTATGTTTTTCACTCCCCAAATTCATTTTTCTATACATAGAACATTTTAGAATGGGTCAATAGGGGAAGGATTCCTATAGCGGAATTAACCCTAAATTGACTAGTCCGAGTGATGGGTTTGAACTAGGATGCATAGTTTGTTAATATTTCGGGAATTTATTGTTTCTTTATTGATTCTCGTATATAAATTGTTATTTGTAGACCAGAACAAGCTGAACGAATCCGGAAAGGGAAGGATCAAGTTGTCAAGGGTTTCAAACTTATTCTAGGTAGGTGATGGTTGTCATTCTATGATTGTGTGATATACTCTTGATTTTCTTCTTTGTGATACTTGTATATATATGCATGTTGCAATATTGGTCATAGATGTTGAAATAAGATATATGAATATCGATACCATAAAATCATGACTTGAATGTGTGATCTTGATGTGTTCTTGTGATGTGTGATTGGGATACGCTTCCACGTTCCGGCACAAACAAGTGGATCCAATTGCAACGTTCCAGAATCCTAACGGTTTGACTTTGGGTTTCATGAAGAACCAACTATGTAATTAAGCATGAGAATTGTGATGTTGATTTTTATGACAATGTTGGATTTGATTATATTTACACATGTGCTATAATATTGTAATTGTTTTTTATGTTCACTAGTGGGATAGCCGCGTGATACTTCCAGTTTTCAGTGATCTTGTACTGATTCTGCACTTGCTCTTATTTTTTTCTTGAGTACAGGGCGTCTTCACGCTACTTCTAAAAGACCTTGCTTAAGAGACTGGTGATCACTTCGAGTTCAAGGGTGAGCCACATTATTTGGGCTGCCAAGGAATTCTCTTTAGTCTATGTCCACCATTTTCGGACCTAGACCTTGTTTTAGTTGGTTAGATAGTTCAATATAAATTCTTGTTAGATTTGGTTCTCGTTTCTAGTTTTGGTACATTGACTTTTAGATTCTAGGTTTATCTTCTGCATTGTTATTTAATTATTAGATCTTTATTTAAAAATGGAACCTTCTTGTTAGATATTAACTTGTTTCCATAACTTAAATGTCTTAGTATCTATGTTCATTGCTTAGGTTGGTTGCTAGTAGTGGTTCTCCCACTGATTTGTAGTGTGGGTGTCAATTACTATGGTTTGGTCATGACAACACATATAAGAAATGTGGGAACAAATAAAGGAATTCAATGTAAAAGATTTGAAAAAATTTGAAAGTCCAGTGGATGAGATTGATTTGATGCTGAAAAAATGTTGTTGCTTCTTTTGCACAAGATCCTCATGAAAAGGCCAATTAAGCATAAAATGATTTCTAATATATTTGAAGTCGCATGCAATGAAATAATTATGTTTTTTAAAAATATTTTTGTTTTAAGTTTTAGTTCGATTTTTATTTTAAAGTTGATGGTGTTATTTCAATTATTTAGTAATGATTTTCATTTATGATTCAAATTTAGTGAACATAAAGACTCGAATTTTCGTATTAATTAAGAGTTCAATATTTAAATATCTCGTGGTACATCTTATAATTTTTAACATATATGTCAATGATTCAAATAAAATGTTATTAAATTGGATATATTTAATTAAACTATCATTGTGAAGACATTAGATCTTGGCTTTGGACTAAAAACTGCAAATTAGTTTTTAGGGTTTTAATCTAATCACACCCATATAGTGTGTTCAAAATTAATTCAAATTTATTCTTACACGTTTGGGCTATTTAGATAAATCTACAACAGTTTTTTAGGATAAATATATCTTTTGATAAATAATTAATCCAGATAGAAGGTGAAAGTTAATTCGAGCGGATAGTGAGGTCCATTTTCTCTCAGTATCGTAAAAGATTTGTCAGGTTAAAGTGTCTCTAGTAGTTTAAATATAGATTGAGTGATATTAAAAGGTAACGTCACTTTTTTGAGAAAAAATTAAAAACATTTAAATTTAGTGGTGAAATCGAAATTTTCATGATGGCTAAGCTTTCGTAAATGAAAATTTTGGTTATTTTCTTAACGATGACCGTAGGTTTACACCCATTACTAACAAATTTTACTATTTTTTATATGTTTATCACACATAAGTTGTTATATGAAAAAAGTATGATAATTATAAAATAATTGCATATGGATTGTATTTACGCATAAATTGATTATGGTTTTTAATTCAACAATTTTCTTAGTCAAAAATAAAAATTTAGATTATATTTCGTAATGTGCTATGTTATATAAAATTATAAAATAAACTTGGGTCAAATTTTGTCACGACCCAACCCAACCCACCGGGCCGTGAGGGCCCACTATAACACACAAGTTGAAGCATTCTCATATTCCAATAGTTAAACATGCGGAAAATTTTAAAGAAATCCAAGGTAATTAGAAAAATATGACTTGCATAAAGTACATCTTTAGACACACTTTTAGTTAAAACTTGTAAAGTAATTCAAGATCTCTCGAGGATCTAGTCTAAATAGATAGAAGAGCTACTAAGAATACAACTGGACATGATAATTAAAAAGACTCCACCATGCATGTAACACTTTAAAAATTCAAGACGTGTCGTAAATTCTAACATAGGTGTCATGAGGTCTAAGTATTATTTTTAAGCCTATTTTAATGAATATAGGTCATTTAGGAAGTTTAAGAACCAAAACGTCCAATAACGTCCATGACGTCCGGAAGTTGGTTCAAAGAGATACTAGCGTGCCTTGGCCTATTTGATTAGCTTTTAAGAGTCGAAAATTTATGAAAAGTGGTAAAAGGGTAGATAATAGGTTTTTGAGTTGCTTCATGGTCGAAACGTCTAGGTAAGACTCCCCAAGGACCAACCAAAGGCCCTTGAGGAGGACCCCTGCAGTTTGAGGCAACACTGCCTGAGCATTGTGCATCGATGCCACAGGCTACGCTCCGTGTGTGGACTGACGGGGCGTTGATGCCACCGTTTTTTCACAGTTATCTAATGTGACAAAGACTCTCGCCTTCACAATCCCTGAACTTACCTACGAAGACGGGGGGCAGTCCGTTGACTCAAAGACGGCCCGTCGATGGGGTTCCGTCTGTGAAGGTCTTGAGTTTCCTGCACATTTTTAATTGAGTTTATTTAATTAATTAAGCGGTTTAGAGGTTATTTAGCGATTTATGAAAGACTAATTAATTAATTTAACTCCCATATAAAGGCCCCAAACCCAATTAATCTAATTACAACTCTCAATACAAACTCCCTTCCTTCTCTCTTTTTTCTCTCTCTACTTGAACTCACCATTGAAGACTAGCAAGGAAAGGAGTTTAGGGGATGGAAAGGGACGAATTCACCATCAATTCTTCATCAAACGTTAAGTTAAGGGGTCTAATTCACCTTTGAGACTCTTTCTTCAGAGGGTTCCTTCAAAATGGAGTTCAAAAGTTGAGTTTTCATGTGGGTTTCATCCAATTACGAAATTGATGTTGTGAATTGAGTTGTTTATGTTTTATTCAGGATATAATGAATAAATTAAAATGTAATTGAAATTGATTATGATTAATTGTAATATTTTGATTCAAATTGAAGAATGTGAACTTTAACATTGAAGAATGTGAACTTTAACCCGTAACCCTAAGTTTGATCTTAATGTAAATTGGATTGTGATTGATTCAATTGTCTTGCTTATGGGTTATATAACTATTAAATGTTGCAGTTACAATAATAATTAACAAATTGGAGTGAATTTTAGTCTTTCATGATAGTCTTGAGAAGATGATCTAGGTTAGAAGGTAAGTGGACCTAGGCATCTTATTTTAAGTTATGATCTAGTATTGAATTGTGCTATAGTATTTATTCTAGTATCGTTATCATGTTGATTATTGAATTATCATGTTGAATATACAAATTGGATTGAATTGAGGTTTTAGGGTAAGGCTTAAATGATGAACTATGAGGAAGACATGTAAGTCTTGGAATCTCTATCTTTACTTCCAATTAATTGTGGTTAAGTCATGATGTATATTGGAGTATGCCTTATATTACGATGATAGGGTGGTATGATGTTGAATTGAAATGTCTTTACTATGTTGTGAAGTTGATTAAGGTGTATGTGATATAAGGATGGTGATGACTATCAATGTGCATTGATATGCTATGAAATGCTAATGTGTTAAACTCACTTATATGAATTGTGATGAAAGGACTTATACTCGTACAATTCTTATTGAGTTATTGATGATGATGATTATACAATGGGTGGAACCTATGACCTAAACTAAGCTATGATTGATAAATAAAGGCTTAAAGACATTTCATAAAAAGGGACTCTAGCTTAGCACCAAGTGAAATAGATTGAGGAGTGTCCCTTCCCACATAGGGAAGGTAGGAACACTACATTACTCTTGGGATTGGAGAGTATAGTGCATGGCGCATAAAAAGGGTCCCAACTATATCTCCTAGTTATTAAACTATATTGCCCCCATAAGAATACTAGCTAGATCCACGTAGTTGCTATGTTTCATGTTTTGATAATACCTTGGCAAGTAGTCCGCCTTCTTTCGATGTAGGATTTTATGACACCAGATTCCACACTAGTTCATGTGATCTATGTCGGTTAGGGAAATATGTTCCCAAAAGGTAAAATAAATTAAAGGACACTCTAACTTGGATAACATAAGGGGTCTAGCTTAGTCTAGGTAGGGGTATGAGACTGTACCTAAGTGTTGCATTAGTTAGCCTTAAGGGGATTCTTAGGAGGATGTTCTTAAATATGTTTATGTTATGATGATATATGATATGTACATGATGAACTTGCACATTGTTGATACTATATGTTTGTTAGTTCACTTATGAGTATGTGTTGGGTTATATTGTTCACATAAGATGAAATGTATATCTAAATGTTATGTTATGCAAAGTTGGACATTGGTTATGGTTTCTTGTTGAGGCTACTTGATTGAGTAAGGTTATAGGGCTTTGCTTGGTCATTGAACTTGTTGACTTGATAAGGATTAATGAGTAGTTGTCTTTCTTCTTATGGTATAATTGATTCTTATTCATTCTACTGAAGTTATTTCATGATGATAGGGTTGTAGTAATCATGGGTTCAAGTATGTTGGGATACGTATTACTTGTTTGAGCTAGTAAGCATGTTGGGTTGATTGATATGACTTGCTTGATTTTACATTAGACTTTTGAAAGGGCAAAATGGCATGTTTTAACTAAATGTCCATTTTTAGCATATTTTGATATTATATGTGCATATGGTCTCATACTTAGTACATGTGGAGTACTAACCCCATTTTCTTCCCTTTTCCCAAATATTTTAGGTTTCGGTTGTTGAAAACCCATTCGGGACAACATTAAAGAAGGCTTGGATTCCTTATTCATCCAAGTATGTATGTCCTCAACTTTTGAGGGCAATGCCACTATTTAGCTTAAGGACTTGTTACGAGATTAAGACAATTTCATTTCTTTCCTTTTTCAATTGAGTACTATACTTATGTATGACCTATATGTGGTCTTGTCGGATTGATGTAAGTGCTATGCCCAAATTTGATATACTCCAAACAGATGGTTATGAGATGAGACGACTTTATGACTATGATATTTTCTACATAATAAAGTGCAATAAAAGTAGAAGGCTATGTAACCTTCCTATACGAAGGGTTTATGTATACTCGATACGACTATATTATGTGTATGTAGAGGTCTATGTAAACCTCACAGTAAATGTTATGCAAAGTTTTAAATTTTCAGCATTTTTAACCTATGAATGTAATGACATGAGATTAAGGGGCTAGTCTTAGTCCTCAAAGAGGAAGACGACGCCGGTTACGTATAGGGGGTAAACACGAATGTGACAATGCGAAAAGAAGAATAGAAGCTGCTAGAGAATTCCTTCATCTTCACCTAATGAAACGTCACCAATTCCACATCCAGACTATGTCCAAAAGACATAGCAAGAGTAGTGTTAGTACAAACACACGTATTTGTAGGCATCATTGGTCAACCCTACACCCGCCGCATAACATAAGAAATTAAACTAGTAATATCATGAATTAAAACACTCGCTTTTCCATTTTTTACCTGAATACCTACGACCTCCTCAACAACTAACTTAACCGGTTCTTGATCATAACCTAAACATGCTAACACATTAATACTTCCCCAATTTCAACCATGCGCAATTCAATTAACCGCTCATTACAAACTCTAACTTCCTCGTCGCATTACTCAATTATGGATACATAGTCCCATACTACAAACGTTCTTACCACTAAACCCCATTTCTTTCCCCAAGATAGAACCCACCTAAGCATATTTTTTTTACGTATGCTATGCCTACTTCTCTTTGCAATTACAACTCAAGCACAACCCTTGCTATCCATACTCGTCGCTTGAACCCTTTGTCCTTCCACTATATCCCGCAAGTTTGCTCAACACAAGGATTATCATATATAAACTGTCTAACCTATACCCACTGAGTGTAACATAAGTAAGTCAGACAACATTATAATCACATGCATATATATCAACATATACAATCTTATCAACACTTATAAACAACGATGAACTTCACATTTCCCATGCTATACAATTATATCAAGTAGTTGGTCTTCTAATGGAATCCAAATCCAAACTACCAGTGCATCGGAACGTGGTATTCGATCCCAAAACTATGTCTTAACATGGCAATTCGATCCCATTTTTTATGCCAAAACGTGGAAATCTTATTCAAGTTAGTTATGTCGGAACGTGACAATCTAATCCAAGTTAGTTATACCGGAAGGTGGCAATCTGATCCAACAACACAATCAAATCACAAACACAAATATACTCTCAAGTCATACAATCAACAAGTTATGTGTGGAATATAGTCATTCGTGTATCTTATTTACATAGAGTGTGATCAATAAAACAACATTCATCTATGTACAAGTATCATAATAAAACAATAATATACCCGCATCACACAATCATAAAATCTCAATCATCACCTACAAAAAAATATTCATCGCGCAAATCATGCAAACCATGATTTAATCATGCTCAGCCCTAAAATTTAACTGACATCGGTGAATTTAAGCCTAGTTGGAATGCTCCTGCCCTGGTGGGCCAGATTGTGTAATTTAAAATATTTTTGCTTCTTCGTGTGTGATTGCATTCTTCACTTAGTCTTCGTGTGTGGTCACACTCTTCACTTAATTTAAAACATTTACATAACATTAAAATTAGCTGACTCTCTAATTATATATGTCATCTAAATTACAACAACTAAATAATATATGGTGGGCCCGTGCTAGCACACATGCATGACTTCATCAACAAGCCCTTGTAGCGAGGGGTAATATGGTAATTTTAATATTTTTACTTTAATTTTTGTTTGTTTTACTACTTTATATAGATAAAAAAATTTATGTTAAAGTATTATCTATCCAATAATTAATGGGTTAAAATATTTAAAAATACATAAACATTTTTGTTGACATTCAAAATTCAATCTGTACCACATAAATTGGACTAAAGGGAGAAACATGAATTATGTAAAATACATGAAACTTACTCTAAATCGCAATATGCAAAAGAACTTAGAAAAATACATTTCAAAAATACTACAATCCATAATAATTAGCATCTTATAAAAACATCTAAGAAATATATACATGTATATAAAAATTAGACAATTAAATTTTAATACAATATGTAAATGTTTTAGATTATTAATTATTTTAATTTATAAAACTGTTTATGCAAATTTAAATAATATTATTTTATTTTCTCTGCTTCATTTTCGTAGCACTAAGGAAATTTTGCAAAACAATCAAACTCTTTATACGTTTTGAATATTTTAAATTGTTAATTGTTATAATTTGTAATATTTTTTTGGTAACTTTTTAATATGGTATAATATTCTTTTATCCCAATTTATGGGGTAAATATATAATTTCACAGAGATTTACAATATTTTTAAAGTCATTTTCAAATAATGCAAGTTGTTTTGTCGCATTTTTTGCAACACTGATAAAATTTCAAGAATCAATCAAAATTATTATTGTTTAAATATTTTAAATTATTTATTATAATGAATAAGTTAATAATTTATATGATTTTAAATATATAAAAATTGAATAAATAGGACAAATATTTATAAGACTATAATTCTTGAAACTTCCGATGTAAGTTATTAATTGTATAAATGTTTTTTTAAATAGGATGTTCATGAGACTATTAAATAGAAAAATTCTAACCTCAAAATTGAGTTATCATTCTGTCCCTAATTTTCACATTGATGATACATTATTTACTTTGAATGCAATAATGTCTAATTAATAGAATAAGAGAATAAGGAATGTAAGATTGTATTTGATTTATTAATGTTTTCTTAATAAATACTAAGTAATAGTTATGTTAATCGACCTTATAATTGACTATTCTCCTCCTATGTTTAAAGATAATAAAACTTTACCATTCACATTCTTATGAATTATAAGGACTCACATATAATATGAATTTGTATATAAAATTTTACTTACAAAAGAATGATAAATGGGATATTTATGAACCATTTCATCACAATCTCAACTTTCACAATAATCACAGAAACATGATATATTTACATAAGAATACAATATCATCCTTTTCTCCTAGAATAGTAAGAATAGATATTGCGATTGATATTTATTTTCTTTCATATAAATGATTGCTTTTTAATTATATGTTATGATGGTTTAAAATATTGATTCAGGATATTAGCTTTATAAAATTATTCCTACAATTGTATCAGTAAAAAAAGGGATTAGTTATATGTTTACAATTAAAATGTGTATGTGTAATGTATCTGTGCTTAGTTTGCGGTACGATTCTTTAGAGCTATTTGTTGTAACATTAATTTTCAAAAAATATTAGTACAACTTATATTTTATCATGTCATGTTGTTGTACAAACAACCACATATTTATTATTTGATTACACATTGCACCTATAACTAAATTTAATTATTTTTTCTAAGTTTAGACAATAGTTAATATTTTGTATTGAACGATTAAGTCATTTAAGTAGCTTAATTATTTGTTAAATTCAATTTGTACTTTCTTTCTTCGAATTTATATTACTCTTTCCACAAAAATTTAATATTATCTTATTATTATTTTTTCAAAATATGCTAGTAAAATTGGAATATACATGCACCGCACGTGCCCTGAAATAAGTAATATCACAAATTAAAATATTAATCTTATTATAACATGAGGTGATGTCTCTGAAATTGTCCTTTCTTTAACTTATGAATTAGATCAATACTAGTGTTTAAGATGGTTTTTATAATAATATATTGTTAATGAAGAGATTAACTGAACATGTTATGACCAATCCGATGATGTAGCATTAATTAAAATTATATTAATCATATTACTATAATATTTTATTAATTGCTTGATTCTTAAAAAAAAGAAAAAAAAAGGAGAAATCTCAGCAAAGTTAGTGATGCTTGTGATGTTGATAGTCATATGTTAATTTGTCGGTAAGACAATGAAAGTAGCATAAAATAAGTGGCCACGTCACTTTCCAATTTCTTTTTTTACTATAGTGAAAAAAACACAGATCCTTAAGAGCTGTGGTTTTTCCAATTTTAAGAGGTGAAGAGAGTCGTAGATTTAAAGATACTAACTGATGAAGACCTCTTGATTTATGTTGTCCCTAGCGTTTATGTTTAATTATTCTCCATTTGAAAAACGACTCAAAATCGTTTTCACTCCTTAAGTTTGCTTTTAAAATTAAATTTCCCTTCAATTTTTTATAATAATCAAACTCTCCTCATTATCCTAATTAAATCTTCAAAGGAAAAAGAGTAAAAAAATAATTTTCAATTTTAATTTATTGTTTAAATTTATTCTCGCCGTTAAAATAAAATTAATTTTATCCCTCCGTTACTAATTTCATCAAATTTATCCATCATTAGACCGATTGACCCAAATTAACCCAATTTTTTTTATAAAAAAAAACCTATTCATTATTTTAACCAAATAACCCAACCTAATTCTCTCAAATTTTCACTCATTTTATCCATTCTCCAAAATTTCCTTCCTCTCTCTTTTTCTCGTATAATTTTCCAAGTATCAACTGCAGCACTAAGCCATGACAAGTACTAAAATAACAAGACCAATGCCCATTCTCTGCAAATGCATAATCAGGTCCGGATTAATGAGATACGGAAGTGAGATGAGGCTTAAAAGGCACAACTATGCATCACAAGTGACGGAGTTGAGACAAGCAAAAAACTTAGTATTTGCAAGGAGGTGAATTTGGTGGTGAGCACAAATGGTTTAGAATGGGAGAAACTTTCATTAGCTGAAAGTTCATTTTGAAGCAATAGTTATTCTATAAACGTCAATAACAATTATGAATAGTAGTTCCATTGGAAGGCAAACTATCAAGGGGAGCTTACTTGAAGCAAGCAGAGGACCAGATACACGTAAAGAGATCATAAAGCTGAAGTTTTCTTTATCCCATTGTGAGCTTCAACAGGTAGTACAGAGTCTAAACATCAGTTCAGATTTCTACAATCAAGTTCTTGGAATTTTGCAGCAAGTAAGAAGTTTTGCTTCTTTGGAAGATAGGACCTATCAGCCTTAGCGGTTTTACATTTTGATATGATGTTCATTTTTACTTCGGTTTTTTTTTAATAGCAAAACAGTGGCTGGCAACGTGTTTTTACTCTCGGAGAATCGGTAAATGGGTTAAGGAGATTTGGGAGAATGGGTCAGGTTATTTTAAAAGGGGTCAGGTTATTTGGTTAAAATAAAGAATATGATTTATTTTTTTAAAAATGGGTCAATTGGATCAATTCGTCTAATGAGGGGTAAATTTGATAAAATTTGTAAGGAAAAAGATAAAATTAACTTTATTTTAACGTACAGGATAAATTTAAACAATAAAACAAAGTTGAGAGATATTTTTGACACTTTTCCCATCTTTAAATTGTCTAGTACTTTTCTAATGTTATCCTCCGCCAATGCTAGATGAGGTACCCTGCCAAGTCAGGCGACCTAGGAGAGCACTAAGTTGAGTCTGCAAATGAAAATCTCTACCCTTGCCTATAGCCAATGGGAAAACCCTCAATTTGTGACTCCCTCAATTTGTGACTAGTCTTACCACATACAAAATATCCACATGTCTAGGTCATACACTCTCCGACAGGGTTGCTACCACACTTCTGACACGCGGGAAAAGAACGTCTGGTAAAAAAACTAGTTGTTTTTGCCTAAAAAGATATTTCTAGTCCCCCCCCCCCCCCCCCGCTTGCCTATCTTGGTAGGAAATTAGAACTATCTCTGATTTCAAAGAAAAAACTGAGTCGGGAGCTATAGCTTTTGGAACTGGAGCAATAACTTCTATAAAGTAAGGAGATGGGCATGAATGATCCCTAAATAAAAGACTCTGAATTCTCCACGACTAAGTATACCCATTCAACCTCGCTTTTGTTCAATTATAGTCCACATTATTTGTCTAAGTATTTTCATCCCTAGAACTCTCCTTAAGCTTTTTAGTTGAAGAGCATGTTTTGACGAATGTTAAAATACATAGAACGCATTGTGGCCACATGATACAAGGTGTTTGTTTAAACCAAGTCGAAGAAGGAAATAATTCATTCAAAGTCAGTTGCTGGAAGTTGATGTCCGAGTCGTGTTCGTGTTGTTGCCTAATCTGAGTAGGAGAAGGAGTCGATTTTTTGTTGTTGTCCAATCTCATTAGAAATCAAACTATTTCCTACATAGTTAAGGAAATAAATTGAGGTGGCAGGGATCAATAATGTTTTCTTATTCAATTAAGGAAAGTTTTGTGTCATTATATAAGGAAAATTCTGTGGAAGGTTTTTCTTATTTAATTAAGGAAAGTTTTGTGGTAGTATATTATGTAATTCAAGTTGACTTCTACATAGTCTTGATGAGGCAAAGTTGAGTTGAAGATGTGGGGAAGACGAGTTCCGCACAATGTAGGAATTCTATGCGTGAGCTTCTATGTTTCAAGAGAAAAAGGACGCAGAGCGCAAGTAGGATTTCTAGTTGAAATAATTTTTTGATTCAAGTCCAAATATATAAATAGGGCAATAGTTTCGCTGGAGAAAATTGCGCACTTACATAGAGAGAAGATCAAAACACGATGAAGAGGTTTGAGAGAGTTTTGAGAGTGTTTCCAATTCGTGAGGAAAAAGATGTAAGATTATAATTAAGAGTTTTGATTACAATGGAGTGTGTGAGTAGGATTCGTCTAACAAGTTTGAGAAACTTGACGGATGGTAGAAGACTTAAACCTGGGTTTTTTGTCTTGGGTAGCTACGAACTAGAGTTTACAATTTCTTAACTAGGAATTAGAGTTTATAATTCCTTAGGTTGCATAGGCTTATAATCTTTTGTTGAGGTTCAAAGTTTAATGATGTAGAGGTAAATCTTATAGAGGTGTAGGTCGTGATTTTTACCTTAATGAGTTGGAGTTTTCCGTGATAAAATATTGTGTCATTATTTTATTTGCTTCACAAAACGTAATTGTTATAATCTGCAAAGGAACATATAAAATATACTTATTTCTTAGGCAAATTTGGGGGTCAGAATTCCAACATTTTCCTTCTCAATCTTTAGGGTGTGTTACCAAATAGAAGATGTCCACATCCTTGATGAACATAGCTGCATTCCTTAACTACCATACTAGAAACACCTAAGACAAACTTTCCTGAATTGGCCCTAGAGTCAGTCACTCTTGTAGGAGTATACTTTGAGAGCTGAGTAAACTTCACGGATATTGTTTCACTGTCATGTTTCCATGTCTCAAATCTATGAATTCTTAGACCTTAGTCTCTTTCATCTCTAGAGAAAAGAACTTGTCTAGAAAGACACCCTTGAACTTTCCTCAATGTAGTGGTCTTGCATCATCAATGTTTCCTCCTTTCATTGTTCGAACCAAATATAAGAAACTCCCTTTAGGCTTTAAGTGATAAGCAACAAAATTTACACTCTTGACTAGAGTGGCATCAATAACCTCAATGATCTTCTAAATAATATCAATGAAACTCTTATATGGATCTTCGTCCACCATAGAATCATGGGACTCTGTAGGGTTTATCCAAGTGAAATATCATACTCTAGTTCCGGTTGTATTCACACTGGGTTGACTGTTACCACAACTTGTCTCTTGGTCTAGGTACTCATAGCTTGGGCTAGCATTTGAAAAGAAGCCCTAAACTCAGCATGAGTGAGTGCTTAATGAAAGGGTCAAATAGATGTAGGGGTGCTTGTTGCTCGTCGTTCTGATTCCTTATGATGTGAACTCTTCTTGGAGGAATGATATTAGGAGTATTGTTGAAAATGTGTAGAGCACAAGTTACAAGGAGACTTTATAAATTTGAGTTACATCGCACAACTAAGAGTATGAAAGAAGTGAAGTATATCCTAAATCATCTCATCTGTCATTCAAAAATATGGCGCGCTTCGCACCCATGAACAAGACTCTACTTAATGCTCCTTTCAAACACCTTAAGACGCTTGAACCTAATGATATTATACCATGTTTGTCACCCCTTCAGACTATCCCCTAAAGATGAAACACTTCTTAGAGCGACTAGTCTTCCGAAGTTAACCTCATTGCATGGCATAACAGTACTACGATTGGAAAAATAAACAGAAAACTGAAATAGCTTGATAGAGCCCGTAATACTTAGATTAGACAAAATGTAGAAGACAACATAATATGGAGTAATATAACTGACTTTCCAAAGCCTCTACTAACATAATATGCTAGGACAAACCCCTAGCTAACTCTAACATGTCTGGGCTGAAAGTTAAATATCGTAAAAAAGATAAGGGTTGTCCTCGAGGAGACCAGGATTCACCAATGTTGTTGCTACCTGATCAGAGATAGCACTAACTGCGGGCAACATGATGAGCATTGAAACCTATATTATCAAACATTATAGGTTGAATGTATGCGACTAGTACTTGATAATTACTGAATATGAAGAAATCCATAAATAATATGATATCTGAACACACTAAATCTGTAAAATATGTTGATGCAATGACTAAGTAAAACTAACATGAAAGTTGAAATTTACTGATCTGAGATACTTATATACAAGGCGATGCAATATATCTAGAAAATCTAACCGTGTGAACTACAAATGTTTTTTAAATTATATTTAGAAAATCTTAACGTGAGAACTACAAATGATTTCTAAATTACTTCAAGATTTTATCCAAAAAATTCTCATTTCATCCTCAAGTCATGTTGTCTCCATAAGTTTTATATTGTCCAAACATGTCACTAACCAAGTCTATACATAAAAGTAAATCATAGCCAATCACGACGCTAGATTATTGCCTTAGTGTCTACATAGTTTCATCCTTTCTCGTGATCAAATTTATACCATAGCATCTGAAACGAAGTGCAGAGTTATTCTCCATGAAAAGTCGCTTCTCTATACTCTTCTCGAGCCTTGTTTTCTCTAAATCTGATATAGAACCATTTTAAGAAGCAACCTTGCTTTGATTAGGAGTAGAAGTCAAAAGAAACTTAATTTTGGATTCTGCCTAGCATACCCCTGCGCTACTATAGACTTTTGATCGGGTACACTTTTATCGCAGACTTAAATTGGGTTGGGACGCGATAAGAATTTATAATTTTAATTTCTCCTGACTTCATCACAAAATTTTAATAACAATGGAACGGAGCGTTACAAGACCTATGTTGCATTAACCTTGGTGTAACACCTAGGATCAAAGGAGATGGGACCTATGGCCGTGATCCATGGTCTGTCAATGGACCCACAGTTCGTAGGTGGGGTATCATCGTTTGGGACAAAGATGCAGAGGTCTCTGATTGCACCCACAACCAACTAGTACTTTTTGTGGCTAGATCTACGGACCCTAGGTTTGGTCATGGTGAGGGTCGACAGTTAGTTGGAAGGAAAAAGTTTTTGGTTCAATTTCAAATGGTCATATCTTTTCGAAAAAAAAAGAGTTAGGTGGCCCGTGACTATCAAACTAAAGTTAATTAAGTACTCTTTCCAACACCAATAAATTTGCTGAAATCCAATCTCGGAATAAAAAGTTATGCTCATTTCAGTAGAATTGGTCAAGGCCAGAAATCACGACCTAGTTGATGGAAAGTGGTTCAAATGATGGTCCGTCAATGGCCTCGTGAATGGCCTTCATCGGCTTTTGAAGTCAAGGTCATTTTGGTCTTTTCCCCTATGCTTTGTACAGTTAAATGACGTTGTTAGACGTCTAAACTATGTTTTTTTACTCAGTTTAAGCCTAATAATATAGTCACCACCTATCCAAAACCCTTATTCTCAAAAAAATCATCGAAATTAGAACAAAAAGAAGAGTAAAAGTCGCAAATTCTTCCAAGCAGAAAATAGAGGTGTTCTCCAAGTTAATCCCCGAAATCTAAAGAATTTTGCAGCAGATTTCGTCACCAGGTAGGTGGGATTTCATTAGTGGGTTTATTTCACCCATTAAGTCCATAGAATTCAATTTGTTCTTCAGATTCTCATAAAAAGTTCATACCTAGGGTGTGTTTGGTATGGAGGAAAATGTTTTCCATGGAAAATGTTTTCCTAGAAAATGTTTTCCTGGAAAACAAGTAGATATTGGACTTATTTTCTCATGTTTGGTTGGTGAGTAGAAAATATTTTTCGGAAATGATTTTTAGTGTTTGATTTATTAATGAAATATGTTTTTGAGAGACATCTTATATTTTTACTTAAGTAAAAAATAATTTATGACATTGAAAATATTTTTTAAAATCAAAATTATTATTATTTTGGGGGGGGGTGGGGGTGGGGGGGGGGTGAAGGAGGAGCGAAAAAATAAATTTTTTTTAGTTGATAGTATTTTTAAAAAACAAAATTAATTTTTTGGGGGTTGGGGTGGGTGGGGGCTGGTAGGGGGGCTGAGCGGGGGGGGGGGGGGTAGGAGTTTAAAAATAAAAATTTGAAGTTGAAAATATTTTTAAAAACAAAATTAATTTTTTGGGGAGGGGATGGGGTTGGGGGGGGGGGCTGGCCGGTGGGGGGAAGGTCAAGGATCATGTGAAAAAATAAAAATTTTGAAATTGAAAATATTTTTTTAAATTGATGCTTTTCCAAAAAAAAAAAAATCTAATTTGAAATTGGAGGAGAGCTATGGAAAATGTTTTCCTTTATTTTTGAAGGGAAGTCATTTTCCTTAATTTTGAGGAAAATGAGTTGATTTGGAAAACATTTTCCAAAACTTTTGTCCCAACCAAAAATGGGAAAATTGGAAAACATTTTCCAGAAAATATTTTCCTTCATACCAAACACACTCCTAGAGTTTCTAGATTTTAAAGATTTATTGTGATTATGGTTCCTTTGATCTAAATACCATGTTTGCTGATAATTTAGCATAATTACATGCATAGTACTCAGAACTCTAGCTTGTGTAAATTTATCCTATTTCATGAATAATACTTGCTAGTCTAACACTTAAGAAATTCATACTTTAGATTTCGAATGTCATATTCTAAGTATATAAAATGTCGCATTCTTAGTTAGCATGTTAGTTTTGAGTTATTTAGTATTTAGCAGTTCATTTTAGCTTCATGAATTTTCAGTTGGAAGTAGACTTAGAATCGAGTTGGACTAAGGTTCAACTAAGCTCAAAGGAACCGGGAGGTGTTGGTACCGGTACCTCTCGTCATGGTCTATTATCGATCAAGCAATATTTGGTAAGGACCGTTACGAAAGGAACAAGGAGTGGTAACGGGATGCAAACCAAGTTTTATCGGTTGGTCTCGGTCCAGTCCGATCCGGTTGGACTTCGTTAAAAAAATTTTCTTATTGGGCCCCACCCAACGACTATTTCACCCACTAACCCTCTCCCCCCAAAGCACCCCCTAACACCACCACCCCTCAAACTTTTAAAATATACATTTTTATCCTATATTTTAACTGTAAATACCCCCAATCTTTCATTATTTTTAGTCACAAAAATTTTTCTATCTTCTACTCTCTCAACTCTCAACTCTCTAATCTCTTACTCTCTTTTAATTACAAATTATATTTGTTTGAAAGATTTGGTGGATTGCTAATTTGTTATTTGGAGCTGTAAAATTTAACTTTCAATTTTTTGTTTTCAGTCATACACGTTTACTTTTTGTTCGAACATTAAGTAGACTTTTGGTACAATTAATTTGTTCAAACTCACTTTTCACTTAGTCATTTATTAAGAAACTTATCCGTGCTTCGCGCGGTAAAAATTTCTATGAACTTATAATTTCTCTTTAAATTTTTATTTTATAGTTTAATATTATAAACAATCTAAAACTGTGGTTTTGATTACTTTTCTTGTTCCAAAAGATTATTCAAGGATAAGTTTATGATCTCAAATCATTTGTTATTGCAAAATTTAATTTGAAAACTAAATCCAACCTACAGTTAGATTTTAAAAGAAAATAATTACAACAACACAATAAGAAGAAAGTTGAAAATAGAAGTTATATATATATATATATATATATATATATATATATTGTGTGTGTGTGTGTGTGTGTGTGTGAGAGAGAGAGAGAGAGAGAGAGAGAGAGAGAGAAATTTGAGAAAAAAAATTATGCAAAATTCCTAATAAAGTTGAATAATGTTCTTAAAAGTTTCTCTTAATATCAAATTGTGTTATATTTTCATTTGTAAGAGTGTATATTCATACGAACAACTTATAGATGTAGTAATGATAAGTTTTTACCTGATTGAGTACGTAGCTTAGGAATAGTCAAGAAAAAAAAATCAAATAAAGCTTTTACTTTAAAACATATCTAGTAAATGTTTTACTGTCACGATCCAAAAATGAACGTGATGGCACTCGTCCTATCCCACCAAGACAAATAAGCCTAAAACTCAACTATTACATTAAAAATGCGGAATATTTACTATCAACTTACATTATACCCCAAAACTTGATTGTCACGTGTACAATCCTCTAAAGTATTACAATTGAATCAGAAGAAAATATAAGTCTCATATGATATTGTTTCTAGAATAGAACAAAACATAAACAAGAGTAAGGAGAGATGCTGAGATGACCAACAACTACCTCACAAAATCTCCAGGAAGCCTCGGAAAAGAAGAGAATATATCATAAAAGTCCGAGCTAGTAACCTACAAAAAATTGTAGAAGCAAAGGGTGAGTACCAAACCACACGATACTCAGCAAGTAAACCTCTAAACACAAACTAAGGGGATGAAATACGGGTACTCCTACCACCCCCAACCGAACCTCCACAACTACAACCTGCATAAACATCAGGCCAACCTAACAGCTCACAGTTTACATAGAACGTAACTCAACAAATATATTTAGGCAAATTACATATCCTCCACAACAGCACTTTAACAAATTACATATCCTCCACATCAACACTTTAACAAATTACATATCCTCAACAACAACACTTGTACAAAATAGATATCCTCAATAACAACACTTACAAAAATTTACATAACCTCACTAACACACTTCAACAAATTACATATCCTCAACAACAACACTTCAACAAATTATATTTCCTCAATAACAAGCTCAGTATTCAACAACCACAGTTCCGCAAAAAGGCAATCACTAGATCAGCAAAACACAATATCAAGTTCACTAATGATAAGTACAATGTAATGGAATGCAATGTCAAGTATAATGATGCATGTCTGACCTAGTGATATACACCCGTTCTCTTAGTCCGAGACCCATGGGGGACATATCTGTCCAAGCATCTGTCGCGGTGCACTACACGACCCTCTATAATAGTAACTATCACGGCGCGCGATACGTCCCTCGAAATATAGTATCCATCGCGGCGGGCTATACGTCCCTCGAAATGGTACATCCTCTTTAAGTTATCATTCTTTCTCAATACACATAACACTTTCACAACCATGTCTCAGAATAATGCAAATGACATATTCACACAAACAATGAGGAGATGACCATTTTCATAACATTGCACAGTTCACAACCACACAAACATGGAATCACATCAACAATGATTCAACAAGCCATCAAACATTTCTCAACACATCACACATAAACAATTCATCACATTGCCTTTTGTTATCCTTTTTTTTTCATCATTAGAATTAATCAATGTGGACAAGTCAACCCATCACCAATCCAATTACTCCCAAACATATACCACAAGGAACTACATGCATTCCATACACTTAACAAGACTTTAGAAATCCACTTGCCTCATATAGTCGAACAATCACCTCAGAACTTGAGTTTTCCTCTTCGGTTAGGTTTTCAAATCAATGCAATCTATTCACATAATAATCATAATAAGATTTCAAGACAAACAACACCAACATTACAATGTGTTTAGTCTAGACTCAGAAACTCTCTCAAACATATACTCAAGTTCCTAATTTTGATACCACTAATATTTTCACTCTCAAATTTCTCAAATTCAAGTCTAAGATTAAGTCTTAATTTCTTCAAATTACATAAATCTAATAATATTCATATAATATGGTATACTTAACCTTTCAAGTATCTCACTGTACATATACCAATACGTTGGAACATGGGACATAATATTATGACTATGAAGAAATTTGCAACTCCTAATTTAATAGAAAATTAATAACTTTTAATAACGTAACAATAATTTAACTCATAATTAGTTTTATTCCACTATCACAACCAATGTTGATGAATCTCATTCCATAATCACTTCAAATCATTTCTAATGATTAGGAATAATTTTCTTTTCCACTACTAAGCCTCAAAAGTACAACCAAATTCATTCAATTTGTAGAATTGATCAGTTTTTTTTGTGACCCAACAATATTATAATACATTTATTCATATATGCAACCAACACAAAAAAAATGAAACTCACCTGAAGCTTTGTCGAAATTTAATGTCACCGCCGCCACCTGTTCCTCTCCCTTTCTATTTCTTTTCCAGATTTCTTGTTTGTTAAAACTAACAAAATTCACTAACTTATTTCTAATACATGGTCTCATGTAATATGTCTTAAATAAATGATCACTTTAGCCCATTAACTATCAATTGAGTCAATTATCTACAATTATCCATGAATTAATTAACTCAAGTTAAACGAATAATTTAAATTTCCAAAAATAACATTTTGGGTCTTTACATTATCCACCACTAAAAATCATGTTCGTCCTCGAACATAAAGCAGGAGAAGGAAGAATAACCGATGTTACAAAAATTCTAAGATATGATCTTTTGTGGTTACCTCTCCATGTGAGCTTCTCTTTAAGACCATTACATCAAGATCAAGTACTAAGAACTGAACTTTCGAATCAAACTTTGACAATATTGCAACCCTACAAGTAAGGAGTTCTTACCAAATCACGGACTAACACATGAATCCATTATGAACCAAAACCCTTTGGACCATAACACAACCACCAATACAAATCTTTTCTCACATATCCGCGATAAAATTTGAATTCAATACCGGCAACAATCAGAAGTGGATCTGAACCAACCACCATACACTCACAATGCAAAAAAACTTCTTCTCAGGCTTAAGTTATAAAAATCTTATCTTTAGACACTGGTACTCATCAAGGGAGAATCAAACTTATATAAACCAAAGAAAAACAAGATCAAGTAAAACCCAACAAGCAGTACACTCTAGGATGCAAAATTTTTAACAACGCTATTGGATAACTGTACGTATTCACGGAAGCTCTTCTATAAGTTCTCATAAGCAAGATCGTGCATGTAGAATCACTAGTATACTACAACTATCCCAAACAACACCAAATCTTTTATAGCTAAAATTAACAAGTTTAACCAAGGATGCCACCCTACCAAGATAAAAATCACAGGATCGGTACACCCGATCCACCACTAGGAACTTACCTATGGAAGTGAGAACAGACATGAACTTAGAAAGTGGATCATACTCTAAACCATATCAAAAATTAAGTAGGTGGGGCACATAAGAATATATTGAACCCAAATAAAATAACACAATATACTCCCTCATAGCGCCCATAACAAACTTTTTCATTCATATGACTTCACCTCTTTAATTTTTAGGCACCTACAATCAACTAATCTGATCCTCATTATAGTCTTAAACATACTTGATTTATCAAATCTCATAGTATTCCATTAAAGCCAACACTTTTAATACCAACAAACATCACAACCACACAATATATTTACCTTACACTCAACCCGTCACTAGTATCAACATACTCTTAGCAAACACATTGTAGCCCTTAAAATTATAAAATGTGGCTTCAGATGTTTTCATTTAAGCATAACATAACATATATAAGTCACACTCAAGACTGATACCACTAAATCTATATCTAAAAATACTATTTCATCGAAGTACCATAGTTGAATCACACTCAATATCAACTTCATGCGATACTTCACATACCATTTTTCAACTACCATTCATACCATCGTACACCTCATGCGAAAACTCAAATAAATCATTGGTCTCCAATACTTATGTATACTATCAACCCATAATCTCTACTCACCATCAAATGCCTTGTAAAATATCATAATAGTTTATGTTATCTAAAAATAGTAGTTTCAATCTCCTCAAAATTCTCGATAGCCTCGTATAATTGTAGGTCCATATTGTCGCATATCCATACAAATTCATCTACCACTAAATAATTTAGCCCCACATAACAACACATAATCTTACAGACCTCACAATTTTTCACCCAAATCAAAAACCCAATATTCATAAAAAAAAAATTGTTGATAAATTCCTAGTGAGTCCATACTAAACCATTTCACATCCATAGTCATATTATAACTTATATATGAAAACTCTTACATCCTTTAACTTCAAACCAAGAGTCTATATGACAGGTCATATTCCTTCACATCTCTTAAATTCTTTCAATGACACAAATTTTTAATATCTTAAACTGTTCAATACACCCAAGTTTTTTTTTCACTGACTTGCTTATCAATGATATTTTAACCTTTTTCTTTAACAATTAAATTAATTTTTTTTACGTGAAAGCCATTTAAGTATAGTAATCAAAATTAACCAAATTTACTACTCAAATTATTTTTAAGTTCTTCAAATAATACACACTCAATGTGATCGGTCATTTCTTACCTTATCAATTCATATCTTGAATAAACCCACTACCACAAACCTTCACCATGAAAAACTTGAATTTTTGAATTTAACTATGTAACTCAATCCCTTTATTAATCAAAATTAGCTCATACCTTAAAGATTTTTATGAATTCACATATCTTAGCTTATCATTGATAGCATCTCCATCGACCTTATCATATCTTTCACTAAAATTCAATTGTACTTATTACCAAAATCAAAATTCCACACGCAAAAGAAAAATTTATCGTCACACTCGAGCTGAACGTATGTAAACTTCTTTCTCAAATTTTATCCAATAGATTTTAACCAATATGATGAATCTGTGACACTATTTTTATAAGTAGAGCAAAATAAATAAAATCAGCCTTAACAATAAGAGAAACTATACTTGCTCTCACCTCAATTCGAAGATTAAACTACATCCCGCTAATTTATGTGATTATGGCTTAAGCCCTTTCAATTCTATTTGAGTGATATCCTAACTTCTCATAAAAATTACCATACAAACATGCTACTCACAGAATAGCAGTAAACCATAACTTTGACGATCTAAAGTCACCATTATCCTACAAAAGTCTTTTGACCAACAAAACATATAATATAGTTGCATCCTAATCACAATTCATCACAAAATTTGATTATCACTATGCCCAGTCAGCCCTTGTCAACACCACAAAGTCAACCTTGTCATCGACATGAAATCTCAAACCTAACTATACCAATCATATTCGACAGACTAACTTAAGTTTATACGCATTTTCTTAATAAAATTTTCAATTGCCTTCACCCAAGTAAACTCGTTGGGACTTCCTTTACATATAAGTTTAATTCACTCAATTGGAGCTTATGATAAAATCACCACTGCTCATTTAGAATCCTAAGGATACACTTTATAACCTACACACACATTAATATAATACATAAGATCCACCACTAAGATTTTACTTATAAATAATGTTTCACTCATTCTTCTGTAGTAACAAGCTAGTCGGTCTCTCAAATTTGAAGGTAACATCGAATCTTATTATATGAGAATGTGATACAATCGATAACTCCTTAAGTAGTTTGTATTAACACTAGAAAATCAACATATTCATTTTCATATATCACTAGTACAACATCGTGAAAGTTCATTAGATTAGTCAGTAGAACATATCATACCTATCGAGATAATTGTATCCAAATAGCCCACACACTTTCACCTATCGAATAACTTTAAAATATTATCAAATCCTCTCCATATAAAGCCCAAGCTATATGTATTCTTTCATAGGGCATTTCGATAACAAAAGTAAGACACACCACAATTCTGACCAAGTACTTATCAGTACCATTGCAATAGTCGTATCATGACCTTGTTTGGTATACACTCAATCTGTGAAACCACAGAAGGGATTCTGAGCTGAATTGGTGCAACATAATTACAATCCATTAATGGTATGACAACTATATCAACTGTATTTTTCAAGGTTACACTATTTATTATCTAGCAAATTCTTCAATCATTTAACTTCTAATTGTCGAACCACTCCATATATTGCTTATACCAGATAAGTAATGTGTTTATTATTATTATTTTACTATGATAATTAACCTTAGTAAACCCTTTCAAATATGATCACACATTCGTTTCATATATATCATTTCCACCTTAATACAAGAACTTATATCAAACCAATACACGATACGTCAATTATCCACAAAAGGAATTACGCACGAGTCATCACATAGATGAGAGTGAACGGAGTGAAGCGATAAGAATCAAAATGGACCAAGTACGCACATAGATATTCAAGAAGTGAAGATATTTCCTAAAAGTCACCATAGCCTCTCGAAGATAAGTACAGACATCTCCGTACCGATCCTCGAGACTCTATTTAGACTCGACTTGTACACACGTGAGACCTATGAACCTGGTTCTGATGCCATTTTGTCATGACCCAAAAATGAACGTGATGGCACTCGTCCTATCCCACCAAGACAAGTAAGCCTAAAACTCAACTATTACAATAAAAATGCGGAAAATTTACTATCAACTTACATTATACCCCAAAACCTGGTTGTCACGTGTACAAGACTCTAAAGTATTACAATTGAATCAGAAGAATATATAAGTCTCATATGATATTGTTTCTAGAGTAGAACAAAATCATAAACAAGAGTAATGAGGGATGCTGAGATGACCAACAACTACCTGACAAAATCTCCAGGAAGCCTCGGAAAAGAAGAGAATATATCATAAAAGTCCTAGCTAGTAACCTACAAAAATTTGTAGAAGCAAAGGGTGAGTACGAAACCACACGGTACTCAGCAAGTAAAACTCTAAACACACGCTAAGGGATGAAATACGGGTACTCCTACCACCCCCAACCGAACCTCCACAACTACAACCTGCATAAACATCAGGCCAACCTAACAACTCACAGTTTACATAGAATGTAACTCAACAAATAAATTTAAACAAATTACATATCCTCCACAGCAGTACTTTAACAAATTATATATCCTCCACAGCAACACTTTAACAAATTACATATCCTCAACAACAACACTTATACAAGATAGATATCCTCAATAGCAACACTTCCAAAAATTTACATAACCTCACTAACACACTTCAACAAATTACATATTCTCAACAACAACACTTCAAGAAATTATATATCCTCAATAACAAGCTCAGTATTCAACAACCACAGTTCCGCAAAAAGGCAATCACTAGATCAACAAAACACAATATCAAGTTCACTAATGATAAGTATGTACAATTTAATGGAATGCACTGTCAAGTATAATGATGCATGTCTGAAAATTCATAAAATCTAAAAAGAATTGTTCATTCCATAAAATAAAATTTGGGTACAAACTTGACATGAGACTGATTTTATTTTTTACATGAGAAATTCAAAATGCAACAAAATTAATTTCAAGCTTAAATTTAATTGAGAACCCTCCTTAGGACAATTGAGAAACTTATCATCTACTAATTTATTATCAATAATATGTAAATTAGTTGCTAAACTTTATTTTAAAATAACGTCTTCTTTTATTACTATTGACATATCGTTCTAAATTGAGCCAACACTTAGCAACAAAAATATGCTTATACTATCTCTAAAGAAAGTACAACATATTTCATAAAGAAAGAAGATAAATTATTTTTAAAAGAGTGAAATTAAATAATACAAAAAACACTAGTAACGTGTAAATTTGAAGCTAAAAATTTAATTGAATTTTTTTTTTTGGACAATTGATTAATTTATCATCTACTAATTTATCATTATTAATTTGTTAATTATTCGATAAAAATTATTTTAAAAATAACATCATCTTTTATTGTTATGACATATTGTTCGATTTTGAAGCTAAGATTAAGCAATAAAATATGCTCATACTATCTCTTAAAAATATACAAGATAAAATAAGAAGAATTATTTTTTAAAGAGAGAAAATAAATGACACAAAATCACTAATAAATGGTAAAGTAAACATGATTTTAATTTACGAAAATTTCTACATATTGAAGATTAAAAAAGCAAGAAGATATCAACTTATCAAATATATAAATTATATAAATATATAACTTCACTATTTAACCTATTTTTAATTTGCAAAATATCACAAATCATATATCAACAGTAATAATATACATCATAATAAAATAACACAAAAAAGTATTCAAAAGAACAAAATCATTCTATCTCTTAAAAGAAACAAGATAATGTGAGAAGATAAATTATTTTTAGAAAAGAGAAAATAAATGACAACAAAAACACTAATAACTGGGAAAGAAAATATGATTTGGATTTATGAAAATTGATACATATTAAAGATGAAAAACAGGAAGAAGGTATCAACTTACCAAATATGTAAACTTACATCCACATATAACTTCATTATTTCACCTATTCATTATTTACAAAATCACACAACCATATATAAAGAAATAATATAATTTCATAATTAAAAATAATAATAAAAATATTCAAAAGAACAAATCACATGGTATCAAAAGAAATTATAAATTATTGATAAAGAAAGTAACAAAAAGTTTGCATTTCGTTTTTTATGTTATATATAATTTTAAAACTTTTTATATTTTAATATGGATTCATGAAAAACGAATGTTAGCAAAGGTAGAAAAACTATATATGATTTGGTCACTAACTTGTTTGCCTCAAATTCCAAGAAGAATTTCAAAAAAATCAATAGTTCTTCTAAATGTAAAATAGGCCAAGTAGCTGTATTGAAGGTTTACGCATGTTGATGAAACAGTTTTTAATATTGATAGTAATATTGGATTAGATCTTTATCATTAACATTTATAAAGAAGACTTGATAATTTTGATGAAAAGGTAGAACATGATAGTGTTAATAATGAAATCAATACTTTTGATGATGATGATGATGAAATTGATCCAATTACGGTTAGTACTCTCACTCTCACTCCCATTCCTGCTCCAGTCCCGCTCTCTTTCATTATCCTGCTCCAATTCTCATCGTACTAGGCCTAAGATTGAACGTGCTAAAAAACAGTTGCATGGTAATTTATGACTCAGAGCGAAGATAAAACACAAGTTATTTGTAATAAATGTAAACATAGAATGAATCATATAATTGCGGGAAAAGAGGGTGGGACGGGACATTTGACTAATAATTTAATGGGATGTTGTAAAAATAATTTTTGCATGCTAAAGCTATAACCGAAGCTAAAAATAATGGTACCACCCTTCCTAATAATTATGTAGGAATAGAGGCCTCTAATATGGTGCAAACGCAATTAAATTCTTGTAATATTTTTGGCCCTAGTACACAACGCTCATATAATAAAAAAAAAAGATCTTGAGGAATTAACTAAAGTGATTGTTGTTATTGGCTAGCCTTTTAGTTTTGCTGAATTTCAATTTTATTCATTATATTCAAATTGTGTATAATCCACAATTTAAAGATTTTTAAAGAAATACAATTAAAAAAGGCTATATTTGATTATTAAGTTTAACATTTTAAGTATCTTCATTGTTTTATTTTTTATAATTTTTATTAGATAGTTATTACTTCTGATATGGATCGTGGTGTAAATGGTATTGATTTTTTCACTATTACTGCATATTGAATCGATCAAAATTAAATTATGCATAAAAGAATTTTAGGCTCTAAATGTTGTGAAATGCATAAATTCGGTAGTTGCATAGCTCAAACTATTATAGTTACAAGACTATGGAATATGTGATAAAATATCTAGTGTCACCTTAAATAATGCTTCTAATAATACATATCTTGTTGAAATACTAAAACCGTGTTTTCGCCCTATTTATATCGATGGTTTTCATAGTAGGTGTGTTGCACACATTTAATTTGAATGTTAGAGATGGTATAACAATGTATAATGATGTTTGCATAAAATTTGAACTATTTTGAAATGTCAAGTTAAGTCTATACGTAGAGGATTTAAAAATCATTGTCGTGAATTCAATCTTCCACCTAGAAAAATTCCAAAAATCAGTGCGTACTACATGGAATTCTTTATTTGAAATGCTTCAAGTTGCTTATGCATATGAGATACCTTTACAAATGATTTCCAATGTTAACGATTCAAATATGAATTATAGACTTGATGATAATGATCAGAATGACGTAAAAGAACTCATAGAATTCTTGAATGTTTTTAATTTAGCTTTAAAAAATATATTTGGAATTTATTATACAACTATCTACTCTGTCGTACTAAATATTTGTGTTATTACTCGTAGCTTTTGTAAATTCAAAAATAAACAAAGTGTAACACTCCAAAAGTCTAAGACCTAATCTAGAAACTCGCATGTCGAACAAAGACTAGCAACGTCCTTGACGTCCTGTGAAATGTGAATAGAGGTTAGTGTGCCTTGGAATTTTTCATGGGGTTTTAAGAGGCGGAATTCAATGAAATTTAGTAGACAGGTGTTAAAAATGTATTATAATATATTTAGGGTCGAAACGTTTGGGTACGACTCCCCAAGAACAACCCTACGACCCTTGAGGAGGACTCTTCCAAAATGTCCAAAAGCTGTCAAATGAGAGTGGCTAACTACGAGACAAGTCGATGAGCCATCGTCTAGGCGACGAAGCGTCGATGGCCTCCGTAGATGATGCCTTATCCATTTTCAAAAAGTGTTAAAAAATTTTTCTTTGACACCATTGACGGACGTGCAGTACGGTGGGCAGGTGGGCTTGACTGACCTACGGACCGTAGGTCGGGGTCTCATAGGTCAGGTCTTTTATGGACTGGTCAGTTTTAAGTGGGGTCTTTTAATTAGGTAGTTGGTTAATTGAGGGTTAGGGGTTCCTAATTAAGTTAATTAAGGAACCATATAAAGACCTAACCTTCATTAATCTAACCTAACTCACTTCAGTTCTCAAAATCCTCTTCCTTCTCTCTACTTACTCTCTCCCCAAAGAAGACTCCATTGAAGACCAAGATCAAAGGTCTCAGGGAAGCAATATTCCCACTTTATATCCATAAATATTCATTAATGTCTGAGGTATTAGAACTTTTCACCTTTGGGAGTCCTTTCCCCAAAGGGTTCTTTCAAATTGATTTCCAAAAGTTGATAAAAATATGGGTTTCATTCTTAATCTGAAATCGATCTTTCAAATTATATTGTTCTTGTTTACCTTTGATTATTATGGTTATCATATGATTTATTATTGGTGAATTAGGGTAGTTCTTCATGTTAGACCTCATTCTATAGAAGAGATCATGAATTGACCCTATTTCCCTAACCTTAGGTTGTGAATTGATGTTGAATTGAATAGTGATGATGCAATTGACTTAGTTCTTGTGTTAATTACTATTGTATGATATTTTAAAGTCTATTATTGGACGAGTATGGTTGGTTAATGGTAAGACCATGAAAGAAGGATTGTGAAGGTAAATTGGTAAGACCTATGATATTGAATCCTTACTTAAGTTGTGATGTCCTGTACTTTGTGATGATGTTCAATTGAAGTATTGATTGTGATTATGTTATATATGTGATGGTGTGATTAATGTAATTGAAATTTCTTCATTATATGGATTGTGAGATTATGATTAAGGTGTGATGATATTAGGTTGATTTGATCACTTATGTACCTTACTGTGACATGATGATGATAATGTGTTAATATCACAATGATGGGTGTATTGAAAGGAAGTTCTCATGCAATTTAAATTGACATAATGGTTATGAATATACAAGGTGTTAGTCTCCTATGGCCTATACTAAGCTATGATGATTAATAAAGGCTTAAATACATTTCAAAAAGGGACTTTAGCTTAGCACCGAGTGAACTAGTATGAGAGGTGTCCCTTTCCAATGTGGGAAGTTAGGTTCACAACAATTCTCATGACATAGAGATTACAATGCAATTGTTAATAAAGATGGTCTCAAGTATGTCTCCTAGTTCTTGAATTATGTTGCCCCAATAGGAATACTAGCTAGTGGATCTATCTAGAATGCTATGATCATGTTATGGTATTACCTTGGCAAGTAGACCACCTTCTTTCGGTGTAGGATTTCATGACACTGGATTCCACATATTAGTCCATGTGGTATTTGTCGGTTAAGGAAATTATTTTAGAAAATAAAATGAATGTAATAATGTGAACTCTAACTAGGATGACTTAAAGGGTTCATCTGAGTCGAGGTAGGGGTATGGGACTCTACCTATGTATTTCACTAGTTTGACTTGAGGGAAGTCTTAGGAGTATGTTTTTATGATTTTATGACTCAAATGATATGCTAATGTTTACTTTATATGTTGATGACCTATATGATGTTAATTTCACTTATGTACATGTTATTAGTCTGTGTAGCTAAATATGATGATGACTACTCATAATGCTATGTTATATGAAGTTAGACATTTCTTATGATCTTTTGTTGGGTTTACTTGGTTATGTTAGGTTATGGGACTTCACTTTATCATTGCACTTGTAAGCTTATTAATGGGTTATGGGTAATGGTCTTGCACATGTTGTAATGTTATGAACTCTTATACATGCTTTGTTGTGGTATAACATTATGTGGGAGTTGTTTGGGTTAGGTTCTTTAATTTGCTACTACACATGTTGACTGGACTTTACTTGATAATGTTGGTCTTGTGTTGTATATGGTCTTGTCTTGATGAATATGTGTATATTGGTCCTATGTGTTCTTGAATGTGTATAAAGACTTTTCAAAGTAAACTAGCATGTTTTGAACAAATGTCCCTTCAAGCATGATATAAATGTTTTATGTGCATGTGTTTCCATACTTATAACAAGTAGTGTAGTAACACATATCTCTATGTTTTTGACAAAAATGTAGGTTACAACCATTGAGTTAGTAGAAGGCCATTTGAAGAAGACTTGGACTCTTTTCTCCAAGTGTTGGTAGGTCCTCGTGTTTGGGGATATTACCGATTTGTACATTTTAGATTGAAGTTTTATTTCCATAAGGACATTGTTCTTTCCTTAATTATTTGTATATTGATGTAACCCTTCATTAGCACGTTGACTTTGTATTGGCATGTCCATGATTTGTACTCGTTTAGATGGTTCAAATGAGACGAAGTATTAGACTAATTCCTATGTATCTTATGATTGTCTGAATGAAAAGCCTACGTATGCTTCATATGCAAGGAGTCTGAGTAAACTCCACATGTAGTATGCGAGAGGTATATGTAAACCTCAATGTATAGTTATATACTAAAATATTTAACTTTTCGGACTCTTTAATCTATGAAATGTAATGAAGAATGCTAAGAGGCTAGTATTAGTCCTCTCTGAGTAGGAAGACACTGGTTACGTCTAGAGGGTGCTCCCCCATCGTGAAAAACTTTGTATCAGAGCATGAGGTTAAAGAAATCTTAGGATTGATGTACCATTGAACCACGATACGTAGAGTCTTTTTCATGGGTATGAAGAGCGTCACACTTATGAATGAGAGGTTATGTGACATTTAGGAATTCTCACTTATTGTTAATCTTGAAAGTCGTGCCTTGAGAGTTGAAACTATGTGTGTCCTGTTGCGTCCAAAAATCGCACGCAAGTGGACGTAGTCAATCAAGTAGTAAATAGACTCTTTCGAGCCTAAGGTTCGTACCCAAGGGACTTCAAATCTGCGAATAACAATTTACAATGGTTATCTAAACTCACTCAAGTATCCATAAGATTGAGAAATTTTTTTAAACTACTACTTCACCCTTAACAAAAATTACCTACTATAAGTAAATGATTTTAACAAAAACTTTCACATGTTGGAAAGATATCCCAGGGTTGTATCATAAATTGAATTCCGGTTCAATATGTTTCTATTCCAAGGTTCAAAGGGTTAACCCATTGCGGGTTATCAAGGTTCATTTTACGATCATAATCTTTCGACCTATAATCGTCTTCCATTATTGACAACCTAACTACATCGTCGAGTAGGGTTAGGTATAAAACAATAATAGTGCATTAGATATTCTTCTTGCGTTTCAACCAAATGTGGTGCATAGGTATAGAGTTATCCTACCCACAAAACAATCTAGAACTCAATATAAAATCAACACACCTCATGCATTCTTTGGTCTATCCCTATATTCATCTTCTGAGTTCAAGAGCGTACACTCAATTTATTATGATGTTGATCAGGCATTAAAATAGTGAAATAAGAATGCAAGAACAAAGTATATAATAACCCTTCTCACACAAGGAACAAATTCACATTAAACCATCATCGATAGCTACAACATTATGACAAGGGATTTTAGCTACTCATAACACAAAATGATAATATATAATGTAATAGAATCCTACAACTCTTTACCAATATGAGGAGGAAGAAAACCCTAGAAATGTGCACAAATTGTGTTTTGGTTTAGCTCGCATTTTTTTGGAAAGTGTAGTGTGCAATAACAGTCAATTAAACTATTTATAGTCGAAAATAAAAACAGGAGACAATTTTTGTTTCCAGGTCCGAACGCGGATGTGTTCCCTCGCTCAATTGTGCTTATGAATGAAGTACCCGGTGACGTGACTCTATCGCGGACTTCCCTATTATGGGGAGTTTCTTTTCTGCATAGGTGAACTTCTTCCTCGAAGCACCCACATCAGGAACTCCCCTGGTTTATGGATTTCCTTCACCACTTGGGGGGAGTGCCTCCGTGACTCGGGGGTGCTTCTTGCCGTTGCAATTTTAACCTTCTTGGTTCTTCTTTTTTGCCACTTCTTCTTCTACTTTCAAGATTTTGATTCGATGCCTAATTCAGCTCATTTTCTAATGATCTTCGGCCTGAAACATCTAATCATATGAAGATGCAGAATCAAAATGACTCTAAATACTTGATTTAACAACCGAAAACATCCTCACTCGTCTATATATATGGGATAAAAATAGTTGTTAGGTATATAAATACGCCTAAGATCACCACCCCACACTTATAACTTTGTTCTTCCTTGAACACTTCCGCACTTATAAACATACTACGACTCTACTTCTATACCCAGTTTCAGCCACAACAACTGAATGACATCATAGCATTACTTTACTTCCTAAGGATCGCTCAAGGAAAAAAATCTAATCTAAAAAATAGACTCCTCTCTACAACAGGTTTGTGTGCATCCATTGACCCACATATATATCAACTTTCATATCTCATCAAACATGTGCCCTCACTATAATTGAACACCCATATTTACTTCATATTGATATTTTCACACAAAAAGGTTGCGGGAAAAAATTTACGCTCACACTCACAATAGAATTCTCTTGCTACAACCAACGAACCATATGTTATCCTTTGGTGTAGTGCATCACTACTCTTGAGGATTCGGCCTTTCGAGATCAACTATGTCTATTAGGGATTGTAATGCATGATCGGGAATAGGTAGGAAACATTTTGGAATATGAGCTGTGACTATCTCCCAATCGTTTAGTGCCAACAATTTCAATTTCGAATATTCCTCTACTAACCTCATCTTATGCTCATTTTCTTTGAACCATTTGGTTCCTTTTTGAGCTCGCTTCTTTTGACCATTTCCCTTATCAAAACAACACCTCACTATTTTGATTTTCATTTCATTCAATGCATATTAAAAAATAATCACACACACACACACACACACACACACACAGAGACAGACACAGACAGACACATACACAGACACAAACACACACACACACATACACACACACACACACACATACACACACACACACACACACACACATATATATATATATAATTTGATTTATTAATTTTTCTTTTTCCGTTTTTTATAGGCAAAACTCTATTGGGGTGCGCCACTCAACTTCCGTTTCATTCTCTATTGATTGCACAAAACGCGTAGGATGTCTTGGATCAAATTCATAGGCCAAAGAAAGAATGTTATAAGCTTCACAATAGGCTACCAAAAAATTAAATTCAAGGCTTGAAGGGGATAATTAAGGATATACGTTAAGGCAAGTAAAGGAAAGCACAAACAGGGCTACCAAAGAATTGCCTATATCATTTCTCAAATTCCTCATCCTCTTATTTTTCGTTAGCAAACACACCGGGAAAGTTCTAGACCTTAATTAATAGCAAGAAATGTATAATTTCTACACACTTAAGACACATTCAACTTGAAACTGATAACTATATACTATTTCTCAATTACTGACACACTTTATTTTAAGCACAACCACAACAAAGGAGTAAGATAAATGAGAATAGATGTCTCATCACGGAGTTCGCAGTTGTTAGTCTATTCTGCCGCAATTGTGTCAACTCAGCCAAAAAGCAAAAATCCTAAAGATTCAATTGAAAAAACCATCCCGTAAGACGGTCGTCATCAATCTATAATAGGGAGACTTAACTCAACTGTGACAGTTACTCGATTCTTAGAATTTTTTTTAAAGGTTCAATGGGACTGTCCTTGGCTAAAAATCTAAAACAACTACCAAGGAACCCAAACAAAAAAAAAATATGTAGCACAAATAAAAATAAGGCAGAAAATAATTATGGAAACAAAATAATAACTATGTACACAGATGTATCCCCCCACTCTAGACTTAGAGATTGACACTGTCCTTGGTGAAAAAAGTTTCAACAAGAAAAAGAGAATAAGGTGAGTTGGGCTTACCTAATTAGGCATCCATAGCGACGGCACAACTTGCTTTCTCTAGGGCTAACAAGTCGCCCTCCTCATCAGCAGAATCAGAGTCACTATCCGATGCGGTTCACCTTTTGTCCTCAGCTGTTGGGACATCATCCCAAACCAGCTCAAAATATTCCGGTCCAGTCCTAGCATAGCCATCGCATGTTCATTTAGAGGGTACTTTGACGATACCTCATCCAACTGCTCATGAGAGGATGTTCGACATCCATTTTTATCATGCAACATCTACAGATCATAGATATGCACTGGGATCATGTCATCTCTCCAATTGTGCTTCGTTGTTGTGAGTGTGGGTCCATGCATAGTTTCCGACCCTTTTCTCTTGATGACATCAAGGGGTGTGGTGAAAATGGGGGGGGGGGGTCCTGTAATAAACAATATTCTTTGGGACGCCATCCTACCTGCACAATTTACTGATTAATCCAACAAAATCATACCTTCTTCCTCGGAGGACTCTTGCCTTGCACATTGTCGATTTAAGTGCTGCTCCTATGTTGATAGGTAGCCCCATCATCAGCGCATACACCAAACAGACTTGGTAATTCTCGACAATCTTCAACCATACCCAAGCCTCTCTATTCATTTGGGCATAAGAGTAGGACTGATGATAGTCACGATGCCCATGTCGAATCTATTGAGCTGTGGATTGAGACCCAAAGAGAGTATGCCGAATCGCTTAATATGAGGGACTGATGTTTATCCCCGTGAGAACATTAGAAAGTGAATTAGCGGTCCCTAAAAGTTAGTTCATCATTGTTGGGGTCAAAGCAACTTCCACGTCCCTCACTATAACATAGTGAGAATGGGCATCTGTCTTCTAGTTTGCATAAAATTCCCGCACAACACTGACGACTAATGTTAGGAAAGTCTCTGTCTAGATTCTCATCCTCAAGGACCACATCAGAGAAATATTTGGCTTCTGTGTGGGACTTGTACCACATTCTACCTTCCGGGTTGAGTGCTTTTGCCCCAAACCGTTGAGTTTGTCCTCTTGGGATTGAGGGTGCCGTGGGAATTATAGTTCCAGTCCTAACTCTATTATGGCTTCTAGATTCCACCGCCTTGCCTCACCTTGGTGAACTTGACATGCAAACCAGCAAACATACATACTACCAATAAATCATGGGGATTCAATGCGGGAAGGGCACCCCACACCATGCCCGAGCAAGATTTCATAATAACGAGATACCCGAACTTCCCCAGACTGTTCATAGCATACAAATCCCAACATTCTCTACTATTCATACATCTAAACCCAAACCCTAGTGGTTTTACTCACGGATGTGAACCACACTTTAATCAACTAGTTTAAACACTTCCATCAACCTCCTAAATTAACACACGTGATGTTTAAACATCTCATTTGCAAACCCACAAGATTCAAAAGTTTATGACAACATCATTCAAAATGAGTAATCTAGGTTTCCACTGATGAAATCACACATTTAAGTTCAAAATCTTCAAGCATTCAACCTATTAAGCCCACTCTAAAAAAATAAAGCACTCAAACTCATCCCCATCACAAACAACAACCACAATATCAACAATCTTCTTCAATTTTATCACAAACTAAGAAAAAGAGAGCAAGAACATACCTTGAGTAGTAAAAGGGAGGAAGAATTGCCAAAATTTGAAGGAAATTCTTAAATCTACACGACACGGACTTGATTAATAGAAGGGGAACTGTCGCTTTGGGGAGAAAATAAGCAAGGTATGAAAAAAATAAAGTGAAATCGTCAATTTTAAAGGTTAAAAGGGGATCGGGGTCGGGTTTTATCCAATAAGTCAGGTAAAACCCGAATTTTTAATTAATATTGTGAAGTGGGGAAGTAAGTCCACGACCCGCTTAGGTCGTTGACTCCCTTAGAAAGTTCTCTTTTGAAATTATTTTAGTAGAAATTAGTCCGCGATACAGACCTCTCGTGGACTGGCCCTGTGAATTTTTGTGCTTGAGAATTTGGCCACCTCCACTTGGGGGAGCGTGTCCTCGATGTGCTTAGGTCGAAAACTCCACTACTTACCCATCGCCAGTTACTACTTTTCACTTGCACTTGTAGGAACATGTGTATGACGCGGTAAGGTCGTGGACTCCCATATGCTCCATTGTTTCCTGCAAAAGAAAATACACACACAAATCCAAAATAATTCCTCATTAAAAGTACATTAAACTACCATATTAAAACAAAATACAATGCAAAAAGCTTTAGAAACATCCCACCTTAGGTTGCCTCCCGAGTAGCACCTGATTTAACGTCGTGACAGACTCAATTTCCCCTCTTTCATTACTCAACTCCGGAGTTTCGAATTCTCGATCAAACTCTTCCAAAATAATGTTTCACCCTTTGCCCATTCACAATTAATGTGGATTTCATCCCTTCATTCCATAACTCAAAAGTGCCACGGTCGGTCGTACGTACCACCTCAAATGGTCTACTCCATTTTGACTTCAACTTGCCTGGAAACAACCTCAATCAAGAGTTTAACAACAATACCATTTGCCCGGCTCAAAAAGTCGAGCCACAATGTGCTTGTCATGCCATCACTTGGTTTCTCCTTGTAAAACTTGACATTTTCATAGGCATGGAACCGGAATTCTTCCAACTCATGTAGTGATCCATCCTTTTCTTTCAAGCTAATTCAGGATCTAGGTTCAACTAATTCACCGCCCAGTAAGTCTAATGCTCAGTTTAATGGGGAGGTGAAACACTTTATGAAACACCAATTAATAGGGAAAAGTATCAATTCGTGTTTTTTAAGCGGTCCTATAATCCCATTGAGCATCCTCAAGCTTCATTGCCCAATCATTCCGTTGTGCATTCACCATCTTTTGTAGAATGTGCTTAACCTCTCGATTGGACACCACCTCCACCTGACCACTGGTTTGAGGATGGTATGTCGTATCTACCATGTGCCTGACTCCATATTTAGCTATAATGTTCTTCACCAATTGGATTATGAAGTATGTCCCTCCATCACTAATTATTGCTCTTGGAGTTCCAAAATGAGTGAAAATATGCTTCTTGAGGAACTTCAGTACCACCTTAGCATAACTAGTCGGCAATTGCCACTGCCTTGACCCACTTGGACACATAATCCACCCCCACAAGTATATATTGATTTCCATTCGATGATGGGAATGGCCCCATGAAGTCGATCCCCCAAACGTCAAATATTTCAACCTCCAAAATGTTATGCAAAGGCATCTCATGTCGCCTGGAAATAAACCCTATCCTTTGGCATTGATCACAATTTTCACATAACCTGCAACATCTCTAAACAAGTTAGGCCAGAAAAAATCTGATTCAAGCACCTTATGTGTGGTGCGCTCAGTACCATAATAACCTCCATATGTACGAGTGACAACTTTCCATCACTTGTTTCATCTCTGAATCAGGCACACATTTCGTCATCATTTTTTCTAGTCATTGCTTAAATAAATATGGCTCATCCCATATGTAAAACCAAGTGTTATGGGTGAGTTTCTGACTTTGATGCGAGGTTGCACCTGTTGGAAACAAACTGCTAACCAAATAATTCACGATGTCAGCATACCATTGTAGCTCAGTTCCCTCTAGTGCCAAAAGTTACTCATCACATAAGTCCTCCCTAATCTTCCTTTTCTCTCCCACATGTGATGAACTCTCCAACCTGGACATGTGGTCTACAATCTGATTCTCAGAAACTCTTCGATTTTTTATCTCGATGTTGAACTCTTGCAACAATAGAATCAACCTGATCAATCGGGGCTTTGCATGTTTCTTGTTGAAAGTACCTGATAGCTGCATGGTCAGTATAAACAACAACTTTAGTACCTATAAGGTAAGATCTGAACTTGTCAAATTCATAGGCTAGTGCTAGTATTTCTTTTTCGGTCATAGTGCAATTGGCTTGAGTTACATCTAGTGTTTTGCTTGCATAGTATATCGAGTGAACACCATTCTATTTTTGCTTTAGCAACACCTCTCCTATATCCACATCACTTGCATCACACATCAACTCAAAACGGAGCTCCCAATTTGAAAAAGTTAAGATCAGAGCTTCTATGAGCTTGTTTTACAAAACTGAGAAAGCTTGCATGCACTTTTCATCGAACACAAAATTTATCTCCTTCTCCAAAAGGCTGAAAATAGCCTAGAAATCTCAGAAAAATATTTAATGAATCTCCTGTAGAGCCCAGCATGACCCAGAAAACTTTGCACCCCTTTTGAAGAAATGGGATGGGGAAGCTTTTCAATTATATTCACTTTAGCATGATCGACTTCAAGCCCTCTCTTTGACACCTTATGCCCCAACATAATCATTTCCTTTACTAGAAAATGACATTTTTCCTAGTTTAGGACAAGATTTATTTCTCACACCTAGCTAAGACCCTGTCAAATTCTCCAAGCACCTGTCAAAATCTCTCCAAACACCGAGAAATCATCAATGAATATCTACACAAAATCTTCAACCATGTCATGTAAAATAGTCATCATTCATCTTTGGAAAGTAGCGGGGCATTGCCTAACCAAAAAGGCATCCTGTTGAATGCATTTGTACCATTCGGGCAAGTGAAAGTCATTTTCTCTTGATCCTCTGGTGCAATCACAATTCCATTGTAACCAGAATAGCCATTTAGCAAACAATAATATTGTTGCCAAGCCAACCGGTCCAACATCTGATCAATAAAAGGGATCGGGTAATGATCCTTCCTGGTGGCTTTATTCAATTTCATGTAATCCATGCATATTCGCCATCCTGTGACTCTCTTTGTTGGGTTCAACTCATTCTTTTCATTAGTGATCACCATCATGTCTCTCTTTTTAGGTACACATTGCACTGGACTAACCCACTTCTGTCCGATATTGGGTAGACAATACCCACATCTAGCTATTTGATCATCTCCTTACACACCACATCTTTCATCACAGGGTTCAGCCTGCACTGAGGTTGCACAATTAACTTGTGCTCCTCATCCATGAATACCATATGCATGCATAAAGAAGGAATGATTCCATGGATGTCATCCATCTCCCAGTATATCGCCTTTTTGCTCTTCCTCAATATTTTTAATAATATTTCAACCTTTATTCCGGAAGAGGCAGCAGAAACGATTACAGGAAAGATTCATTTGCACCTAAGAACCCATACCTGAGGTGAGATGGGTGAGTCTTTAGTTTTAGCTTTGGTGATTCCTCAATCAAAGGTTTTGGAGGTGGGCCCAAGACTCTATTCAATGGTTCCACAAACTTGCAAAACACTCTCACATTCAGGACATTGAGGATGTTAGGCATCTCTTGGGCTTTAACATCTCCCTCAAAGTCTTGCCCAATAAACACTTTTCTAAAGGGTCATTGACGTCGACAAATTTGGTTCTCACTTCATCTTTAATGACCATGATTGTCGATAACTCTTCATATATAGTAGGCAACTTTATCGCTTTGTAAAAATCAAACACCTCAACCTTATAATGATCTCTTATTGTTAGCCTATCGGCTGCCACATCAATTAATGCTCCTCCCATGGCTAAAAATGGTCGTCCAAAAATAAATGGGACCTCGGGTCGGGATGAAAATCCAGAATGAAAAAGTCCACAAGAAAAATTAAAGTTCCTACTTGAACCAAGACATCTTTGATGACACCATCTGGCCTCAAAACTGAACAATCCTCTAATTGCATCATGATGGTAGTGGGTTTCGTTCTTCGTAGTCCCAAATTGATAATTGCACCCAAATTGCATAATCCCCTTGCCTCCACACATTTGCCAATTTTTATTTGTACAGTGAAACTCCCTGGAGTCTATTATGAATTCGAGAGTGGCACTCCACAGTGAGTGACAATGTTGCATACTCAGCAAATAGACGCTTGTTGGCTACCACATATTTCACATATTTAACATACTTAGGAATACCCTGCAATTCATCAATCAAAAACAAGTTAACATGTACCTACTTGAGTAGTTCGATGAACTTACTAAATCATTCCTCCTCTTTTTGATTTTTGAATTCTCTAGAAAAGGGGGAGGTGGTTTTACTTTTGGTTCATCATTCACCCGTTGTTCGATAATTATACTTTCTCTAGATGTTTTCCTTTTTCTTCAATAAATTTTGCATTTGGTGAAAATTCCTCCAATGGACTCCCACTTCGAGTGCTCAAAAAATTTACTTGCTTTGGGTTGGGGTTGGTATTTCCCAGCAAACCCCCTTGTTGTCGGGAATCCTGGGCACTAGCAAATTGCCTAAACTATTTCTCAAAATTTTATATTGCCAATTCATTGTTTCAAAAATCTGGCGCAAACTTAGCTTGGTCCCATAATTCATTTTAGCATGTCTTCCACACTTATATCACCTTTCTTGGACGCCTGCTGATTACCATGATATTGTTGTTGGTTTCTTAAGCTTTGTTGAGGATATTATTGTCGCTATTCTGTGGTCTGTATTGGTCCTGTCCTTCTTGTTGGTTCTGATTTCCACCCCATTAAAAGTTTGGGTGATTTCACCAGCTTGAGTTGTAAGTATTTCCATAGCCTTGCTTCTTCCCTCTTCGCTGAGCATTACCTACAAAATGAACAGATTCTAGGCTTGCCCCGCATACCTCAGCATTATGATATCCACCTCCACATGCTTCACACCAAGCTTGTGGTTGGTGAACCATATTAATTTGGGCTTATTGTTCTCCTAGTGACATATTGCTGAAATGAGTGGTCATCATGTTCTACATTCATGCAATATTAGTGGACAAAGATGTGACATCGTCCATCTTAAAAACTCTGGCATTCTTCTGTACGACCGGTTTCACTCCTCCGCCATTCCACTCAGGGTCACCTTGTGAAATTAGATTAAGCAATTTAAACAACTCAGCATATGTCTTCTCCGAAGCTTGTCCACCTGCAACAGAATCAAGTAAAATTTTGTGTTTGTTTCCAACCCTTCAATGAAGGTATGGACCAACACCTCGCTACTTTGACGATGATATGAACAACTCAATAGTAGAGACTTAAACCTATCCCACGCTTGGTACAAATTTTCCCCTCCTATCTGTCAAAATCTAAATATATCACTTATCAGTTTCGCTATTTTACCGGATTGGAAGAACGGTATCAAGAATTTTTGGGCAAGATCATCTCATGTTTTTATGGAATTTGCTCCAAGATTAACCATCCTTTTGCTTTCCCAATAAGATAAAAGCGAAATAATATGAGTCACACATAGTCATAGTTCACTCCCACTAGAGTGTATATGTCACTGTTCTCGAGGATGTTCTATATATTCTATCATGGATTCACGGGAAATAGACTAGTGAACTGCCCGTTTCTGTGCAATAATTGCACCATGTTCTGCTTCAATTCAAACCTCCCACCCAGCGCGGGCTTCTGAATATTTGAAGTAACATTGGTGGTATGTTGGATTTCCACATCCCTAACTTTCATTTCTTCCATCATCAACGGTGGTTCTTGGTCTTCCATATCTTATGGGTTTTCAAGTTCCCTTACCACACGAGGACCAGGAGGGTTTTGCTTTCTCCCCTTTTTTCGGTAATGAACGAACCTCTCCGATTCAGATAGAGGATTTACCTAACCGTAGTCGTTTTCCAGTATGAAAACCTAACACAACCTACAGAAAAGAGTTGCCGAGATCAAGTTGTCAAAAATTCTATAAATAATTTAGACACTCAGAAACTAGATATATTCCGACTTAAAAGTCCCCGGCAACATCGCCAAAAACCTTTTGCGTCCAAAAATTGCACGCAAGTGCACGTAGTCACTCAAGTAGTAAATAGACTCTTTCGAGCATAATGTTAGTACCTAAGGGACTTCAAATAAGCGAATAAGAATTTAAAAAGACTATCTTAACTTACTCAAGTGTCCATTAGATTGAGAAATTTATTTGAACTACTACTTCACCCTAAAAAAGAATTACTTAGTATAAGTAAATGATTTTAACAAAGAAACTTCAAAAGTTGGAAAGATATCCCAGGGTTGTAGCATAAATCAAATTCCGTGTCAATGTGTTTCTATTCCAAGGTTCAAAGGGTTAACTCATTGCGAGTTGGCAAGGTTCATTTTACAATCATAATTTTCTGACCTATAATCGCCTTCCATTATTGACAACCTAACTACATAGTCGAGCGGTGTTAGGTATGAATCAATAATAGTGAATTAAATATTCTTCTTGTATTTCAATCAAATGTGGTGCATAGGTATAACATTATCCTATCCATAAACAATCTAGAACTTACTCTAGAATGAACGCACCTCTTGCATTCTTAGGTCTATCCCTCTATTCATATTCCAAGTTCAAGAGTGCGCACTAAATTTATGCTAATGTTCATCAGGAATAAAAATATTTAAATGAGAATCCAAGCACAAAGTATAAAATAACCCTTCTCAAACAAGAACAAATTCACATTAAACCATCATTCATAGCTTCAACCCTAGGACAAGAGATTTTAGCTACTCATAACACAAAATGATAATATATAATGTAATAGAATCATACAAGTCTTTACCAATATGAGGAAGAAGAAAAACAAACCTAGAAATGTCCACAAAAATACCTTTTGCCTTAGCTCCCATTTTTTGGAAAGTGTTGTTTGCAATGAGAAACACTTTAACTATTCATAGTCCAAAATAAACACGTGGGACAATTTTCTTTCTAGGTCCGTGATGCGGACGTGTTCCTTCACTTTATTTTGCTCATTAATGAAACAAGTCCTACTATCCTGTTATGGAGAGATTTTTTCCTCATAGGTGAACTGCCTCCGTGACGCGTCCACATCATGAACACCCATAGTTTGGGGAGACCCTTCACTGCTTGGAGGGAGTTCCTCCGCAACACAGGGGTTCTTCTTGCCATTTGGATTTTCAGCTTCTTTATTCTTCTTTTTCGCCACTTCTTCTTCTACTTTCAAACTTTTGATACGGTGCCCAAATTCATCTCCTTTTCCAATGATCTTTGACCCTTAACATCTAAACATATTGTTAAGAAGATACATAATCAAAAAGACTCTGAATACTTGACTTAACCACCGAAAATGTTCTCACTTCGATATATATGGGGTATAAAAATGGTTGTTAGGCATATAAATGGCCTAAGATCATGTCCTCTTTCTTCTAATCCTTTTTTGTTGATATAGGATATGACTACAAGAAGTCTAGCCGCAAGGAGAATGGAGGAAGATTAGGCTAATGCGGGATTTCCTCCCGAAGGCAACAAGTCCCACCACAAGGTAATCAAGTCCCTTCACAAGACAACCAAGTGTCTCCACAAGGACGGTCATTCCTCAACCAATGACATATGTAGAGAAAAGGTTGACATTTTTTCCTTTTGGTCAAAATATGACTACCCAAGAACAAGTGGTAGCCACACAAGCTCAATCCATGGAGGCTCCAGCAATTAGGAAGGTTGGACCACGTGTGCAACAAAATGCTAGTAACACAACTTCTCATTTAAGGTACTTCACTAGGATAAATCATTCAATGTTTTTGGGTCAAAAGTGAATGAATATCCCAAAGAATTCATTGATGAGGTCTAAAAGAGTGTCTAATTTATGGGGTTGACTTCAAATGAAAAGGAAGAGCTAGCTTCCTACCAAGAATGTAGCTCAAACATGGTACATCCAATGGAGAGACAATAGGGCCTGGACAGCGGGGCCCATCAGTTTGGAGGTATTTATAAGGGCTTTTCTTGATCGCTTCTTTCCAAGGGAGAAAAAAAAGTCCAATGTGGAATAATTCATCAACCTTCCTCAATGAGTTATGAGTGTGCAAGATTACTCCTTGAAGTCACTAAATTGTCCAAGTATGCTCCTTCATTGGTGTCTATCCTAAGAGATGAAATGAGTCGATTTGTTATGGAAGTGTCCGATGATTTGGTTCAAGAGTGTTGCTCAGCGATGCTCCATAATAACAAGGATATCTATAGGTTGATGGTTCATGCTCAAGAAGTTGAGGAGACTCGACTTAAGAGGAAAACTAGAGAGTATAAGAGGGCAGAGGCTTATTAAAGGGGTACTTCCAATGGCTAGGCTTGAGATTCAAGACAAATATAGGTTCAAAAAGAGGGTTTCCAACCAAGTTCCTCCCAAATTTCCAAAGACCAACAAGGATAGGGTATCTAACCCTAATTTCCAAAAGGCTAGAAGTGGAAATTCACCAACTGCTAAAACAACTTGTTCCAACAGTGGTAAAAAGCATTGGCTTGAGTGTCTAGTTAGTACAGGAAATAGCTTTGGTTGTGGAAAAGCTGGCCTTAATGTCAAGAATTGTCCTAATGTGGGGAGTCAAGATAAGTTTATTGGTTGAACTCAATCAAGTGTTCATAGTTCCGAAGCTCCAAAGTGGAATCGCTTTTATGCTCTCCGCTAAAGGAGTGGACAAGAAAAGTCCCCCGATGTGGTCACATGTATGTTAGAATTGTTCTCTATTGATGGTTATGTTTTACTTGATCTCAGTGCTACATTATCATTTATAACTCATTTGTTAGCTAAAAGGTTTAATGTTCTACCCGATCTATTGAATGAACCATTTTCAGTTACAACCCCAGTAGGTGACTCTGTTATGGCTAAAAGATTCTTTAGAAGTTGTCCTATATCTTTTCTCAATAGAGTTACATGGGTGTATTGGTAGAACTTGATATGATTGATTTTTATGTTATTTTGGGAATGGATTGGTTTGTATGCTTTTTTTGTTTCCATTGATTATCGAACAAAAGTGGTTAAGTTCAATTTTCTTAATGAACCCGTCTTAGAGTGGAAAAGGGATAATTCAATTAATAAAGGTTGTACCATATCGTGTTTAAAAGCTTGTAAAATGATCTCTAAAGGGTGTCTTTACCATATTGTTAGAGTCAAAGATCTTGAGTCCGACATCCCTCCTATTGAGTCACTCCTCGTATTAAAGGACTTTCTGGAAGTCTTTCCCAATGACTTTCCTGGAATTTCTACCGAATGGGAAATTGACTTTGGCATTGAATTATTACCAGATATGAATCCCATTTCAAACCCTCCTTACTAGATGGCTCATGTGGAATTGAAAGAGTTAAAGCTTGCCTCAAAGACTTGTTAGATAAGGGTTTTATACAACCTAGTATTTGAGCATGGGGAGCTATGGTGTTGTTTTTTAAGAGGAAGGATGGATCCCTTAGGATGTGCATTGATTATCGCCAACTCAATAAGGTTACCATTGAGAACAAGTATATTCTCGCTTGGATTGATAACTTGTTTTATCAACTCCAAATGGCAAGCTACTTTTCTACTATTAACTTGTGATCGAGGTATCACCAACTTAGGGTGAGAGGTGAGGATGAATCTCAAATGGAATTTAAAACTAGGCATGGGCACTTTGAGTTCTTAGTTATGTCGTTTGGTCTCACAAATTCCCCGACGACTTTTATGGACCTAATGAATAGGTATTCTGAAACTACCTAAATTCCTTTGTGATTTTCTTCATTGACTTCAACCGACATCAGAATTTTCTTGGGTTTAGCCGGGTACTATAGGAGGTTTGTCGATGGTTTTCTATCCATTACTTCTTCTTTGACTACCTTGACCCAAAAGACTGTGAAATTTGAGTGGTTGGAGGCTTATGAAAGAAGCTTCCAAATTTTTAAAGATAGGCTTACCTCCGCTCCAGTGTTGACTTTACCAAAGGGTACCAGGGGTTTTGTGGTTTATTGTGATGAATCTAAAATGGGTTTAGGGTGTGTGCTTATGCACATGGGAAGTAGTGCCTCTAGACAACTCAAGGTGCATGAAAAGAAAAAGTCATGATCTTGAATTGGCGACGTAGTATTTGCTTTGAAAATATGGATACAATACTTGTATCGTGTTTATGTGTATGCGTATACCGACCATAAGAGTCTTCAATATGTGTTTAATGAAAAAAGATTTGAATCTCTGTCAAAGAATATGATTGGAATTATTGAAAGATTACGACATTAGTGTTCTCTACCAACCCCGGAAAACACAATGTGGTTGTGGATGCTTTGAGTCATATGACCATGGGTAGCGTGTCTCATGTAGAAGAAGGAAACAAAGACCTAGTGAAAGATGTACATAGGTTGGCTAGATTGGGTGTTCGATTGGAAGATTCTTCAAATGGTTGTTTCGTGGTTCATAGTAACTATGAGTCATGCTTAGTGGCTGAGGTTAATTCTAAACAACATCTTGATCCACTATTGATGGAGTTGAAGAAATCGATACTAAGTAAGTTGAATGAGTCTTTCTACCAATGGGGGGATGGTATGCTAAGGTACCAAAATAGATTATGTATACCATATTTTGATGATTTGAGGAATAAGGTGTTAGAGGCAAATCATGGTTCGCGATATTCCCTTCATCCAGGTTCCACCAATATGTATCGTGACCTTAGAGAGCTATATTGATGGGATTGCTTGAAAAGGGATATAGCGGAGTTTTTGTGCAAGTGTCTGAATTGCCAACATGTTAAAGCTGAGCATCTAAAGCCTTGTGGTCTAATTCAAGAAATGGGTGTTCCTACTTGGTAGTGAGAAAAGATTAATATGGACTTTGTTGTTGGGTTGCCTCTAACACGGAGGCAAAATGACTCAATTTGGGTGATTGTGGATAGATTGACAGAATCCGTTCATTTTATTCCAGCGAAGTCTACTTATATGGCGGAGGATTATGAAAGTATCTACATTGATGATATTGAGAGTCTTCATTGGATCGCGTTGTCCATCATATCAGATAGAGGTGCACAATTCACTTCTCATATTTGGAGGTCTTTTCAAAAAAGGATTGCGTACTAGAGTGAAGCTTAGCATCGCTTTTCATCCCCAATTGGGCGGTCAAGCGGAGCATACTATTCAGACCCTAAAATTTATGCTAAGAGCTTGTGTGATAGTCTTCAAAGAGAATTGGGACAATCACTTGTCATTTATTGAGTTCTCCTATATTAAATCTACTGTTCGAATATTTCAATGGCTCCACTTGAAGCACTTTATAGTAGGAGATGTAGGTGTCCTGTTGGGTGGTTTGAGTTTTGTGAGTCTTCACTCCTTGGTCCCGAGATTATATATGAAGCTTTAGAGAAGGTTCGTGTGATAAGGGATAGATTGAACACAACCTATAGTCGGAAAAAGTCCTATGCCGACAATAGGAGAAGGTATCTTGAATTCAAAGTAGGTGATATGGTGTATTTGAAGATCTCACCTATGAAAGGTATGATGAGATTCGACAAAAAGGGGAAGTTAAGTCCCCGTTATGTGGGTCACTATGAGGTTTTTCAAAGGGTTGGAAAGGTTGCATATGAGTTGAGACTACCTAGTGAACTATCTTTGGTTCATTCGGTGTTTCATGTTTCCATGCTAAAGAAGTGTATTGGTGATCCCGTATCTATTATTCCTATTGAAGGTTTAGGTGTTGATGGGAGTCTTTCCTATGAAGAGGTTCCAATGGAGATCCTTGATAGACAAGTTAAGAAGTTGAGGAACAACGAGGTGGTCTCTGGAAAGTTTTTATGATGAAACCACCTAATTGAGGGATTAACATGGGAGGCTGAAGCCGACATCAAGCCCCGTAATCCTTATGTTTTTCCTAACTAAGGTTAGTCATTCCTAATAATATTGAAAATATTGAATAAATTTGGATTTGACTTGTTTTGCAAAATATGCATATATATGTTAAAAAGGTTTATGTTAAAATGAATTTTATGTGAAATGCTCTTTGGCTTAATTTTGCACTTAATTGTGTTTTGTGTATTGTTCCCTTCATGAGATAACATTGAGCATGTTAATGTGTTGAAAGAAGTTTTGGCATAAGTGACTTGATGATCATGTTGAGCTCATGTTGATATTGAGAAGAAAATTTTTCATGTTGTGATATTGAGCTCTTATATGTAGTAAATTATAATTTGAGTTTCTAAGTGTAAATGTCATATTGTTATGTTAATTTTAGTTTTCACTGATGTTATTATGTTGTTGTTGGTTGGGCTGCTAGTATTGAGTCTATACTTTCCCTATAAAAAGATATTATTGTCATTCGGGGATGAATGTTCCTAAGGGGGGGATAATGTAAATTTCCGAAAGTCTAAGACCTAATATAGAGCCTCACATGTTGAAAACATAGTAGTAATACAGTTTTAAGGCCTAAAATAATGTATATAAATCATTTAGGAAGCTTTAGAGTCAAAACATTAAGAAACGTCCATGACGTTCGGTGAATTGTGAAATAGAGATTAGTGTGTCTTGGCATTTTTCATGGGGTCTTAAGAGTCAAAATTCAATGAAATTTAGTAGAGAGATGTTAAACATCTATTATCATATGTTCAAAATCTGAACGTCTAGGTACAACTCCAAAAGAACAACTCTAAGGGCCCTTGAGGAGGACCCTTTCAAAATGGACAAAAGTTGTCAAATGACAGTGGATACTTAAGAGACCAATTGATGAGTCGTCGTCTAGGTGATGAGGCGTCAATGGACTCCATAGATGATGACTTTTCCATTTTCAAACAGTGTCAAAAATATGGTATTTGACACCATCGATGGACATGCATTACGGTAGGTCCATGTAGGAACTGTGAAATAAGGACATTCTAATCGACTCAATTAGCTCTAGTTCTGGTTTGGCGGAAAGGGGTCACTAACTGTATAGTGAATAGGGAATTAGTTGTATGTCACAGGTAAGACAGATAACGTTTGTGGTTTGAGTTCGTTGATCGTCTTGGAGTTCCATATCTCTAATCGAAGGCTAATCCGACAATTGATGGCTAGAGAGAGAAAACGGCTTTTGCCACCAGTCTTACCTTTAAGTTTATTCTCAAATATGTATCTTTTGCCTAATTGCCTTTTGAATCGTTTCTACTCCTATTGATGTTATAGGCATAAGCGTTCATCAGATTAAAAGTAAGTATTACCGATCTTATTCTCTGAACAATTGGAATTTTGTACTTATGTCGGATCGTCCCTATATCCTAATCGAGATGATTGTATGTCAATATAAAATAACTCAAGGGCACGTCGAATGACCTACGGACAATAGGTTTGTGTCTCGTAGTTCAAGTCTGTTATGGACTGGTTAGTTTTAAGTGGGGTCTTTTAATTAGTTAATTGGTTAATTGTTTAATTAAGGGTTATGGGGTGCCTTATTAAGTTAAATAAGGAACTATATAAATAGCCAACCTTCATTATTCTAACCTAGCTCACTTCAAATCCTAAACTCAAAATGCTCTTCCTTCTCTCTACTTATTCTCTCTCCTGAAAGAAGACTCCATTGAAGACCAAGATCAAATGGCTTAGGGCAGCAAGATTCCTAATTTCTCTCCATCAATCTTCATTAATAGCTAATTTATGGGAACTCTTTACCTTTGGGACTCCTTTCCAAGGGTTATTTCAAAGTGATTTCCAAAAGTTGATAAAAACATGGGTTTCATTCTTAATCCGAATTTGATATTTCAAATTATGTTGTTATTGGTTTCTTTTGATTACTACGGATATAATATGATTGGTTATTGGTGAATTAGGTTAGTTCTTCCTGTTAGACCTAGTTCTATATAAGAGATCATGAATTGACCCTATTTCCCTAACTTTAGGTTATGAATTGATGTTGAATTGACTAGTGATGATGATATTGACTTAGTTCTTGTGTTAATTACTATTGTATTGGATGAGTATGGTTGGTCAATGGTAATACCATTGCAGAAGGCTTGTGAACATAAAATGGTTAGACCTATAATCTAGAATCCTTACTTCAATTGTAATGGCTTGTAATTGGTGAAACACCCCATATAAAAAAAAGGGGAAAAAACTAGTTTTTCAGAAAATCTACAGGTGAAATAGACGGTGTTCATCAACATACCGTAGCTTGACCCATGATCTATCCTGCACATCCGTCGATGGAGTCAGAAACCCTCAAATTCACAGCCCAAGAAAACTTGACAAAGTGTCGAACGACGGACGGACCTACGGTCCGTAGTCCGTAACCATCGATCTACACCCCATTTCCCTATTCTCTGACAACAACTACGATTGACCAGCATGGTCCGTAGATGGACCTATGGACTGTAAGTGGAAGTTAGCACACAGTTGGGGTGTAAATTCACTTGGGTCAACTTCAAATGATCATAACTCTTACCACAAAATGAATTAGGTGTCCCATGACCTACCAAAACATAGATAATTGAATTATCTTTCCCTATCCACCAACCTTGACAAAATAAGACACCTGAGTAAAAGGTTATGCCCGTTTTAGTAAAGGATTATTGAACAGACCCAACCTATGGACCATCGATTGAACGACGGCCCGTAAGTCCAGGTCGTCGTTTGGTCCGGCATCAATTAACTCAGGGTTCTTTTGGTCTTTTCCCACTTCATTTAAACCTCATGATACGTCATTCTAGACCTAAATCATCAGATTTTACTCAGTTTAAGCCTATAAACATAACTAAAACTTATCTAAGTCAAATCATTTATCAAAAACATAGAAAATTAGAAGCAAGGGAGGAGAAAAAGGTCAAGAACCTTAGTTCAAGAAACCAACAAGTTTCCAGTAGTTTCATCCTCGAAATCTAAGTGTTTCTCCGTGAATTTCATCAGCAGGTATGTGTGATTTAACTAGTGGGATCCTTTCACCCTTTGGGTCCCTAATTTTCAGTTAGATTCTTGATTCCCATACCATGATTAGACCTAGGGCTTCTATAACTTCATGAATTAATTAGTTATATGTTCCAAATCAGATTTACATGTTATTACTCAGATTATCGCATGAATTTCAGAACCCTATCTATGTATTTTAGTTCTTGAATTACCCATGCAAGGTCAGATACTTCAGCTACTTCAAACATAAATGCCTTAGTTATAGATGCATAATTACAAGATTAATTGTTGCATTCTCACTTTTCATGTTCAGTTTTGATCTATCTAGTAATTACATAAAATTATAATCAGTTAGTTACATAATTCAATGGAAGTAGCATAATACCGAGTTGGACTAGGGTTCCGCATACCCAATTAGTCCCAAAACTACTAGCCAAGTAGGTTGTAAGTCCCCTCTGTGGGAAATCAATCTATTGGTCACGCCAGCATGCCTTTATACCTTTGGTAGGGTATATTAGGTCCTCTCGATGGGGTGCATACATCGGTCTCCACATTTAGCTCATGTAATTTTATTATCGGTCATTAGTAGCTCCCACAATTCAGTCAGACTCGCTTGCATTGATCATTTATCAGTATACTCATTATTTAGTTTTAGCATGTCATAAATTGGTCATTGCATTTGGTTTCCACAAAATTCTCTATGTCATGTTCAGATTATTAAGGTTGTTTTTGTGCTTGTTCAGTTATGTTTGGTTTAAGCTCTATTCTATCCTACATACCCAGTGCCTTTTAAGTACAGAAGAATACGTATGCTACATCTTCTCGTGATGTAGATTCAGTTGCTCAGCATCCAGATCACGCTTAGATCGATTCCCGATCTACAGTTCAACTGATTCAATGGTGAGTCCTCATTCTCCGAGGACAACAGTCATGAGTTCATTTCAGTCTTTTAGTGTTTTGCTATACTTAGATGGGCCTTGTCCCAGTATTTCTAGTCCAGTTTAGAGGCTATTTTAAGACATAGTTAGTTTCAGCTTAATAGTGAGTTAATATTTTCTTTGTATTAAACTCAACAGTTATCATATTTCTTAGATTTAGCATATAAGTATTTCCCTATCTTTTCATTGTAAGTATGATTTAGCTTCTGCATTTATTTTTTTATCTTCACTATGCTCACAATCATGCCAGCAGATTTATCTTGGGATCACTTATGGCTAGGTTTCTTGTCTGCGTCTTGGGGGTATCTCGGGGGATGACAAAACTTGATATTAGAGCACTAGTTTTAAGTGTCCTAGGATGTTTGAAAAGCCTCACTAAGTATAGTCTTTTTCATGGGTGTGAAGTGCACCACATCTAATGAGAGGGAGGCTATGAAATATTTTAGGAAAAAACTTCAGTTTCTTGTTACTCTTATGGTGCATGAGGTATGATCTTATTCCATTCTAACTTGACATTATATGTTTTAGATCATGCCTCCTCGTAGAGCTAATGCTAGGAATGCGAATGTCAGGAATGCAAATGCAGCTCCTCCGGTCCCATAACAGGAAGTCTCCTATGCTTAGTTCAGAAATGCTATAAAGATGTTGGCTCAGAGTATGACTAACCAGAACAATCGGGTTCATGATCATGTGAATGAAAATGGTGGATCAGCAGCAGCAAGGGTCCGTGACTTTGTTAGGATGAATCTGCCTTAGTTTATAGGAATGAGAATCCTCAGAATTTCTCTAATGAGATAGAGAAGACATTTGAGGTAATGCAAGTCACTAGGAATGATAGGGTTGAGTTGGAATCATCCAGTTGAAGTATGTTTCTCATATCTGGTACACTGAGTGGAAGGAAAATAGGGGTACAAATGCAGCTCCTATTACTTGGGATTGCTTTAGTGAGACCTTATAGTTGTGAGAAGCAAAGGCTCAGGAATTCATGAACTTAAGGAAGAGAAACATGACAGTACAAGAGTATGGGCTCAAGTTTAACCAACTCTGCAGGTATGCTCCTCACATGGTTGCTGACTCCAGGTCCCAGATGAAAAAGTTCTTTTATGGAGTGTCAGATTTTGTGAAAAGAAAGTGCGAAAATTCTATGTAACTAAGAGATATGAAGATCTATAGGCTTATGACTCATGCTCAGCAGGTTGAGGGTGATAAGCTTAGGGAACATGATAAGGAGAATAAGAAGTCCAGGACTGGGAACTATGACTATTCTAAGCATAACTCGGGTGGTGGAAATCGCTCGTAGAGTCAGTAGAAGTTTTTAGATCCAGTCTTTTTGTCAGCTAGTGTTCCATCATCCAAGAACAAATATGACCAGAAGGTTAGTGCACCAGGCTCTAAGTCTCAGTGAAGTGTTTCAGGTACCAAGATTTACGAACTTTCCCTAAGTGTCGTTAGAACAATCCGGGTTAGTGTCCGCAGGAAAAGAATGATGCTTTAGGTGCGGTCATTCTGGTTACAAGTCTAGGGATTGTCCTTCTAGAAAGGGTCAAGGAGGTGGAAATGGTAGAGCTCAGTCGACAACTTTAGCAGCACCAACAAGTCACCCGACTAAGCAGGGTAACTCATCTGGTACAGGTGAAGTTCAACACTAGAACAGGTTTTATGATCTTCAGGCTCTCCATGATACAAAAAGGTTCTCCTGATGTAGTCACTGATACTTTACGAGTTTTTGACTTTGATGTTTATGCATTGTTAGATCCAGGGGATACTCTTTATTTTATAACTCCTTACATAGCAGTCAAAATCAAGTATTAGTCTAGAAATTCTCTCAGTTTCTACTCTAGTCAGTGGACAGAAAGATGATCTCTAAGGGTTATCTCTATCATCTAGTTTTGGTTAATGATTCTAGCTCTGAAACCCCAACTCTTGAGTTAGTTCCAGTAGTTTGTGAATTTCCAGAAGATCATCCCAAAGTCCCTCCCGAAAGGGAAATCGTCTTTGGAATTGATCTCCTTTCAAATACCCAACCTATTTTTATTCCTCTTTAAAGAATGGCTCCAACATAGATTAAGGAACTGAAAGAGCAGTTGAAAGACCTTCTATTTAAGGCTTCATCAGACCTATTATTTCACCATAGGGTGAACCAGTGTTGTTCGTAAAGAAGAAAGATGGTTCTCTTAGAATGTGCATTGACTATAGACAGAAGAACAACGTCACAATCAAGAATAAGTATCCCATCCCCAAGATTGATGACTTGTTTGACCAACTTCAGGGTGCTAGTCATTTTTCAAAGATAGACCTTAGATCGGGTTATCATCAGCTTAGAGTCAGAGATAGTGACATTCCGAAAACAGCCTTCAGAACTCGGTATGATCATTACTAGTTTGTAGTTATGTTGTTTGGATTAAACAATGCTCCTGCAACTTTCATGGATTTGATGAACAGAGTGTTCAAACAGTACTTGGACTTTTTCAATATCCTTGTTTACTCTAGGATTGAAGAAGAACACGCAAGTCATTTGAGAATTATTCTACAGACTCTCAAGGATCTCCAGTTATTTGTTAATCTTAGCAAATATGAGTTTTTGTTGCAATCCATTGCTTTCCTTGGTCACATTGTATCTAGCGAACGGATTCAAGTGGATTCAAAGAAGATAGAAGTAGTAAAACCATGGTCTAGACCTACCTTTGCTACATATATGACAAGTTTTTTAGGTCTAGCTGGTTAGTATAAAAGGTTCGTGTAATGATTTTCATCCATAGCTTCACCATTGACTAGGTTAACCCAGAAGATGGTTAAGATTCAATAGTCAGATGATTGTGAGAAAAGCTTTGTAGAATTCAAAAATATATTGACTACAACTCTTATCTTAACTCTACTAGAGGGTTCAGATGGTTATGTGATCTATTGTGATGTATCCAGAGTTGGCCTACATTGTGTGTTAATGCAGCGAGATAAGGTGATAGCTTATGCCTCTAGACAACTTAAGGTTCATGAGAAGAACTATCCAACTCATGACCTAGAGCTTGCAGCAGTGGTGTTTGCACTTAAGATCTGGAGACTCTACTGTATTGTGTTCACGTATATGTGTTCAATGATCATAAGAGCCTTTAGTATGTGTTCACCCAGAAAGAGTTGAATCTTCACAAGAGGAGATGACTAGAGTTCCATAAGGATTAGGATATAAGTGTGCATCATCATCCGGGTAAGGCGAATGTAGTAGCAAATGCTCTTAGTAGATTATGTATGGGTAGTGTAGCCAATGTTGAGGATGAAAGGAAGAGATAGTTAAGGATTTTCAAAGGCTTTCTCGCTTGGGAGTTAGCCTTATGAGCATATTGACAATGGTGACACAGTTCAGAATGGGGCAAAGTCTTTTTTGGTAGTGGAGGTTAAACAAAAGCAACAAAGTCATCCAATCTTGCTTGAACTTAAGGATAGCGTCCACAATCAGAGAGTGGAGGTTTTCTCTCAAGGGGGAGATGGTATACTTCACTACCACGGTAAATTGTGTTTTTCTGATGTGGGTGAGTTGAGAAATCGTATCTTTAGAGAAGCCCATAACTCTAGATATTCTAATCATCCAGGTGTAACTAATATGTACCGCGATTTGCGGAAAGTCTATTGGTAGAATGGCATGAAGAGGGATATAGCAGACTTTGTGAGTAATTTCCCTAACTGCGAGCAATTGAAGGTAGAACATGAAAAACCATGAGGTATGACTCAAGAGATCGATATTGCTACTTGGAAGTGGGATGTGATCAATATGGATTTCATCATAGGGTTACCTCGTACTCACAGACAACATGACTCCATTTGGGTAATAGTTGATAAGATGACTAAGTCTTCTCGCTTTTTAGCGGTGAAAACTACAGATTCGGCAGAGGACTATGCCAAGCTTTACATTAATGAAATTGTGAAGTTGCATGGAGTCCCTTTGTCTATCATCTAATATAGAGGACCTCAGTTTACCTCTCATTTCTAGAAGTCATTTCAGAGGGGTCTTGGTACTCAAGTGAACCTTAGTACATCATTTCATCCACAAACGGATTGACAGGCAGAGTGCACCATTTAGACCCTAGAGGATATGTTGAGAGCTTGTGTGATCGATTTCAGGGGTATTTGGGACGATCACCTTCCTATGATTGAGTTTTCCTACAACAATAGCTACCATTCTAGCATTCAAATGGCCCCTTATAAAGCTTTGTATGGGTGTAGATGTAGATCTTCTGTTGGTTAGATTGAAGTAGGTGAAGTATCTTTGATAGGGCCATATTCAATTCTTTATGATGTGGAGAAAGTGCAACTCATTAGAGAGAGACTTAAGACAGCCCAAAGTCGTCAGAAATCTTACGCAGATGTAAGGAGGAGGGAACTAGAGTTCAAATTTGATGAGTGGGTTTTCCTGAAAGTGTCACCTATGAAAGGAGTAATGAGATTTTGCAACAAAAGGAAAACTAATCCTAGATATGTAGTCCCTTGCAAGATCTTGAAAAGGGTTGGCAAGGTGGCATATGAAATAGAATTTCCAGCAGAAGTAGCAACAGTACATCCAGTATTCCACATCTCGCTCTTGAAGAAATGTGTGGGTGACCTAGCATCTGTAGTGCCATTAGGGAGTGTGGAGGTGAAAGATAGTCTTTCTTATGAGGATGTACCAGTTGAGATTCTTGACCGTCAGATTAGAAGGTTGAGAAATAAAGAAGTCAATTCAGTCAAGGTTCTGTGGAGGAGTCAGTTCGTAGAGGGAGCTAATTAGGAAGCAGAAGCAGCAATGAAAGCCAAGTATCCTCACCTCTTTCCTTCTGATTCCACTCAGCTTGAGGTAATAGTTCCTCTTCACTTTTGTAGTCATTCATGCATAAATTAAGTCTTAGAATCATGTTCTCTCAGTTTGTACTTGCATTTTAACCGTATTTGCATGTTCTCGGAACTCAATTCAGTCAGAAAGTCAGTTCTCAATGTTTAGTAGTTGCCTCTCTCTCCCTCTGTTTCATCTACTTTAGTCTTCATTCAAGGACAAATATTCCAATAGGGATATAATGTAACACCCTGTATCAAAAACAAACAAAAAAACTAGTTTTTCAGAAAATCTGCAGGTGCAACATCTGTCGATGGAGTCAGAAACCCCCAATATCTCATCCCAAGAAAATTTGACAGAGTGTCAAATGACACACCGACCGATGGTCTGTCGGTCAGACTACGGTCCGTAGTCTGTATCCGTTGATCAACACCCCATTACCCATTCTCAGACAAGAACTACGACTGACCAGCACGGTCCGTAGATGGAACGTAGGTCTGACCGTAGGTGGAAGTTAGCGGACAGTTGGGGAGAAATGCAGTTGTCAACTTCAAATGATCACAACTCTTAGAACAAAATGGATTAGGTGTCCCATGACCTATCAAAAGATAGATAATTTAATTAGCTTTCCATATCCACCGACCTTGCTAAAATCAGACCTCTGAGTAACAGGTTATACCCGTTTTAGTAAAGGTCTATCAAACAGACCCAACCTACTGACTCAAGCGACGGACTGTCGATTGTCAAGGTCACCGTTTGTCCTGACAGCAATTAACTCAGGGGTCTTTTGCTATTTTCTTACTACGTATAAACCTTAAGATACACTGTTCGGACCTTAAATCATCAGATTTTAGTCAGTTTAAGCCTATAAACATAACTAAAACTTATCTAAGTCAAATCATTAGCAAAAAACTTAGAAAATTAGAAGCAGGAGAGAAGAAAAAGGTCAAAAACCCTAGCTCAAGAATGCAACAAGGTTCCAGCAGTGCCAGACCAGAAATATAAGTGTTTCTCCGTGAATTTCATCACTAGGTATGTGGGATTTCACTACCGGGTTTCTTTCATCCATTGGGTCCCTAGTTTTCAGTCAGATTCTCTATTACCATATCATGATTAGACCTAGAGTTTCTAGAACTTCAACAGAACTTGATGAATTAATTAGTTATATGTTCCAAATCAGATTTCCATGTTATTACTCAGATTATCACATGAATTTCATAACCCTAGCTATGTATTCTTTAGTTCTTGAATTACGCATGCTAGATGAAATATTTCAGTTACTTCAAATATACATGCCTCAGTTAGAAATGCATAATTACAAGATTAATTGTTGCATTTTCAGTTTGCATGTTCAGCTTTGAGCTCTCCAGTATTTACATAAACTCATAACTAGTTAGTTACTTAATACATTAGGAGTAGTATAATATCGAGTTGGACTAGGGTTCCGCGTACCCAATAAGTCCTAAAACTACTAGCCAAGTAGGATGTAAGTCCCCTCTATGGGCAATCAATTTAGTGATCATGACAACATCCCTTTATACCTTTGGCAGGGTATATTGGGTCCTCTCGATGGGGCGTATACATCGGACTCCTTATTTAGCTCATGTGGTTTTATTATCGGTCATTAGTATCTTCCAAAGTTTAGTCAGACTCTCTTGCATTAATCAGTTATTAGTATACTCAATATTCAGTTTCAGCATGTCATAAATTGGTCATTGCAATCGGTTAAAAATTCTCTATATCATGTTCAGATCATTAAACTTTCTTTTGTGCTTATTCATCTATGTTTTATTTTAGCTTTATTATATTCTACATGCTCAGTACCTTTAAAGTGCTGACGCATACATGCGCTACATCTTCTCGTGATGTAGGTTTAAGTTCACAACATTCAGATAACGCTTAGATCGATTCTTGATATCCAGTTCAGCAGATTCAGTTGTGAGTCCTCATTCTCCAAGGACAATAGTCATGAGTTCATTTCAGTCATTTAGTTTCACTTTTTTCTAGACTTAGCTGGGTCTTGTCCAATTATTTCTAGTTCATTTTATAGGCTATTTTCAGACATAGTTAGTTTTAGCTTAGTAGTGAGTTAATATTTTCTTTGGATTAAACTCATCAGTTTTAATATATCTCAGATTTAATATATGGTCATTTACCCATGTTTTCATTTTAAGTATGATTACGCTTCCGCATTTATTTTATTATCGTTAATATGCTCATGATCGTGGTAGCAGGGTTAGCTTGGGATCACTTGTGATCCTAGGTTCCGTGTCCGCGTCTCGGGGGTTACTCGAGGCGTAACACTTGGTGATGATGTTCAATTGAAGTATTAATTTTTATTAGATTAGATAGGTGATGGTATGATGAATGTAATTTAAATGTCTTGATTATATAGATTATGAGATTATGATTAAGGTGTAATGATATAGGGTTGATTTGATGCACTTTTGTGTCTTACTATGACATGATGATGATAATGTGTTAATCTAACATATGAGGATTGTATTGAAAGGAAGTTCTCATTCAATTCAAATTGAGATAATGATTATGAATATACAAGGGTTTAGTCTCATATGGCCTATACTAAGCTATGATGATTAATAAAGGCCTAAATACATTTCAAAAAGGGACTTTAGCTTAACACCGAGTGAACTAGTTATGAGAGGTTTCCCTTCACATTGTTTGAAGGTAGGTTCACAATGATTCTCATGCGATAGAGATTACAATGCAATTGTGTATAAAGTGTGTCTCAAGTATGTCTCCTAGTTCTTGAACTATGTTTCCCTTATAGGTTTACTAGGTAGTGGATCCACCTAGAATGTTATGTTCATGATATGGTACAAACTTGGCAAGTAGACTACCTTCTTTCAGTGTAGGATTTCATGACACGGGATTCCACATATTAGCTCATGTGGTCTATGTTGGTTAAGGCAATTGTTTCCAAAAATAAAATGAATGTAAAAATGTGAAATCTAACTAGGATCACTTAAAAGGTTCATCTTAATATAGGTAGAGGTATTGGACTCTACCTATGAATGCACTAGTTGGCCTTAAGGGAAGTCTTGAGAGGATGTTATTATTCTTTTATGAATCAAATGATATGATAATGTTGACTCTACATGTTGATGACCCATATGATGTTAATTTCACTTATGTACATGTTATGTGTTTATGTTGCTAAATATGATGATGACTACTCGTGATGATATGTTATATGAAGTTAGACATTTCTTATGATCTTTTTTTGGCTTACTTGATTGTGTGGGGTTATGGGACTTCTCTTGATCATTGCACTTGTAATCTTAGTAATGGGTTATGGGTAATGGTCTTGCACGTGTTGTAATGTTATGATATCTTATACATGCTTTGTTGTGGTATAACATTATGTTGGATTTGTTTGGGTTAGGTGCATTAATATGCTACTACACATGTTGACTGTACTTTACTTGATGATGTTGTTCTTGTATTGTATATGGTCTTTTCTTGACGTATATGGGTATATTCATCCATATGTGTTCTTGAATGTGAACAAAGTCTTTTCAAAGTAAACTAGCACGTTTTGAACAAATGTCCCTTTAAACATGATTTCAATGTTTTATGTGCATATGTTTCCATAGTACGAGTAGTGTACTAACCTATATCTCTATGTTTTCTACAAAATGTAGGTTCCGACCATTGAGATCCTAGAAGGCCAGTTGAAGAAGACTTGCACTCTTTTCTCTAAGTGTTGGTAGGTCCTCCTTTCGGGGATGGTACCTGTTTCTACATTCTATCTTGAAGTTGTATTGTCATAAGTACATTGTTCTTTCCTTTATTTTTTGGATATTGATGTAAGCCTTTATTGGCACATTGACTTTGTATTGGCTATGTCAAAATTTGTACTTGTTTAGATGGTTTGATATGAGACAAAGTATTAGATAGACTATTTCTTATGTATCTTATGATTGTCTAAAAGTGTCACATCCCGAGACCACACCCTAGAATATATGGAACTCTCAGAGTGCAACACGCTTACTTGACCTCTTAGAGGTCTTGTACAAGCTCTTTCGTATCGTTCATCGCATATACATACAAGAAAAGTAGTGCAAAAATTAAAAATTTTTACACAAATATCTTAAAACATCTTTTCATATCAAAATCAGAGAAACACTAAGACTCAATATATGTTATTCTTAGAATCAAGAATACTTGGGACACGAACCATACAATACGAATATAGAAGCACTTAGTCTATTAAAATACATCAATGAATGAATCTAAAGACATCTATGTCCTCGAGTCAAATAAGGAAATACTTCAACTTGCTTGAAAGATATTGTAATCCATGTTTAGCTCCCAAAAGCACCTTCATCTATGGATCACTTTAGATATAGATAAAAGCATGGAATTAGTACAAACACATGTACTCAGTATGGCAAAAGGCCTAAAAATCATGAAAATGGACATTTATTAGAAACATGCTCTTTTAGATTAAAACATCACATCATAATCATAAAAATAATATTTTACACCTTAGAAACACATAAGAAATGACTTAATCAATTTATCGCATTTCTAAGGACATTACACTGAACCATGTCATTTTACAGTGAACTAAATCACTGTTACAGTGAAGTTCTTCACTGTTACAGTGCAGTCCTTTAACTTCACGTTGGATACTTTCTACCATGCAATATTCTCACTAAGAGATATCAAAAGACTCACTTAAGTAAGAGAAAGAGAGACCACTCATACACCCTCTCTATGCACATCTAAATGATCCTTAAGACCACGAATAATGAGATACACACCAAGCACATAATCATGAGTTCCTCCTACGAAAGGTTATTTTAAGTTTAACTTGAGTGAGTTGTGAAGCAACCGCCCATACAATTTTTTTCACACACACTTAAGAAATCCCTTAGACTACCTAAGATAGAACCATTCTCACCTTAATACAACAACATACATAATATGACACTCTCCTCCCAGAGGTTATCAAAAGACTTAAGTAAATCAAGAAGATAATGTCCATGATTGACCTCTTCAAGATTACCTAAATAATCCTTAAGATTATCTAAGACTTAGATCATGTCTACATGATCAACCATCTTTACTAACTAGAGTCATTCTTAAGACTTATCTAGGTAAGATACTAAGTGACCATTCCTATGCCCCCTTCACACCTTAACTAGACAACCCTTAACTACTTTAGATAAGTACTTATTACATTAACACACTTTCTTAACTTAAGTCATTACATACCATAGTTCATTTAAGAGATATCCATCACATAAAATACATTCAAGTAATGGTCCTGGAGAAGACCTAGGGACTTTCACTAACATCTTCAAAACCTATTGCGCAATGTCTAGATAGCGTCTGATATCACCACCTAAACTTCATAGAACTTCTCTAATACTAGTATATTCCATATGATGAGAATAGGCAGTAACCAACATAGAACATGATAGCTAATCATGGAATCTGGAGTTATAACCTACTCTGATGAGGGTGTTCTAGTACCCAAGGGTAGAACTTGGACACCTCCCATGTAAGCCCATGGTTAAGGAATATGAACGGCGTTTATGTATTTTAGTCTCATTCTCAAGTAGAGCTACGTTGTACTCTAGTCTCCTTCTAAATTAGAACTATTTCCCATAACATACTCACTCGGTGATAGCCTTTGTTCTCATAGAGTAATTGACATTAAAGGATCACATGAAGAGGTTCTATATCTAGTTTATAACCCAATCACATTCACCCTACCAAAGAGGTCAGCCAGGGCTACCTTACAATTGGAAAAGAGGATAGATCATCATGGCTTTCCTAAGGATGATATGATGTCGTTCCATCCAATCAACCCTAAGTCCATCATTCATTACATGAAGGATACCATTACGAGTCTCGACTCCACGTTAATAACATAACCTTACCACTAGGTTTAAGGTTCCACATACATGACCTTCTTAACAGCATTTAAGGTCTTATATATCATTCATTCATACATGAAAAGGGTGCACTAAGCTTACCTATTCAAGACATCTCATATTTACATATCATTCATACATGTATCAAGTGAGGGGCACAAGTTTACAAACAAGACACAACATACTTTGATTTATTACATATAACATATCATTATTTGAAGCACATAGGAATGACCCTTATCATCTTTATGTCATTCTATACGTTACTATAAAATCATCAATATAACCATCATAGACTCATATAGTCAATTAGGAATAATCATGCATCAACTCTAAGACTACACATATAAGGACATAGTCATAGTCTAACATGATCACCTAACAACATCGATAGAACATATACCTTCACATTGCTAACATGTAGATAAACATGATCCTACTTCACATAATTCACAACACACATCATCACATATATTAAGCAATTCCGACAAGGCCATGATCATCATAATACATATAGTAACGCCGACGAGGCCACATCATTTGCAACTAAAGCACATAGCACTGCCACCATTGGTGGACCATACCAATCACAATATAAATAAAATATAATTAACATAAAATAAATATAATTAGGACATCATACCACCAATCCATTCTCACCACTTCAATCCATAGCTAAATCATCCAATTCAATATCATAAGGCCCTTACCTATGGCCATAACCAACAATTTAATACAAATACTATGATATTCAATGAAACTAGGTCTTCAATATATATTTATCAATATAAGACAACCTAGATATCAATTCAATACAATTATTACATCATTCAATAGCCCATACCGAACTGCATTAGAATTTATAAGTATTAAGACAATATCACTTAACCCATAAATTAGTTAAAAACTATTGTTATTCAATTACATAGGTTCATATTTTAATTGAGTTAAAATCATCAAATTAACAAAAATTCAATCAACATTCAATGCTTTAAAACCTTTAATGCAAGAATCTTGGATATATTTCAATTTATAAAACTCATCTTTTAAGAACTCTTTGAAAATCACTTGATTGACTCCTTGATGAATAGAGTTTCAAGGATCAAAAACCATACCTAATTGATGCTAATATACCAAATTGATGAATAATCACCACTCAAATCTCCAATCCAAGCTCTTCCTTGAGTTTTGTCTTCAGTGGAGTTGTAGAGAATTTCTTAAGGATTTTAGGTTTTTATTTTTGAAGATGAATTCTCCTAAGTGCTTAAGGCTTATAATTATTTTGAAAATACCCAAATTACCCCAAAGTAACCTCCCGAAGTATTATTTGGACATGGGGTGAATTTACAACTTCAACCTTGCAACTTACAGTAAGTTGTGAAGTTGATAGACCAAACTACGCCTGGCCATTGACGGCCCGTTTCCCAACCAACGGACCGTCCTGTTGGTCCATGGTTTGGGACTTATACTAGTCCTTGTCTTGTCCTTCTCTAAATCATAATTCAAGACCAACGACTTCCATCAATGGGGCATGGACTGGCCAACGAGCCATCTACTGCCTCCGTTGTTTGGGACTGTTTTGAGCATTCTTGGCACAAAGAAAGGGTCCTAACTCAAGAACCCTTGGATGGTCCTTGGTGATGTTTTCTTGTACATTTCAAACATGAATATGTTTGTATACGATTTTAGGACCTCCCACACCAATTTCATCCAAAACAAACACGTATAACTTGATGAAATATGCTAAGAGACAACAGGTCGTTTCAAGGTAAACCTTTCAAACGTCATGGACGTTCTATGACGTTTGACCTCCAAACTTCACGAAACTTAACACACTGCCTATAAAAACTATAATAAATCATATAAATACATAATTAAATCATGAAACACAAATTTATGAACATAACCACACATGAGGCACATAGGTGACTTAGTCGTCGAACATCTTAGTCGTCCCTTGACGTTTCACTTCCAAATCACCTAAAACTCTATACACTTCCTCAATACCACATTATAAATCATTTTAGGACCTTATAACCTCATTAAAATCATTTTAGGATCTAGTTTCACCTAATTCATTTTCGAGATATTACAATCTCCCCCACTTGGACAACATTATTCCTCGAAGGACACTTTGTCACTCTCTGAACACTTCTAAGAATACAGAACCAACTTAACAGATCAAAACCATACCATATAACACTTTATACAATAAAAACATCTAGGAAAACATCAATTTCACATAATCAAGAGCATCAAAACACAACACGGAACTAGAATAAATTCTACAACTCATCATGCCAAAAAACTCACATCCTTCATGCTAAATAGCAAAAACTGACATTATATTCAATATCATGCTCATATTCATCAGTTATATCCACATTACAACAATTTTTCGACCAAAGAATGAATTAGTCAAATTTTTAAAAATCTTACAGTGAGCACGCATTTTATTATAGTGAATAATGCAATTTTTTTCAAAAATGCAACTTTCAAGCAATTCATGATGGAAACATGGTAATATACAAAATAAAATCATATAAACATATTTTACAACATAATCATGAGTTGATGAAATGCACAATCCAAGGAGTCAATGAAATTCAATTTGAAAAAGACCCCTAAACACCACGCACATGCAACGTATTTCTATGACTTTCTACTCTCAAGCTTGAGTTGAATAGAAGAGATAAGACAATCAATCAAAACTCAACTATTCACCATACTCCCCCGCTTCAAAGGAAATCATAAGACTAGAGAAATACAAGGACTTACTGACATCACCATCATCATCATCCGGTTTTGATCCTCTTGTCCGGAGTGCATAGAAACGAGCCTTTGCCTTTAGAACTTCATTAACCGGAACATTAGGATGAACTTGATTGGTCTCTTTTACTCTAGCCTCAATGGTAGGACAATCTCTCACCTTATGATCATCCTTCCGACAACCAAAGCAACTACTAGTACCGGCTAGACACTTCCCATAATGTTTCTTTACACAAATAGCTCAAGTAGGCTTAATAATTTGAGAACCCGTACCTATCCCAAGCTTCTATTTTAAAAAACTAGTTCCATATTTATTTGGGGCTCTATCACGTCCGGAATCTAGACCCCAGACGACACCGGCACCATTGACCTCTCAGAGGATGCAGACAAGCGTACATAGGCCATCCTTACTTCATCTAGGTTAATTTTAGCAGAAGATTTGAACTTTTTTTGTCGTAACATGCATGTAAGACATTCTACTTAATTTCATATACGTTCACCATCAACCATATAACATTAAGAACATCCAATGAAAGAAGTAGTAAAATACTGCATTAAGTTTATCCTTGCCAAAATTGCACCAATACAATGTTTGAAATAAAACGGGAAAGAAACGCTAGTGGAACATACTCCACTAGCTCATTCCTATAACTAAGATAAAATATAATGGGCAAGCATCCTCTAATGCATGAGGGCCTACCAAGTCCGGATGAATGCTCCACATCCGGATAGCTTCAGCATCGATCTATAAGCTCTAATGTCCACCTGTGCCTGCACCTAAAAATGTAGAGTTGTATGGGATTAGTACACACTTGTATTAAGTATGTCTATATTCAAGCACACACCAAGGACATGCATAAGTAAGAGTAGCTCTTTCCTAATAACATGATTTATGGAAAGTCAAGTCATTGGACTTGCCAAATTGGGATTAGCAAAGTCAGTGGACTTGCCATATTTGAATTAGGAAAGTCAAGGGACTTGAGAAATTTGGCTTAGGAAAGTCATGCCATGAGCGTAACATGCATCACCATACGTATCATATTGTACACAACATATAACATCTTACACATAGCACATAACATATTGCATATAGCACATATAATATTTCATATCATTTGTTCATATGCCACGAGACCTTTGAATCTGGACTTGACATTAAGACTTCCCAAAGTGAGGGCTCAACGTATGGGACCTCAACTAGGGAGCCTTCTTTAGCAAACACAAAGTCTGTTTCATTCATTCATACGTACTTCATTTCATTCATTCATAAGCTAGTGTAAACACTAGCCATACCTAGGATGTAGTTTAAGAATCTCATCGGGTTTGTTGTGCAATGAACAAGAATAACCTACTATCATTAGTTGAGTCTAGCTCAGCTCTTGATTATCCTATCCTTAAACCTTTAGTATTGTTCATATCATTATGTGCATCATTTGAGGCTGGCCTCATTCATTCATTCATTTGGGAACTTTAACATTAACCGAGATAGATCATGTGAGCATCATGAAATTAAGTGTCTGCCCCACACCGAAAAGAGGTGAAATCACCGGCCAAAGTGACCCAAAGCATGCTAGAGTACATAGAGGATTGAACCCTGCTAGATCCCTATATTGGAAGTATAGGTTTAAATACTAGGAGATATAAGGAGAGTCATACCCGACATGCCGGACAGACTCATCTCATGAGATTTAGGTGAAACTCCACCCTTCCCAAAAGAAGGAATTAATGCTCATAGATAGCCTATCGGTGCTCAGGATACAGTTCCATTACATTCAACTCATACGCTATGGAAGTTGGCTTCTAGTATGAGGACATCATAGCTCAATAGATGATATCTCATATCATCATTAGTATTAAGTATACATTAATCACAATACTTTCTTTACAGTGTTCATACAGACTGGTCTCTTCTTTAGCTTTAAACTCTCATAGGTGAGTACGTTTTGGAAACATTTAGGCTCATTTGAGATTGTTATCATCTTTCACATTAGCCTCTTATCATGTTGTCACCACATTCATTAGCTTTAGCATATTTTCTCTTCATAATTACTCACCCTTTTTTACGTGAATGCTCATTTCATCATATGCCAATGATGACCCTTCTAGGGTTTCATCATTTTGTTACATACATTTTAGGTTCACTTACATTGCACGTATGCTAGACTTATGCGTCTATACATAAAAGCCATGAGGCTTCAATCATAGTTCGTTTATATGGTTCATATATTCCAACGATTATGTGGTACAAGACTTATCCATCTTGTAAGTATGCCAAGATCTCGATTTCGATCCATGTAGTCAACATCATTTTTGAACATTTATTCACGTATGACTTGTGTATCAATACGGATTTTGGGAAGGGAACCCGATTTCGAATCCCTTGGACAACACTTACATTATTATTTATTTTAGTTTGATTCACATGGCTTGGAGACCCAAGATCGATCCCCAGCGCCTACTTTTTATTTTCCCTTAATTTCTTACTTTAGTTGTAATTCGTTTGGGACTGAGAGAATGTGGGATCCAACCCCCACAACCTAATAATCTATTATTTTCCTTTTTACTTAAACCAATTTTTTTTTTGACCAAGAGGGTGTGGGATCGAACCCCCACAACCTCATTTTCTTTTCTTCTTCATTTCTTTTATTTTGTCATGTTGTTGTGGGTTCGATTCCCACATGACTCAGTTTTTATTTTTCTTTTGATTCTCTCTAATGTTTGACAGAGAGGTTTTGGGTTCGAACCCCACACACCTCATTCTTATTTTATTTTATTTTTTTCATTTTCAGTCAAGTCACACGGGTTTGAATCCCACATGACATATTCTTTTTAACTCACATTATTTCAATGACTTTTAAGATGGTGAGGTCACGGGTTCCATCCTCAGTGACCTCACTTATTTTTCTTCATTTTACACAACTTATTAAACAACTCTACTTGGATAAAATTAACCAACAAGGTGCTGGAAATTTGAGTCACCTTTTTCATCTTCTTTTCATCAACATGTTTTGTTAATTCTTAGGGAATTTCGTGAATCATTTAGCTAATAGTTTTTAACTCAAATCAGACACATTATACTTCATTTGAACATCAAAATTTATAAAAGTTTGTGCACGTGAAATACAACCATAAAACATTTCATTCCATGCTCAAATCCGTGTCCAAGAGCTAGGGCAACACGCACTTCGCACACATACTTATCACATAGTCTTGGAAAAACATACTTTAATAATCACCTAAGTCCGAACACACATACATGAACATGATCATCACGAAAACACATTACATCTCTAATTTCTACTAGCAAACATATTCAACCTACGAATCAATGGGAGCTAGTGACAAGGACATGAAACAGGGAACAACCCTAGTTTTCGGAATAGATTCATCTCAGTCCTAAGGGTCTCTTGCTTAAAGAACTAAGAGTAAGAAAACCTATACCTTATTTTGACATTCAAACCTTGAACTTTATTCCCACAGAACTCCTCCAAAGTCATGTCCAATTCTGAAAGCTTCAACACCAAACTTCGACGGAAAAATCCCTCCCTTTTGCCTAACATTTTTGGTTATGTTTTGAATAACTTTTTAACGTGAATGTTTTTCAAGTGTGAAGAAATTTTAGTTGCTGGTCAGTACTAGTGTTTAGGCAGAGAGAACGCGAAAAGAAAGAGAGATATTGACGTGAGAGAGAGAGTTAAATATGAAAGGTTATTTAGTCTTAGGTAAAGACTTAGTCAAACTAGGACTCTTTCAAACCTTTAAAAAAAACTGATCTTCCTTTTTCTTAAATAAGCTAATAAATATTAATTAATTACATTAATTAACCAATTTAAATAAAAAAAATTAAACTCATTGCTCCCACCTAGGTTCGAACCTGGGTGGACCAAGATTTTGCTAAAAGGGTAATTTTGGCCCTCTCTCTCCAAAATACCCCTCAACCTTATTAATTAAATAATTAATTACATATTCAGGGTAATTACGATACTACCCTTAGCCTAGAAAAAGACCATTTTACCCCTAGACCCTCCAAACATAAGATTTCCCCTTTTTAAGTATGGTAAAGACTCATCCGGGTAAATCTTCAAATTCGGGAGCCCTAAATGGTCGTACCCAACCTTTACTAGCTCAAATAACTCCCCAAGTTAGTTGGCTTGGCTGTGACAAGACTTCAGAGGTATGGTTCTACGCGCATCAATCTGTGTGAACCCATTCTAATCGTAGGCATTCTAGATACATTAAGCATTCTTTAGCATAGCCACTTTTAGGGTTGTTACATTATCCCCCCCCCCCTTAGGAACATTCATCCCCGAATGACACTATTAACTATCTAGCACAATGCCAGTCATAAGTTAACATAATCACTATGTTTAGTCAAGCAATAACAACACGGAAAGGAGAGATAAGGAAACTTTGACTTAAGAGTAGGGAATCTAACCTCAAGGGCTGAAAAGATGAGGGTCGTGGGATCTCATATCGGCCTCGGCCTCCCACATAGCACCCTCAACAAGATGATTCCTCCACAATACCTTTACTGTGGGAACCTTCTTGTTCCTTTGCCGCTTGATCTATCTGTCTAAAATCTCAACAGGTACTTCCTCACAGAACAAGTCTTCCTCAACCCCCAAACCTTCAATAGGTAGAATCGATGTTGGATCACCTAGGCACTTCTTTACCATAGAGACATGAAAGACTGGATGAATAGAATCTAGCTCCGCAGGCAATGCCAATCATAGGCCACCTCACCCACACGTTGTAGGATCTCATATGACCCAACATACCTTGGACTCAACTTCCCTTTCCTGTCGGAACTCATAACCCCCTTCATAGGTGAAATCTTCAAATACATGTTAACAAACATCAAACTCTAAGTGTCATTTTCTATTGTCTGCATAAGACTTCTGCCGACTGTAAGCAGTAGCCAACCTGTCCCTAATCACTTTGACCTTCTCTAAGGCCTCATGAATGATCATCGGACCCAAAATGGATGACTTTCCAACCTCGAACCACCCAACTAGAGACCTACACCTTCTACTATACAGCGCCTCAAACGGTGCCATTCCAATGCTGGAGTGATAGTTGTTATTATACGAGAACTCAATAAAAGGCAAATGGTCGTACCAAATACCTCTAAAGTCAATCAGACACGCACTCAACATGTCTTCCAATGTCTTAATGGTGCGCTCCGCCTGCCCATCAGTCTGAGGATGAAAGGCAGTACTAAGCTTCACTTGTGTGCCTAAGATCTTCTGAAAGGATCTCTAGAAATGTGAAGTGAACTGAGCTCCTCTATCAGAAATAATAGACAAAGGAATCCCATGCCATCACACAATCTCATCAATGTAGAGTTTCGTATAATCCTCGGCTCTGTATGAAACTTCACAGGGATAAAGTGGGCTGACTTAGTCATCCTGTCCACAATAACAAATATGAATTCATGTTGTCTCCTAGTCTTCGAATGACCAACCACGAAGTACATATTAATGGCCTCCCATTTCCAAGTCGGGACCTCAATAATCTGAGTAAGACCGCCAAGCTTAAGATATTCTGATTTAACTTGTTGACAATTAGGACACTTGGCCACATATTCTTCAATGTCCTTCTTCATGCCATCCCACCAATAGATATGCTTAAGATCATGATACATCTTGGTTGAATCTAGATGTATGGAATATTTGGAACCATAGGCCTCTGCAATGATTCTGGTCCGCAAAAAAACCATATATGGTACACAAAGCCTGTCCTGGTACCTAATTATGTAGTCACCTCCCAAAGCAAAAGAATTATTCATCTTAACCAACATTGAATCCTTCAGCTCCATTAATACAGGATCACTATATTGACCCTCCTTGACTTCAACTACTAAGGATGATTCAGAACTAGGATGAACTGAAACACCCCCACTAGTAGAGTCAACTAACCGCACACCCAGTCTGGCCAATCTGGTGTATCTATCACCAACTCTTTCTTCTCATCCTCAACGTGGGCTGTACTTCCCATGCTCATCCTACTCAAAGCACCAGCTACAACGTTAGCCTTACCTTGATAGTAGTGGACATTCATGTCAGAGTCCTTCAAGAACTCCAACCACCTCCGCTAACGTAGATTCAACTCCCTCTATGTGAACACGTACTGGAGACTTTTGTGGTTTGTCAACACATCCACATGCAGTCCATACAAGTACTGCCTCCACAATTTTAGTGCAAATACCACAACTTCCAACTCCAGGTCATGAGTGGGATAATTCTTTTCATGAACCTTGAGTAGTCTAGACACATAAGCTATCACCTTACAACCCTTCATAAGAACACAACCCAAACCAACCCTATATGCATCATAATAAATAGTGTATTCTCACCACACTTAGGAAAAGTAAGCACCGAGGCTGAAGTGAGTCTGTCCTTGAGCTCTTTGAAATTCTTTTCACAAGTCTCCGTCCATTCAATCTTGGCCTTCTTCTTAGTCAAAGCTGTCAGTGAGAAATGAATGAAACAAAAACCCTCCACGAACCTGCAATATAACCATCCAATCTAAAGAAGTTAAGAATATCTGTGGGAGTGAGAGGTTTTGGCAAGTTCTTAACAGCCTCAGTCTTCCTGGGATCTAGCACCACACCTTTCTCAGACATTACATGACCTAGGACGGTCACTAATCTAAGCCAGAATTCACCCTTGCTGAATTTGGCATACAGCTGATTGTTTTCGTAATACCTGCAAGGTTAGTCTCAAATGTTCTTCATGCTCTTCCTTGGTCTTAGAGTAAATGAGAATGTCATCAATGAATACTATGACGAAAGATTCTAGGTATTCACGGAAGACCCTATTCATGAGATCCATAAATGCAGCAGATGCATTCGTGAGACCAAATGACATAACTAGGAACTCATAGTGACCATAAAGGGTATGAAAGGTTGTCTTAGGAATATCGCTTACCTAACCCTGAGCTGATGGTACCCTGAACGAAGATCAATCTTCAAGAAGAAACTAGACCCTTGGAGTTGGTCGGACAAGTCATCTATTCTGGGAAGTGGATAATTATTCCTTATAGTGACTTTTTTGAGTTTTCGATAATCAATACACATTCTAAGGGTTACATCTTTCTTTTTCACAAACAACAGTGGGGCGCCCTAAGGGGATATGCTCGGCTGTATGAAACCCTTATCAGTGAGATCTTTTAACTGCAGCTTCAACTCTTTGAGTTCAGCTAGAGCCATTCTGTAAGGAGGAATTTAAATTGGTTTAGTATCGAGTTATAAGTCGATACCAAAGTTAATCTCTCGAGGGGGAGGAACTCCAAGAAAATAATCAGGAAATACATCTAGGAACTAATTCACTACGGGCACTGAGTTTATGGAAGGAATGTCATGATCTAAATCATTAACACTCACAAGATGATATAATAACCGCTTGGACATCATTTTATTGGCCTTAAGGTTCAAAATCAAGGGATTAGGACGACTCGAGTTGTACTCCTCCAAGAGTAGCCCTTCTTCATTAGAGAAATGAAATCTCACAACCCTACTATGACAATCCATACAAGCATAACAACTATGAAGTCACTCCATGCCAAGAATAACATCAAAATCATGCATTGGTAACTCAACCAAGTCTGCACACATAGTCTTACCACATACAACTATTGAGCAATCCTTGTATACTCTATCAGTTCTTAAATTTTCTCCTAAAGGTGTATTAACCATTATATGATCATGCACAACTTCAGGCAATATCTCAAAAGCGAGATCAAGTAAAAGAGTTACAAAGGAAAGCGTAGACCCTAGATCAAGTAAAGCATAAACAGAAGTTAAAAATACTTGCAGCATACCTGTGACCACATCAGTGGACTTCTTCTGCTCTTCCCTACCCTTCAGGGCGTAGAACCGATTCCTCTTAAGAGGTTCGGCTGCTTCTGCACCCTGTGGAGTAGGCCTAGGCTAAGCATTATCTCCAATTGGACCCCTTTTCTATGGGCAGTCCTTAACCATGTGCCCGCTTTTACCGTAACCAAAATAGGTATTAGTGCCTTGTCTACACTCTCCACTGTGAGTACAACCACACTTAGTACACTTCTTTCTGGAACGCTTCATATATTCTACATTGACCTTCTTTGGCTCTAATATGCCTCTTCTAGGTGTTGTACTCCTCTGAAAGTTAGAGTTCCCCGAACTCTATTGCACCTTTATGAATCTGGGCTGATCATGGACGCCAAAATTGTTTCTATTACCTCCATATCTATGACCTGCCTGATCATGAGGATTAGGCCTCCTAGCATCACAGACGCCCCTCTTCTTCAGACTATCCTCCACCTGCTGAACATGCACCATTAACCTAGATAGGTCCATGTTATCGTGGAGCATCGCAGTCATCCTCCAGTTCTTCGGTGATTCCTGTGAGGAACCTACTCATCTCATCCCTGCTATTAGATAGAAGGGAAGTAGCATACCTGGATAGTTTAACAAATTTCAGGAAACACTCCCTAACTATCATTGATCCCTGCTTAAGGTTGATAAACTCCTCAATATTGGCCTCTCTCATATCCCTGGGGAAGAATATCTCCAGGAAGGCTGTCTTAAACAGCTCCCAAGTGACTGAAACTCCGCCCATCGCTCAGCTATTTTGCCATATCTTGCACCATGTCTGCGCAACATCCATAAGTTGATAAAATCCAACTCAACTTTCTATGTACCCATGGCCTCAATGTCCACAAAAATCTTATGTACCTCGTCCACAAACTCCTGGATATCTTCTGAAGTCTTGGACCCTGTGAAAATAGGAGGATTCATCCTCGTGAAGTCTCGTAACCTATCATCCATGCTACGAACCGGTGGGTTTCCCCTTTGAACATTCTGCCGGTTTAGCCGGTCAGTCATGGACTGGGCCTTCATAGTGATGGGCTATTCCATCTGGGCCATAGAGGCCCGCACCTCCACATATGTCAACCTAACAGGTTTAAACGGCGTAGCCACTCCTTCAACTGGAACCTGGGGTTGAGCTTGATTGCCCCCAGCAGCTGCTCCTCCTCTCCTTTGACCAATGTTTCTCCTAGTATTCATTTTATGAAAACAACAAGGATTGATATTAGACACGCTAACAACATCAAGAAAATAGACATTTGGAAAAGGCACGATAAGATCCGAAGAAGGGAATTTTCCTACGTATTATGTAGTCTCTAATTCAGGATAGTGGTGCACTTCACTATCATGACTATACACTACTCGATGTGGTTGATGTGAACTTCTTATCCTCGAAATTTAACCTACGCTATGATACAAACTTATTCACGCCCGGAATCTAGACTTCAGACGACATCGGTGTCGTTGACCTCTCAGAGGTCGCAAACAAGCCTACATACATCATCCTTACTTTATCTAGGTTAATTTTAGCGGAAAATTTGAAAATTTTATTTCGTAACATGCATGTAAGTCATTTTTCTTAAATTCATATACGTTCATCATCAGCCATCTAACATTAAGAAAATCAAATGAAAGAAATCTTTCCATACTGCATTAAGTGTATACTTGCCAAAATGGCACCAATACAATGTCTGAAATAAATCGCGAAAGAAACGCTAGTGGAACATACTTCACTAGATCAATTCTATAACTAAGCTAGAATATAATGGGCAAGCATCCTTTAATGCGTGAGGGCCTAACAAGTCCGGACGAATGCTCCACGTCCGGATAGCTTCAGCATCGATCTATAATCTCTAACGTCCAACATAGCCTGCACCTAAAAATGTAGAGTTTTATGGGATCAGTACACACTTTTACTAAATATGGGTATATGCAAGCACACACCAAGGACATGCATGAGTAAGAATAGCTCTTTTCTAACAACATGATTTATGGAAAGTCAAGTCAGTGAACTTGCTAAATTGGGATTAGGAAAGTCAGGGGACTTGCTAAATTTGATTTCGGAAAGTCAGGGGACGTGCCAAGTTTTGATTAGGAAAGTCGTACCATGATCATAACTTGCATCATCAAACATATCAGATTGTACACAGCACATAACATCTTACACATAGCACATAACATATTGCATATAGAATATAACATATTTCATATCATTCGTTCATACTCCATGAGACCTTGGAATCATGGACTTGACATCAAGACATCCCAAAATGAGGGATCAACTATAACAACCCTAAAAATGGATAGGATAAGAAATGCTTAATGTGTCAAGAATGCCTATGACTAGACCAAGGTTCACATGGATTGATGCGCGTAGAAACAGACCTCTGAACCCTTTCTACAGCAAATCCAATTAACTTGGAGAGTTATTTGAGCTTGGAAAGGTTGGTCCCAACCATGTAGGGCTCTCGAATACGAATATTTACTTGAAGGAGTTTATACAAGATTTAAAAAGGGAAAATCATAGGTTTGGAGGGTCTAGGAGTAAAATGGTCTTTTCAACGCAAAGGGTAGTATCGTAAATACCCTAAATACATAATTAATTATTTAATTAACAAGGTTGAGGGGTATTTTTGGGAGATAGGGCCGAAATTGGGCTCTTGAAGTTAAGTCTTGCTCCACCGGGGTTCGAACCTAGGTGGAAGCAATGAATTAAAGTGTTTTTCATTTAAACTATTGAATTAATGTTATTAATTAATCATTATTATTCATTAGCTGATTTAAAATAAAATAAAAATCAGATTTTTACTAAATAAACAAAACCAATTGACTATGTCCTAAAACTAGACTCCTAAGCCTCCTACAACTCCCACTATCTCACGTTTATCTCTCCACTCTCATGCTCAATCTCTCTTATTCTTTCTCACGCATTTTCTCTGCCAAAATAAGATACAAAAGCAGAAAAATAAACCAAGTTCTTCACACTTGAAGAACTCACACTAAATCACAAGAAAACAAATGTTAATCGCACACTAGGCTAAGGGAGGTTGTCATTCGAGTAGATTTTATATTGAGGAGGCTTGTACGCATTCTTTGGTGAAGTTTTTGGGAAGCAATTCAAGAGTTTAACGTCAAAAAGTAATGGGTTCTTTTCTCTCTTGGTCCCTTTCACAAGAGACCCCCTAAGGTTGAGAAGAATTTATTCCAAAAACTAGGATTGTTCCTCGTTGCATGTCCCTGTTACTAGCTCCCATTGAATCATAGGTTGGTTATGTTTGTTGGTAGAAAACTAGGGATGAAAGGTGTTTTCATTATGTTTATGTGTTTATATGTATGTTTGAAATTATGTGACTTATGTTGATGTTTCCAAAAAAGTAACTACGTGTGTATGTGTGTGTTTGTTATCGTTCATGGTTTAGGACTTTAAATGGAATGATAGTTCTTTATAATTCATGTACACGTGTTGACGTAAATGTGATGTTCATATGAGTTGAAATGTGTATGATTTGAAGGATAATCTCTTGGGTAAACTAATCCATGAAAACGCACCTAAAACGTTCTAAGTGCTCTAGGAAATTCCCATAAGAACTAAGATGTAACTCAATAAAAAGATGCTGAAAATTAAAAGAAAATTTCCAGCTTCTAGTGATGAATTTCAGTCAGCAAAGAGCGTTCAAAATGTTTAAAAACTGAATTAAAACAAATGAGATCATGGAGGATTCTACCTGTGACCTCATCATGTTAAAAACCATGAAAATAAAGAAGTAAAAAAGAAATGTGGTGAGAAGGATTCGAACCATGGTATTGAGTGGAAAATGTAACTTAAAAGAAAAAAATAAGAAATGAGAGGAGTGGGATTCGAAGCCACCACCTCTCAATCATATTTAAGTAAGAGAGAGAAAAAAATATGTGATACATTGGAATCCAACCCACTACCTCTAGGCAGTGAAGGAGAGTCAACGGAAATGAAAGAAAAGATATGTGAGGCGTGGGAGTCGAACCCACGACTTCCTAGGCAGATTTAAGGAGAAAAATTAAAAGAAATTAAAGAGGGGTTTTGGGGATTCGAACCCACAACCTCTCGACCAAAGGAGAGAAATTTAAAGGCAATGAAAATAAAAAGTAAATGAGGTTGTGGGGGTTCGATCCCACATCCTTATAGTTCCATTAAGAGAAAAACAAAAAGAGAAATTAAGGGAAAAATAAAATGAAGGCATTGGGGCTCGAACTTGGGTCCCCAAACCGTATGGATCAAAATAAAATCAACTAAAAAATGTAAGTGTTGTCCAAGAGATTTGAAAATCGGGTTCCCTTGCCCAAATTCCGTATAGATGCATAAGTCATACGTGAGTAACATCTTCAAGAACAATGTTGCCCACTTAGATTGAAATTGAGATCTTTGCATACATGCAAGATGCATAAGTCTTGTACTACATAATCTTAGGAATATATGTATCACTTAAACGAACTAAGAATGAAGCCTCATGGCTTGTATGTATAGACCCATAAGTCTAGCATACGTTTAAAAATAAGTGAACCTAAGATGTATGTAATCAAAATGATGTAACCCTAGAAGGGTTATGTATGAGTGTAAAACACACTTAATGGCTAAGTGCATTGGCATACGATAAAATGTTTATTATATATTGAAATGATGAAACCCTAGAAGGGTTAAGTAAGAGTGTGAAGCACACAAATGGTCAAGTGCATTGGCATATGATGAAAGGAACATTCACGTAAAAAGGGGTGAGTAATTATAAAGAGCAAATCTGCTAATATTGATGAATATGGTGACAACATCATATGAGGATAATGTAAAAGATGAGAGCAATATCAAATGAGCCTAAGTAAATGTTACCAAAACGTACTCACCAATGAGAGTGTAAAGTTAATGAAGAGACTAGTCTCTATGATCACTCTAATGAAATTATTGACATTAACACACTTAATACTAATCCTAAGATGAGAAATCATCTATTGAGCTATGATGTCCTGATACTAGAAGACAGCTTACATGACGTATGAGTTGAATGTAATAGAACTTTATGCTGAGCAACGATAGACTAGCTATAAGAAGTGATGCCTTCTTTCGGGAAGAGCGGAGGTTTACGTAACTCTCATGAGATGAGACTGTATGGAATGTTGGGTATGGGTCTCCTTATATATCCTAGTCTTCGAACCTATACTGTCAATATAGGGATCTAGCAAGGTTCAATTCCCTATGTACTCTAGCATGTTTTAGGTCACTTTGGTTGGTGATTCCACCTCTTTTCGGTGTGGGGTTTCATGACACTAGATTTCATAATTCTCACATGATCTATGTCGGTTAATGTTAAAGTTCCCAATGAATGAATAAATCCATCCTCAAATGATGCACATAATGAAACGAACAATTCCAAAGGTGTTAGGATAGGATAATAAAGAGGTGAGTTAGTCAAGTAATGACATTAGGTCATTCTTGGTCACTGAACAGCGAACCCGATGAAAGTCTTAAACTACATCCTAGGTATAGTTGGTGTTTACACTGGCCCATGAATGAAATGAAATGAAGTACGTATGAATGAAAGAATCAGACTTTGTGTTTGCTAAAGCAGACTCCCTAGTTGGGGTCCCATATGTTGAGCCCTCATTTTGAGAAGTCTTCATGTCAAGTCCATGATTCCAAGTTCTCATGGCATACGAATAAATTATATGAACAATGTTATGTGTTTTATGAATTTTGATATGTGCTATCTATACGCTATTGCGTTCTGTGTGCAAATTGTTAAGTATGATAGTGCATGTTACTCTCATGGCATAACTTTCCTAATCCAAATTTGGAAAGTTCACTCATTTCTTAATCTCAATTTGGCAAGTCCACTTACTTGACCGGCTATAACCATATTGCTAGGAAAGAGTTATTGTTACTCATGAATGTCCTTGGTGTGTGCTTTCTATACCCATACTTAGTACAAGTGTGTACTCACCCTATAAAACTCTTAACTTTTAGGTGCAGGCACGGGTGGACGTTAGAGCTACAGTTTGACGCTGAGACTATCCAGACGTGGAGCATTCATCCGGACTTGGTAGGACCTCATGCTTTCTTTGCGCATTATACTCTAGCTTAGTTATAGGATTGATCTAGTAAAGTATGTTCCACTAGAGTTTCTTTCCAATTTTGTTCAAACATTGTATTTGTGCCATTTTGGCAAGTACATCTTTATCGTTGTAATAAACTGCTTCTTTTATTTGATGATCTTAATGTTATATGGTTGATGGTGAACAATTATATATGTAATAGAATGTTTAGTAATCATGTTAGGAAATGAAAAGTTTCAAATTTTCCGTTAAAATTAACCTAGATGAAGTAAGAATGACGTATGTAGGCTTGTCTGCGACCTCTAAGTGGTCTAAAACGCCGATCTCGTCTGGGGTCTAGATTCCAGTCGTGACAAAGTTGGTATCAGAGTTCTAGGTTAAATTCTGAAGATAATAAGTTCACATCAACCACATTGAGTAGTTTCTAAGTCATAGTAGTTAAGTTCCCCAATATCCTGAATTAGAGACTGCATGGTTCGTAGGAAAATTTCCCTTCTTCTGATCTTATCGTGCGTTCTCTAATGTCTGTTTCTTGGTGTTAAGATTGTATCTAATATCAACTCTATATATTTAGAAATATGAATACAAGGAGAAATGAAGGCAGAGCAACAAGGTGTTCCCAGGGAGAACCCACTTGCCAGCACCATAGCTAGCAGGTTAAGGGATTTTACTAGGATGAATCCTTCCGTTTACACTAGATCTAAGATTTCTTAGAATCTCGAGGAGGAGTGTAGGGAAGCTATGTTGCATGTCAGTATGGGCCTTTCCAGGCTTATGGTCCATGTCCAACAAGTGGAGGAAAACAGGAATAGGAAGCATAGTAGGGCAGGGAACATGTCAAGAGATGCTGAGAAGAATTTTTCAAGGAAGAGTAGTACTGAAATCAGGGTTAAGCCCAGGTTTAAGAAGGGACTCTCCCATGAAAGGTAGTCAAGTTCGTCCAAGGATCGCTATCAAAGGGATTCCAAGCCTAGAGTTAAGAGTAGGAAGTGTGTCAAACTTCATGGAGGAGAGCGCATGAGGGGATCTAATGCTTGTTAGATTTGTAACAAACCAGGTCACATGGTGAAGGATTGTCCAAATAGGGGAAGTAAAGAACAAGGGAAGGAGAGAGTTCAACCTAATGGTCCAAGTGAAGAGTCTCCAAGGAGGCAACGAATCTTCGCACTCAAGTCTAGGGGTCCAGGGGAAGGCACCTCTGGTGAAGTATAAGGTGCGTAGCCTTAATTAGTCTTTCATGTATTTGACTGTGTATGGTGTTTATGCACTAGTATGAAGTTAATATGTTTGATTCATCATGTTCATTGTTGATTTGCATGAATTACATGATTACCTATGTTGTATGCTTCGATGAGACTAGTTTAGGAAAGAGTTCCTTAGTCTATTAATGTGAAACTACTAGTAGGTTTCAAAGATATGCACCATCATGTTAATATGTGAATCAGATATTCACCAATGGGGAGTATTGGATTACCTATGCATGTGTACGTTCTATAGATGACTTACTTATTGTTAGTAAAGAGTAGTTTCATTCGGGGACGAATGTTCCAAAGGGGGGATAATGTAACAACCCTAAAAATGGATAATATAAGAAATGCTTAATGTGTCAAGAATGCCTATGATTAGACCAGTGTTCACGTTGATTGATGCGCGTAGAACCAGACCACGGAACCCTTGATACATACAAGCCAACTAACTTAGGGAGTTAGTTGAGCTTGGAAAGATTGGGTCCAACCATGTAGGGCACTCGAATACGACGATTTATTTGAAGGAGTCTTTACCGGACTTAAAAAAGGAAAATCTTAGGATTGGAAGGTCTAGGGGTAAAATGGTCTTTTTACAGTCTAAGGGTAGTATATTAATTACCCTAAATATATAATTAATTATTTAATTTAATAAGGTGGAGGGGTATTTTGGGGAGAGAGGTCCGAAATTGGGCTCTTGAAGTGAAGTCTTTCTCCACCCAGGTTCGAGCATAGGTGGAAGCAATGAATTAAAGTGATTTTTTTATTTAACCTATTGAATTAATGTAATTAATTAATAATTATTATTCATTAGGTGATTTAAAATAAAATAAAAATCAGATTTTTATTAAATAAACAAAACCTTCTTGACTAAGTCCTACAACTAGACTCCTAAGCCTCCTACAACTCCAACTATCTCACGTTTATCTCTCCACTCTCACGCTCAATCTCTCTTATTATTTCTCACGTATTTTCTCTGCCAAAATAAGATACAAAGGAATAAAAATAAACCAAGTTCTTCAAACTTGAAGATCTCACACGAAATCATAAGAAAACAAATATTAATCGCACACTAGGCTAAGGGAGGTTGTCATTCTAGTGGAGTTTATATTGAGGAGGCTTAGACGTGTTCTTGGGTGAAGTTTTTGGGCATAAAGTCAAGAGTTTAACGTCAAAAAGGTATGGGTTCTCTTCTCTCTTATTACCTTTCCCAAGAGACCCCCCTAAGGTTCAGACGAATCTATTCCAAAAACTAGGATTGTTCCCCGTTGCATGTCCCTGTCACTAGCTGTTATTGAATCATACGTTGGTTATGTTTGCTGGTAGAAAACTTTGCATGAAACGTGTTTTCGTGATGATTATATGTTTAATGTATGTTTGGAATTATGTGACTTATGTTGATGTTTCCGAAAATATAACTACGTGTGTATGTGCATGTTGTTGTGGCTATTGTTCATGGTTCAGGACTTTAAATGGCATGATATTTCTTTATATTTCATGTACACATGTTGATGTAAATGTCATGTTCATATGAGTTGAAATTGGCTGATTTGAGGGATAATCTCTTGCTAAACGAATACATGAAAACGCTCCTAAAACGTTCTAAATTCAATAACAAATTCCCATAAGAACTAAGGTGTAACTTGATGAAAGGATGCTGAAAATTAAAAGAAAATTTCCATCTTCTAGTGATGAATTTCGGTCAGCAAAGAGGGTTCAAAATATTAAAAAAAATAATTAAAATAAGTGAGGTCATGGAGGAATCTACCCGTGACCTCACCATGTTTAAAACCATGAAAATAAAGAATTAAAAATAAATGTGGTGAGGGGAATTCGAACCATGGTATTGGCTGGAAAATGTAACTTAAAAGAAAAAAATAAGAAATGAGAGGAGTAGGATTCGAACCCACCACCTCTCAATCATATTTAAGGAATAGTAAAAGAAAAAAATAAAATGTAATTCGTGGGAATCAAACCCACGACCTCTAGAAAGTCAAGGAAAGTCAAAGGAAATGAAAGAAAAGAGATGTGAGGCGTGGGAATTGAACCCACGACCTCCTAGGAAGATTTAAGGAGAAAAATTAAAAGAGACTAAACAGAGTTGTGGGGGTTCGAACCCACGACCCCTCGGCCAAAGGAGAGAAATTTACAGGCAATGAAAATAAAAAGTAAATGAGGTTGTGGGGGTTTGATGGTTCAATCCTACATCCTCTTAGTTCCATTAAGCGAAAAATGAAGAGAGAAATTACGGGGAAAATAAAATGAAGGCATTGGGGCTCGAACTTGGTCCCCAAGCAGTACGGATCAAACTAAAATGAACAAAAAAAATGTAAGTGTTGTTCAAGAGATTTGAAAATTGGGTTCCCTTGCCCAAATTCCGTATAGATGCATAAGTCATACGTGTGTTTTATCTTCAAGAATAATGTTGCCCACTTAGATCGAAATAGAGATGTTGGAATACATGCAAGATGCATAAGTCTTGTACTACATATGAATGAAGCCTCATGACTTGTATGTATAGACCCAAAAGTCTAACATACGTTTAAAAAAATAAGTAAAACCTAAGATGTATGTAATGAAATGAAGTAACCCTAGAAGGGTTAAGTACGAGTGTAAAACACATTAAACGGCAAAGTGCACTAGCATACGATGAAATGATTATTATGTAATGAAATGATAAAATCCTACAAGGGTTAAGAAAGACTGTGAAACACACAAATGGCCAAGTGTATTCGCATATGATGAAATGAACATGCACGTAAAAAGGAGTGAGTAATTATGAAGAGCAAATTTGCTAATGTTGATGAATGTGGTGACAACATGATATGAGGCTAATGTAAAGATGACAGCAATCTCAAATGAGCCTAAGTAAATGTTACCAAAATATACTCACCTATGAGAGTGTAAAATTAATGAAGAGACAAGTCTCTATGAACACTTTAATGAAAGTACTGAGATTAACACACTTGATACTAATGCTAAGATGAGAAATCATCTATTGAGATATGATGTCCTCATAGTAGAAGCCAGCTTCCATGACGTATCAGTTGAATGTAATGGAACTTTATACTGCGATGATAGACTAGCTATGAGTGGTGATGCCTTCTTTTGGGAAGGGCGGAGGTTCACGTAACTCTCATAAGACGAGACTGTCTGGAATGTCGGGTTTGGGTCTCCTTATATCTCCTAGTTTTCGAACCTATATTGCCAAAAGAGGGATCTGGCGGGCTTCTATTCCCATGTACGCTAGCATGTTTATGGTCACTTTAGCCGGTGATTCCACCTTTTTTTATGTGGGGTTTCATGACACTGGATTTCATGATGCTCACATGATCTATTTCGATTAAAGTTAAATTTCCCAATGAATGAATAAGGCCAGCCTCAAATGATGCACATAATGAAACGAATGACACCAAAGGTGTTAGGATAGGATAATCAATAGGTGAGTTATACTCAAGTAATGACATTAGGTCATTCTTGGTCATTGCACAACGAACCCGATGAAAGTCTGAAACTACATCCTAGGTTTAGTTGGTAATTACACTGGCCAATGAATGAAATGAAATGAAGTACGTATGAATGAAAGAAGCAGACCTTGTGTTTACGCAAGCAGACTCCCTACTTGAGGTCCCATATGTTGAGCCCTCATTTTGGGAAATTTTCATGTCAAGTCCATGATTCCAAGATCTCATGGCATACGAGTAAATTATATGAACAACGTTATGTATTGTATGAATTATGATATGTACTATGTGTATGCTGTTGTGTGTGGTGTGAAAAATGTTAATTATGATGGTGCATGTTACTCCCATGGAATAACTTTCCTAATCCAAATTTGGAAAGTTCACTCATTCTCTAATCTCAATTTGGCAAGTCCATTGACTTGACCTTCCATAATCATGTTGCTAGGAAAGAGCTATTCTTACTCGTGCATGTCCTTGGTCTGTGCTTGGATATACCCATACTTAGTACAAGTGTGTACTAACCATGTAAACCTCTAAACTTTTAGGTGCAGGCACAAGTGGACGTTAGAGCTACAGATTGACACTGTGACTATCCGGACGTGGAGCATTTATCCGGACTTGGTAGGCCCTCATTGTTTCGAGGATGCTTGCCCATTATATTATAGCTTAGTTATAGGATTAAACTAGTGCAGTATGTTCCACTAGCGTTTCTTTCCGATTTAGTTCATACATTGTATTGGTGCCATTTTGGCAACTACATCTTTATCGTTGTAATAAACTGTTTCTTTCATTTGATGATTTTAATGTTAAATGGTTGATGGTGAACAATTATATATATAATAGAATGTTTAGTAATCATGTTAGGAAACGAAAATGTTCAAATTTTCCGCTAAAATTAACCTAGATGAAGTAAAAATGACGTATATAGGCTTATCTACGACCTTTGAGACGTCAACGACGCCGGTCTCGCCTGGGGTCTAGATTCCAACCGTGACATCAACATATGGGACCTCAACTAGGGAGTATTATTTAGCATACACGGAGTCTTCTTCATTTATTCATACGTACTTGATTTCATTCATTCACAAGCTAGTGAAAAGACTAGCCATACCTAGAATATACTTTAAGACTCTCATCGGGTTTGGTGTGCAATGATCAAGAATAACCTAGTATCATTACTTGAGTCCAGCTCACCTTTTGATTATCCTATCCTAACACCTTTGTATCGTTCATATCATTATGTGCATCATTAAAGGCAGGGCTCATTCATTCATTTGGGAACTTTAACTTTAACCGACATAGATCATGTGAGTATCATAAAATCCACCGTCTTCCCTACACCAAAAAGTGGTGGAATCACCGGCCAAAGTGACCCAAAACATGCTAGCGTACATAGGGAATTGAACCCTCCTAAATCCCTATATTGGCAGTATAGGTTCAAAGACTAGGAGACATAAGTAGACCCATACCCGGAATGTCAGACTGTCTCATCTCATGAGAGTTACGTGAACCTCCGCCCTTCACGAAAGAAGGCATCACCTCTCACAGCAAGACTATCGGTAATAAGTATAAAGTTCCATTACATTCAACTCATACGTCATGGAAATTGGCTTCTAGTATGATGAAATCATATCTCAATAGATGATTTCTCATCTCATCAATCAATATTAAGTATACATTAATCTCAATACTTTCGTTAGAGTGTTTATACAGACTGGTCTCTTCTTTGTCTTTACATTCTCATAGGTAAGTAGGTTTACATTTACTTAGGCTCATTTGAGATTACTCTCATCTTTCACATTAGTCTCTAAACATGTTGTCACCACATTCATTAGCTTTAGCATATTTGCTCTTCATAATTACTCACCCCTTTTTACGTGAATTTTCATTTCATCATATGCCACTGCACTTGCCATTTAGTGTGTTTCGCACTCTTACATGACCCTTCTAGGGTTTCATCATTTTGTTAGATACTCTTAGGTTCACTTACTTTACAGGTATGCTAGACTTATGAGTCTATACAAGCCATGAGGCTTCAATCATAGTTCGTTTAAGTGGTTCATATCTTTCTAAGATTATGTGGTACAAGACTTATGCATCTTGTAAGTATGTCAAGATATCGATTACGATCTATGTAGGCAACAATATTTTGAACATTAATTCACGTATGACTTATATATCAATAAGGAATTTGGGCAAACGAACCCGATTTCAAATCCCTTGGACAAGAAGTACATTTTTATTTATTTTAGTTTGATTAACACGGCTTGGGGACCCAAGATCGAGCCCCAACGCCTCCTTTTCATTTTCCCTTAATTTTTTTCTTTAGTTTTCATTCGTTTGGGACTGAGAGAATGAGGGAGCGAACCTCCACAACATCATTATCTTTTATTTTCCTTTTTACTTAAACCAATTTTTTATTTTACCAAGAGGGTGTGGGATCGAACCCCCAGAACCTCATTGTCTTTTCTCCTTAATTTCCTTTATTCTGTCGCGTGGTTGTGTGTTCGATTCCCACATGCCTCAAATTTATTTTTCTTTTAATTCTCTCTAATGTTTGACAGAGAGGTTGTTGGTTTGAACCCCACACACGTCATTCTTAGTTTTTTTATTATTTTTCTTTTCATTTTCGGTCAAGTCACACGGGTTCGAATCCCACATGCCACATTCTTTTTAACTCACATTATTTCAATGACTTTGAACATGGTGAGATCACGGGTTCAATACTCAGTGATCTCGTTTATTTTTCTTCATTTTACATAGCTTATTAAACAACTCTACTTGGCTGAAATTAACCAACAAGGTGCTGCAAATTTGAGTTACATTTTTCACCTTCTTTTCATCAACATTTTGAGTTATTTCTTAGGGCATTTCGTGAATCATTTAGCTAATAGTTTTTCACTCAAATCAGCAACATTATAATTCGTATGAACATCACGATTTATGCAAGTTTGTTCACGTGAAATACAACCATAAAACATGTCATTCCATGCTCCAATCCGTGTCCAAAAGCCACGGCAACACACACATTGCACCATACTTATCACATAATCTTGGAAAAACATACTTTAATGATCACATAAATCCGAACACACATACATGAGCATGATCATCATGAAAACACATTACATCTCTAATTTCTACCAGCAAAAATATCCAACCTACGAATGAATGGGAGCTAGCGATAGGGACATGCAATGGGGAACAACCCTAGTTTTCGGAAGACATTCATCTGTGTCCTAAGGGTCTCTTGGGAAAGGGACAAAGAGTAAGAAAACCCATACCTTATTTTGACATTCAAACCTTGAATTTTCTTACCAAAGACCTCCTCCAAACTAACGTCCAATTCCGAAAGGTTCAACACCAAACTTCGACGGAAAAATTTCATCCCTTTTGCCTAACGTTTTTGGTTATGTTTTGAATAAGTTTTTAAATGTGAATGTTTTTCAAGTGTGAAAAACATTTAGTTGCTGATCAGTTCTTGTGTTTAGGAAGAGAGAACGTGAAAAGAAAGAGATATATTGACGTGAGAGAGAGAGTTAAACGTGAAGGGTTGTTTAGGCTTGGGTAAAGACTTAGTCAAACTCGGACTCCTTCAAACCTTTAAAAAAATCTGATTTTTCCTTATTTTTAATTCAGCTAATAAATATTAATTAATTACATTAATTTACCAATTTAAATAAAACAATTTAAATCATTGCTCCCACCTAGGTTCGAACCTGGGTGGAGTAAGATTTTGCTAAAAGGACAATTTCAGCCCTCTCTCCCTAAAATACCCCTCCACCTTATTAATTAAATAACTAATTACATATTTAGGGTAATTATGATACTACCCTTGGTCTAATCGTAGGCATTCTAGAAACATTAAGCATTATTTAGCATAGCCATTTTTAGGGTTGTTACAGGATCTCTTCTATAACATAAGTTGACCTTGCTTATTGGCTTTACCCTTCTTCAAATTTTTCATGCTACTTTTCAAAATCATCATGCTTCTCCAAAGTTAGAGTTTTTCAACCTCCACCTTACTTTGACTAGGGTCAATGAAATTCACAATTTTCACCTTCCTCCTCACATGGAGAAAGTACTTTTCTAGGAAAGTTTCCTTAAACTCTTCCCACTTTATAGGACCGAACTCAACCGGCCTATTATCTTTCCATTGAGTGTACCACACTTGAGCAACGTCCCTCAATTGATACGAAGCCAACTACACCTTTTCCCTAGAAGTCACCCCCATGGCACTCAACACCTTGTATACTCCATCTAATAACTCTTGGGGGTCCTATCCCACCTTAGATCCAAGAAATATAGGAGGATTCATCCTCACAAATTCTTCCAACCTAGAGGTCATAGTGCTCTCCACATTATTCACTCTAGGTGCAATACCCATATTCACATGAGTAGTTAAATCTCGGGCTGAAGTAATCAAAGCCTCTCTAATCTGTCCATTAGTCATGTCCAGGGGAACCACCGAAACCTCTCTCCTTGACCTCCAATAGGGACTTTATCACCTTGATCAACTTTCTCAACTTGAGGAGGAACTTCATCTTCTACCCTTCCTTCTTCCAACATTCTAGCAGCCATCCTTCTAGTATTCACCTTCTATAAACACAAGAGAAGAGATTAGGAATAGATTCTTACAAGCTCAACTCAATAGGCACGAAAACAGATTGATGAAGAAAGTGAAACTCTATCGTCCTATATCCTCTCGCTGATAGATGTGTCGCGACTCACACCAATGGTCAAGACTCTACTAGACTTGACTTTATGAAACTTTTTGATTCCTGATACAACTTTCATAACCTATGCTTTGATACCAACCTTGTCAAATCCCGAGAGCACACCCTAGAATATTTGGCATTCTTAGAGTTTGACACGCGTACTTGACCTCTCGGATATCTTAGAGTTCGAAACGCTAAGTCTCAACATATGTTATTCTTGGACTAAATAATACTTGGGACACGGCCCAAACAGTACGAATATATAAATACATAGTCTATTGCAGTACTTCAATGAAAGAAAATAAAGACATCTATGCCCTCGAGTCAAATGAGGATATACTTCAACTTTCTTGAACGATCTTCTAATCCAAGTTTAGCTCCCAAAAACACCTTCATCTATGAATCACTTTAAAGATAGATAAAATCATGGAATTTGTACAAACACATGTATTAAGTATGGCATAATGCATAAAAATCATGAAATCAGACATTTATTAGGAACATGTTCTTTTTGATTAAAACATCACATCATTATCATAAGAATAACATTTAACACCTTAAAAACAAATAAGAAATGACTTAATCAATTTATCACATTTTTAAGGACACTACATTGAAACCATGTCACTTTACAGTGAACTAAATCACTGTTACACTGATGTTCTTCACTGTTACGGTGAAGTCCTTTAACTTCACTTTGGATACTTTCTAACATGCAATATTTCTCACTAAGATCTATCCAAATACTCACTAAAGTAAGACAAAGAGACACCGACCATACACCCTCTCTACGAACACCTAAATGATCCTTAAGACCACCTATAATGAGATACACACCAAGCACATAATCATGAGATCCTCCTACCAAAGGTGATTCTAAGTTTCACTTGAGTGAGTTGTGAAGCGACCGCCCATTCAATCCCTTTCACACACACTTAATAGATCCTTTAGACTAGCTAAGATAGAATCCGTCTCACCTTAATACAACAACATACATAATATGATACTCTCCTCCCAAAGGTTATCAAAAGACTTACTTAAGTAAATCAAGAAGATAACATCCATGATTGACCTCTTCAAGACTACCTAAATAATCCTTAAGATTACCTAAGTCTTAGATCATGTTTACATAATCAACCATTTTTCCTAACTAGTGTCATTCTAAGACTTATCTAGGTAAGATACAAAGTGACTATTCCTATGCCCCCTTCACACCTTAACTAGACAACCCTTAACTACTCTAGATAAGTACTTATTCATTTAATATATTTTCTTAACTCAAGTCATTATATACCTTAGTTTATTTAAGAGACATTTATCACATAAAGGACACTCAAGTAATGATCGTGGAGAAGACCTAAGGACTCTCACTAACATCTTCAAAGACTATTGTGCAATGTCTAGATAGCGTTTCATATCACCACATGTTTCATAGAACTTCTCAAATACTAGTAAGATTCACATATAATGAGAGTAGGAAATAACCTACATAGGCCATGATAGTTGAACATGGAATCCGAAGGTATAACTTACTTCAATGAGGGTGTTCTACTTGCCAAGGGTAGAACTTGGACACATCTCATGTAGGCACATGATTAAGGAATATGAAGGGATTTTATGTACTCTAGTCTCATTCTCAAGTAGAGCTACATTGTACTCTACTCTCCTTCTCAAGTATAACTACTTCCCATAACATACTCAGTCGGTGCTAGCCTTTCTTCTCACAGATTAATTGACATTAAAGCATCACATGAAGAGGTTCCATATCTAGTTCATAACCCAATAACATTCACCCTTTTGAAGAGGTACATTATGGCTACGTTACAATGGCAAAAAGGATAGCTCATCATAACTTTCCTAAGGATGATATGATGTCGTTCAAGACAATAAACCCTAGGTCCATCAATCATTACAAGAAGGATACCATGACGGCTCTCGACTCCAAGTTCATAACATAACCTTACCAATAGGTTTAAGGTTCCATGTACATGACCTTCTTAACATCATTTAAGGTCTCACATATCATTAAGCTTACCTAGTCAAGACATATCATATTCAGATATCATTCATACGTGTATCAAGTTAGGGAGACAACTCTACCAAAACAAGACAAAACATACTTTACTTTATTAAATATAGCATATCATTATTTGAAGCACATAGGAATGAACCTTATCATCTTTATATCATCTTATACATTAATCATCAACATAACCATCATAGACTCATATAGTCAATGAGGAATAATTATGCATCAACTCTAAGACTACACACATAAGGACATAGTCATAGTCTAACATGTAGATAAACATGATCACACTTCAAATAAGTCACTACACACATCATCATAATATATCAAGTAATATCAAAGAGTCCATGATCATCATAATAAATAAAGTAACGCCGACGAGGCCACATTATTTGCAAGTAAAGCACATAGCACCGCCACTATTAGTGGACCATACCAATCACAATATAAATCAACTCTAATTATCATAAAATAAAGAGAATTTGGGAATTGTACCGATAATTAATTCTCACCACTTAAATCCATAGATAAATCATCAAATTCAATATCATAAGACCATTAACCATGGTCATAACAAACATTCCAATACAAAAACTATGATATTCAATAAAACTAGGTCAACTCAATAAAGATTTATAAATCCAAGACAACCTAGATATCAATTCAATAAAATTATTACATCATTCAATATCTCATAAAGAACTACACTAGAATTCATAAGCATTAAGACAATATCACTTACTCCATAAATTAGTCAAAAACTAGGGTTCATCAATTACATGGGTTTATAGTTTAATTAAGTTAAAATATTAAAATTAACAACAATTGAATCAAATATTTAATGCTTTAAAACCTTTAATGCAAGAACCCATTGATAGATTTCAATTTTGAAAACTCATCTGTTAAGAACTCTTTGAAAATCACTTTGTAGATTGGCTCCTTGATGAACAGATTTGCAAGGATAAAAAATCATACCTTAATGATTATAATCCACCAATTTGATTAAGAATCACCACTCAAATATCCAATCCAATCTCTTACTTGAGTTTTGTCTTCAATGGCATTCTAGAGAATTTCTTAGGGATTTTGGGTTTTGATTTTTGAAAAATGAATTATCCTAAGTGATTAAGTCTTATAAGCATGCTTAAAATACTAAAAGTACCCCTAAGTAACCTGAAAAAGTCTTATTTTGACGAGGGGTGAATTTATAACTTCACCGTTGCAACTTATAGTAAGATGAGCAGTTGATAGACCAAACCACGCCTGGCCATTGACAGCCCGTTTCCCAACCAACGGACATCCTGTTGGTCCTTGATTTGGTACTAAGGCTATTACTTGGCTTGGACTTCTACCAATACTAGTTACTTACCATCGAATCCCATGGACGGGGCATCGACTGGCCAACGAGCCGTTTACTGCCTCCGTCATTTGGGACTGTTTTGGTCAGTCTTGGCTCAAAGAAAGGGTCCTTTCTGAAGGACCCTTGGATGGTACTTGGGGATGTTTTCCCAGACGGTTCCAACCCGAATATGTTTATATACGAGTTTATGACCTCTCACATCAATTTCATCCAATAAGAACACATAAAACTCGATGAAACATGCCAAGACACACAAGGTCGTTTTAAGGTAAAACTTTCGAACGTCATGGATGTTTGACCTTCAGACTTCACTAAACTTGACACACTATCTATAAACACTATAATAACTCATATAAGAACCTCATTAACTTATTAAACACACATATAGGCACCTAACCACATATGAGGCTCATAGGTGCCTTAGTCGTCAAACATATTAGTCGTTCCGTGACGTTTCACTTCCATATCACCTAAAACTCTATACACTGCCTCAATATTACATTATAAACCATTTTAGTACCTTCTTTACTCATGACAAACATGTTAGGAACTATCTTCACCTAAGTCATTATTTTCGAGGTATTACAAAATGAGAAGCCTATGTATGCTTCATATGCAAGGAATCTATGTAAACTCCACAGGTAGTATGCTATATGTCTATGTAAACCTCACTATATAGTTATATACGAAAATTTTTAATTTTCCACACTTTTTAACCTATTAAATGTAATAACGAATGCAAAGAGGCTAGTATTAGTCCTCTCCGAGGATGACGACGACGGTTACTTCTAGCGGTGTTTCCCGATCGTGACACAAAAATTTGTAGATTATATTAAAAACATGATTGAAAAATTTTAAAAATATTTTATTACTATTTCTTAGATTTATTTAATCATTTTTTTGTTAAACCCACCTCACAAAGATGAAGGTTAATCACAAATGGTTGATCAAGAATATTTCAATTTAGATATTCAACATGATGAAACACCTAGTGTCAAGAAGTTAGAGGTAGTATAAAATTGATGCTAGAAAATTGTATGACTTGTATAGTTCAAATAGAAGAAATGTAGTACGTAATGAAAAACCTAAAAATGTTCTAGATGTAGATATAATAAAGATTACATTTATGTATGCTAGATTGTTATCTTGAACTTTCTCGTAATGATAAAAAAAATTGATGCATATGTTAATCAAAATAGACAAACTATATTAAGGATTCACAAGGTTTACCTGATCTTCTAGATTGTTGGAGCAATCGCGGCAAGGGATTTCCACTACTTCAATCGGCTTCTTGAGATGTGTTAGTTATTTAAGCATCTTCAGTAGCTTCTGTAGGTACCTTTAGTGCTACAGATTTCAAATTTGAGTGCACAGTTATTCATTAGCATCAAATAGCTTGAAGATATCAGTACTATTGAAAGATTGGATTAATGGCGAGAGAAGGATTTATAGGCGTCTAACTTTACCTACCACATATGAAAATGATATTGATCAAATATTGCAAGATTTTAGTAACGACGACATTGATGCATTGGAGGAACTAGACAATCAACCAATTCCAGATTATTTTACTAGAAAAATGTTAAATGATCTAAGAAAAGATTGACTTGGTAGCATGAACTATTAGTATGAGTATAAAAATTCGATGTCTAGTTCAAACATAACCCTTCCTAGAAGGTGGTTCTGTAGATTAGGTCCTCTAATCCTCTATTAATATTTTGTAACTCAAACTGTACTATTTAATTACTATTATTAATTAAAGTATAGACTATTTGCCAAATTTCTTTTATAATTATCTTCAATTTTAATTCAAAGTCTTTTGTAATTATATTTTCAATTTTCAAATGACAAAATTATAAAATAGAAACTTTTAAACCTCTAAAGATTGAAAGCTAAACTTTTAAAGTTATGAAATTTAAACTTTTAACTTTAAAGTTGAAATTTATACTTTTAAACTTTTACAAGTTCAAGTTTAAATTTTATACTTTCAATGTCTGAAATTTAAACTTTTATACTTTTTGAAGTTTGAAATTTAAACTTTTATACTTTTTTTCAAGTTCAAAAGTTTGTATTTTAAACTTTAATTTTTTAAAAATATTTAAAGTATCAAAGTTTAAATATCATTTGATTATTTTTCCTAATTCTTTTTAATAAGTAAATAGTTATTTTTTAAAATGTAGTTGTTATCCCAGTTATGGTCTGATCCGGTCTCGGTAATGTACCTTTCTAGAACGGCATATACTATATTTTTTTCCGAAACTATTGATTTCAATTGTGGTACCTTTCTTCTCAACAGACCTCGATTCCAGTTGGTGTCGGTTTGGTAGGTCCATTATCATTACCGTTGCAAAATGTAGGTTTAACGTACCCTAAAAGTCCCAGAATTACGTGCCCTTATAGGTTTAGAAGTCCCTTCAGTTGGGCATTAGTTGACGTGACGACGCCACAATCATGCCTTTATACCTCTAGAAAGGTACGTTGGATTCGCTATTGGACGTATAGATCTCACTCCATGTTTACCTCACATTGTTTATGTAGGTTAATAATAGATTCCACAGTCACACTTTTAGTGCATTAACCAGGGTTTTAGGAGTTACTTCAGTATATAGTCAGCATGTTCTCTTCGTGATTAGTACTTGGTCATTTGTTTTAATTTTTCAGGTATACTTTAGTATTGATATCCTTGCTCAGTTATGCATTGTTCAGCTTATACACCTTCTTCAGTTTAGCATATTTATATCATGCATGCTTAGTACATTGTAAGTATTCAGACATACTTTCTACTATATCATTTCATGATATAGGCTCAGGCGCTCAACATCTAGATCATGCTTAAATGGGTTCTCGATTCGACTTCAACATCTTACATGGTGAGTTCTCATACTTTGAGGTCAATAGATGTTCTTTCTATTTAGTCTTTATTGTAGTTTTCAATTTTGTTAGAGTTATTTAGGGGCTTGTCCCAACAATTCAACTTAATTAGAGACTTTTCAAACGTAGTAGTAAATTCAGCTTGAGTTGTATGTGGTTGTTTCAATTGTCACTAAACTCCTATAATTTCTTATATATTCAGACTAGTTGGTTTTTCCCCATTTCAAATATCCACTATTTTTAGCTTTCGCATAGTATATGTTTTACTCAGTTATTTTCAATATGTTTGATATCTACTAGACATAGGGTTCGCTAGGGGTCCTAGGTATGGTGTTGCATCTAGGGCTAGTCTCCGAGTGTGATCAGCTTGGTATCAGAGCATTAGCTTTAAATGTCCTAGGATGGCTGAAAGTCGCACTAAGTAGAGTCTCTTTTATAATAGTGGAGCGTGTCGCACCTATGAGAGGGAGGCTACTAGGTGTTCTAAGAAAAACATCCCTTCTTTCTCTTAAAGCTTGTGCTATAGAGTATAAACTCTATTTAATCTCCTTCTAACACCTGCTCTTCACATGTAGAAAAATACCTCCCAAAAGAGCTAACCTAAGAAATTAGTCGGCAACTCCAACAGGCCTATTAGTGAGCAAGTCACGCATGCCAAGTTTAGGGTTGCTTTTGACTGCCTAGGTCAATCAACAGGTGGTGGCACCATCTTTGTCACAAACTAATATTGCTACATAAAGAATATGGGACATCACTTGAATGGACCCTTCAGAGTTTCATAGGTCTAAGTCAGAAGAGGATTCGCAATAGTTTCTCAATATTCAAGAGTGCATATTTGGCCACCTATTAGTTTAACGGAGTGGCCTACATTTGGTACCAGTAGTGGAAGGGTAGTAACTCCTGTAACATCTCGTAACTCGAAATATCTAAGAATAATCTAAGAAACTAAAAATAATCTTTTGGAAACACATGGAAAAAAAACTTGAAAATTTCCTAAGTTAAGGAAATGATTTTGGTTATTTTGAAATATCCATAATTCCTAGCTTAAAATGACTTAGATGTAGTTCTTTATATGGTTATAAATACCTTGTATATGTATTAATAACGATGCTTAGTTGGAACACTTTTGATATCGTATGAGGGACATATGCCCATCGGAAGTTGGGTTGAAGGATTGAGCATGGTCCCAATCCGAATTTAAGGAAGGTCAAACTAGTATTTTCACCAATTAATTTCCTATTTCATTTTAGGGATTTAGTTTAGGTAAAAACTAGTTTTAGTAAGATTAGAAAATTTAAATTTATGCGTAAGGCTTGGAGAAGAAAGAAGAGAATAAGGAAAAGGAGAAAAATAAAGGATTCACCAAGAACGCCAAGGAATTTCGAGTGGAATTCATCTGGGTGATCCCTATCAAGGTGTGTGAGATCTGTCATGTTGGGATAATTCATCTATAGACCAAACTTGTTCAATTCAGTAGATTATAGAATTGTTTACATGATAAGAAATGAGTTATTGATGAATCTTGTCGAGTTCTTAGTGATTGAGTTGTTTGAATGCCCATTGAAGTTGATTCCCAATTTCTGAGTTTTTCTTCGAGTTATATCTATTGGGTATTGGAGGTATTAATGATTCTAATGGTTTGGGAAAATAAATATTGAGGTCTAGCGGATTTAGCGTTGAAAAATGAAGAGTAGAAGTTCATCAGCCACACCTGGGCAGCACCAAGCGTTGCACGCCCCTTCTCCGCTAGAAGTCCTAAGGAGGCACGCCTGCAATGCGCCAGAATGGTGCCTCAGGCCAAAGGGTTGGGCGCGGAATGCCCCAAACATGTCCAAATCGGCATTTTTTGCCCTGTATTTGTAGTTTCACTCATTTAAGTCCTTCTAAGGTATATTAATACTCTCCAATGATTAATTACTTCAAATGATTTCTAAACACCCAGAAATCATCAAAGAACACGAATCATAACTTGAATCCATTATCCTATTCAAGGAAAGTTAACATCAAAGTCAAAGAAGTTATGAGTTAAGTATAGAAGTTAAAAATTAAGTCAAAGCAAAGTTTCTTAAAGTTTGAAGAGTCTTATTAAACGTTTTAACTTTATTTCAAGGCTCAAGGTTCAATTTAAGTATAGATTTGATGTCTTTCCTTCAAATAAATATAAGTTAAATAAATATTCCCTGAGAGCTGATTTAAGACTCAAGTTTCTAGCACCTAGTTGATCCAGCTAAGCACTCAGAGTTAGTGATGAGACTCCTTGCATTCAGCAGGAAACGTATTTATTGTTTTTCAAGATTTCCTTTATAGGATGTTGGGTCCGTCGCAACATACCTCTTAGTATTATATAGGCTTTATACACAGATAGACAGTCAAATAGTTTATTTTTGAGTGTCTCTTTGTATTGCAGATGTTTTGCTATGATTTTTAAGTGTCATTTTGGCCAAGATATTTATCTTAAGATATTTTTATGAGAAGGTTTCTTATATTGAATTAAGTCTTCCACTAAGTTATGTAAGTCAGGCCAAGTGTCCGCACAAGTCATGCAATTGTCATTGAGTGTTGCCTACGTCCAGAGTGTAGGCTCGGGTCGTGAAAAACTTGGTATCACAACATAAAGTTCAAGAGTCCTACGGAAGCTATGAAGTTCTATCGGTAGAGTCCTAATTATCGATGTGAAGCGCGCCACATCTATAATTAGAAAGCTGCAACATTTAGGAATTCCTCACTTCTTTTATATATTCCTTTTTGTGTGTTAGAGTTTATCTCTAAAAAGTTTCTCTCTAATTCGTGCTTGCGCGTATTTCAAATCATCATGCCTCCAAGAAGAGAGCAAGAGGTCTTCCATCTAGGAGGAATGTTGAGGATTCAGAGGTACCTAATGTACCAAATGTGCAACCTCAAGTAGAATTCACAAATGCTAAATTCCGTAAGGCTATCCGGATGTTAAGCCAAGTGGTGACTAACCAAGTCAGGCAAAAATGACGAGCTCTACAAGAAGAGGCTAATTCCTGAAGGAAACATGAATTCCTGAGAATGAATCATCCCAATTTCATCAGTTCGAGCACTACTGAGGATCCGGAAAATTTCTTTGAGGATCTAAACAAGGATTTTGATGTGATGCATGTCATTGATGCTGAAAAAGTTGAGCTAGTTTCATACCGACTGAAGAATGTGGCTAGGACTTAGTTTGATTAGTAAAAGGAGAGCAGAGATGAGGATACACCACATCCGAGTTTGGTTTGCTTTGAAAAAGGTTTCTTGGGGAGTTTCTTTCCCTGAGAAATGAGTTAATATAAGGTACAAGATTTCGTACACTAAAAATGGACTCTTTGAGTGTACATGAGTATGGGTTAAAGTTCACCCAGTTGTCCCGCTATGCTCCTGAAATAGTAAAAGACATAAGGAGCAGAATGATCTTATTTGTTGTTGGCTTGGGCTGTGCGTCAATCAAAGAGGGCAGAGTTATGATGCTTATAGGTGACATGGACATATCAAGGTTGACAGTTTATGTGCAGTAGGTCAAAGAGGAGAAGCGGTGGGACACAAAAGAGTACAAAAGCAAGAAATCTAACATTAGAATGAGTCTGGGCAGCAGAAGGGTGATTCGAATCACCCACAATTTCAGACACAAAAGGGGTCTGTACCATTATGTACTAGTGCTCTTACACCTAGTAACAAAGGTGAACATCACAGCCAGAATTCGTAGAACTTCAGAGCTAGAACAAAACAGTCTCAAGGAAGTGTGGCACATGGAGGCAGTTGGAATCCTTCATGTGCTAAGTGTGATAGAACCTACCCGAGTAAATATCGTGATCGCTAGACAGGTTTTTTCAAATGTGGTCAAGGGTCAGTTCATGATAGAGGGACCTAAGAACAAGAAGGGTAGTGGAAATTGGGGAGGCAGAGCCTAATACTCATCAGTTGCTCCACCATACAGGGCCGCGCCTAGAGGATCCACTTCTGGTATTTAGGGGCAGCCCGCCTATATGCAATCACTAGACGCCAAGAGGAAGAGAACTCTCCCGATGTTGTCACTTGTATGATCAAAGTCTTTACTTTTGATGTTTATGCTTTGCTAGACCCAGGAGAAAGTCTATGTTTTGTAACCCCTAATGTTGCAAATCAGTTTGAGATTCTTTGAGTTTTCAAGTTTCAGATTGCTAATGAACCAGTCATAAAGTGGAGTAGTAGTTGAATAGTTACTAAGGGTCGTTTCATTTCATACCTTAAGGCGAGAAGTTAGTTTCAAAGAGATTTATCTATCACTTAGTTGAGTTAATGACTCAAGTGCTGAGATACCTTTCCTTTGGACACTTTCTACTGTAAAGGAGTTTCCAGAAGTCTTTCCTGATGATATAACCGGAGTCCCTCGTTAGAGAGAAATAGACTTCAGCATCGACATCATTTTATATTATCTTCCTATCTTTATTCTTCCGTATATAATAGAACCAGGAGAGTTAAAAGAACAGTTAAAAGATTTGTTAGATAAAGGTTTCATTCAACCAAGTGTCTCACCTTGGGGTACTCCGGTCTTGTTCGAGAGAAAGAATTATCATTCCCTTAGGATGTGTATAGACTATCGTGTCTTTTTCCAAGGATAGATGATCTTTTCGATCAATTTTAGGGTGCCATCTTTTTCTCAAAAATTGATCTCATATATGGCTATCATCAGTTAAAGGTTAGAGAATGTGACATTCCGAAGACAACTTTTAGAACTAGATATGGGCATTATGAGTTTTTGGTCATGTCTTTTGGTTTGGCCAATGAAGCAGCAACACTCATGGATATTATGAATAGAGTCTACAAACCTTATCTAGATATGTCTGTCATTGTTTTCATTGATGACATACTGATATATTCAAGGAATGAAGAAGATCATGTTAATCACCTCATAATAGTCCTTCATACTTTGAAAGATAAGGAGAGTTCTCCAAGTGTGAGTTTTGTTTTATGTTTGTGGCATTCATGGGCCACATAGTTTTCGGTGATTGGATTACAGTTGATACCCAAAAGATAGAAGCAATTCAGAGTTGGCCTAGACCCACGTCTCCAACTGACATAAGGAGTTTCTTGGGTTTATCTGGATACTATAGAAGGTTTGTTGAGGGGTTTTCGTCTTAATCATCTCCCTTGGCCAAGTTGACTCAAAAGATAACTAAATTTCAATGATCTGAAACTTGTGAGAAAAGGTTTAAGGAATTGAAAAAGAGGTTGACTAGTGCCCCAGTCTTGACCTTACCAAAAGGTACTCAAGGTTTTGTGGTATATTTTAATGCCTCTACAGTTGGGTTGGGATGTGTGTTTAATGCAGAATAACAAGATTATAGCTTATGCCTCCAGACAGTTGAAAGTTCATGAGAAGAATTATCCAACGCATGACTTGGAGTTGGCTGCGATAGTTTTGCCTTGAAGATATGGTTTCACTACTTGTATGGTGTTCATGTCGAAATATTCACTGATTACAAGAGCCTATATGTCACGACCCAAAATGGGCCGCGACTGGCACCCACACTTATCCTACTATGTGAGCGAACCAACCCATCCAATTCCCCACGTTTCAACCATACATAACAAAATATAATGCGGAAGACTTAAACTCATTAATGAAAATCGATTAAATAACTTATAAAAACTCAATACTTATTATTCCCAAAACCTGGAAGTCATCACCACAAGAACATCTATCCTCAAATTACTAATCTAAGAGTATCTAAGAAGCTAAAGTAAGTAAAAAGCTAGTCCATGCCGAAATCTCAAGGCATCAAGACATGACGAGGAAGATCCAGTCCAAGCTAGAAGCAATAGCTCACCCTGAAATCTGGCTTGATGAAGACTTGCTAGAGTTGCGGTTGATTTGAAGACGATGGCACGTTTGCTGCACTCCACAATGACAAAGAGAGAACATACAAGTAGGGGTCAGTACAAAACACAAGTACTGAGTAGGTATCATCGGCCAACTCAAAATAGAAAACAGTATATATCAAATAATATCATAAATCAACTACAATACTCAACATGTAGCAACAACAAGTTCTATAATCATTAATAAGCACCGCCAAGTTCACCCATGAGGACTCAAGCCTCAATGCCATACCCATTTAGGAATTAGGTTCATTAGATTGAGTATAGTAACATCTTTCAAGATTCATTATGTTTATTTCTCTCGTGTCGGTACGTGACACTCCGCTCCATATACTATCATGGTGTCGAAACGTGACACTCCGATCCCCTAATTCTACGTGTCGGTTCGTGACACCCGATCCCCTAATTCTACATGTCGGTTCGTGACACCCGATCTCCTAATTCTACGTGTCGGTTCGTGACACCCGTTCCACTACTCTCATCACTTTAGTTCATCAAGCCTTCTTTTATACCAAGGCATCATCACTCTCATTAACAAGGCAGATTATGGTTTTTCAAGATTTAGGATTCAATAGCTTCATCATGCTTATTTTATCACAATTATATAATCACATTCATACAAGCATACAATTAAGCATATAGAAGGGTTTACAATACTACTCAATACATATCATTCGCTATTAAGAGTTTACTATGAATAGCATAAACCATAACCTACCTCCACCGAAGAATTCGTGATCAAGCAAGCTAATCTTCAAAGTCTTCGCTTTCCTCTTCGTTCTTCTCTTTATCTCGTTCATTTCTCCCTCTCTCTCTGTTCTTTCTATTTTTCTTATTCAAAACCCTTTTTCTTTTACCCTAATTAACATATAATTAAGTATAAAAGATGACAAAACTAACACGCTAATTAATTTAAGGTTATCTCCTTTAACCCTCAAGAAATTGGATTATTAATATTCAACCACTAACTTTATAACTATAAGCAGGAATAGTCCAAAATGCCCCTTAAAACATTTAATAGAAATCCGACCCAGCCTGGGATTACGCAGTCTGTGACGGGCCGTCGTGCCTGCGACGGTCCGTCCTACTGCTTCCGTCACAGATTTCAGAGGCTGGATTTTTACCAAGGGTCTTTGACGGCCCGTCACGCCTGAGACGGTCCGTCCTGCCACCCCGTCGTGACGTTCAGAGAGTCGAACTCAGTACCCAAATTTCTAAATTCTAAGTGTTTTGGAACGAGACCCCCACGACGGTCCGTCGTGCCTATGACGGTCCGTCGTGGGATCCGTCGACTCAGCCAGTTTTTCCAGAATAAAATCTGCTGCTCAAAACGACTAAACAGGTCGTTACAATAGATACCAATTTACCCATCGTTCGTCCTGGAACGATCATATGAAGAAAAACAAGGGCAAAAAGGAGTACCTGAATATGTAAACAGGTGTGGGTATCTTTCTTGCATATCAGCCTCCTTCTCCCAAGTGGAATCTTCAACTGGTCGATTCTTCCATTGAACTTTGATGGATGCAATCTCCCTTGATCTCAACTTGCAAATTTCTCTATCTAGAATGGCAACAGGCTCCTCCTCATAAGTCAAATTTTCATCAAGCAGAACTGAATCCCAACGAATGATGTAGTTTCCATCCCCATGGTATCTTTTCAGCATAGACACATGAAATACCGGATGCACTCCTGACAGCCCTGGAGGCAAGGCTAATTCATTAGCCACCTCCCCTACTCGCTTAAGTACTTCAAATGGTCCAATATACCTTGGGACCTCTTTTACCAAACCGCATCACCCCTTTCATGGGTGAAACTTTCAGCAAGACTTGCTCACCCTCCATGAACTCCAAGTCCCTAACCTTTCGATCTGCATACTCCTTTTGCCTACTTTGAGCCGCTAAAAGCTTTTCTTGAATAGATTTCACCTTCTATAATGAATCCCTCAAAAGGTCAGTACCCCAAGGTCTAACCTCGAATGCATCAAACCAACCAATGGGAGACCTACATCTCCTCCCATACAATGCTTCGAAAGGAGCCATAACAATACTTGAGTGATAGCTATTATTGTATGAAAACTCTGCTAAGGGTAAGAAGTTATCCCAATGACCACCAAATTCTATCACACATGCACGAAGCATATCTTCCAACACCTGAATTGTTCGCTCAGACTGCCCATCGGTCTGACGGTGAAATGCAGTACTAAGGTCCAACCTAGTACCTAATTCAGCATGCAATGTTCTCCAAAACTTAGAAGTAAACTGCGTAACTCTATCTGATATGATGGAAAGTGGAAATCCATGCAACCGAAAAATTTCTGAGATGTAGAGTCTGGCTAACTTCTCTGCATTGTAAGTCACCTTAACCGGAATGAAATGAGCAGACTTAGTTAATCTGTCCACAATTACCCAAATAGAATCAAACTTGCACAATATCTTTGGAAGACCAACCACGAAGTCCATTGCAATTCTCTCCCACTTCCATTCAGGAATGGGCATTCTCTGATGTGTTCCTCTGGGCCTCTGGTGTTCATACTTTACTTGCTGACAATTTGGACATTTGGCAACAAAATCAACAATGTTGCGCTTCATTCTACTCCACCAAAAGTGTTGCTTTAGGTCACGGTACATCTTGGTTGCACCAGGATGTATAAAATATCCGAAACTATGAGCCTCTGTAAGAATAGTGTGGATCAAATCATCAACACGGGGCACACATACCCTTCCCTTAATTCTCAAAACACTTTCCTCATCCATTATTGCTTCTTTAGCCTCTCCTCGTAACACCATATCCCGAATTCGGCTTTGTTTCTCATCATCAAACTGTTTTCCCTTGATCTTGTCAAGAAAAGAAGATCTCGCCTCCACACTGGCCAACAATCCCCCCTTCTCATTTACTTCCAACCTCATAAGGTCATTAGCCAGAGTTTGAACCTCTCTAGCCAATGGGCGTCTAGAGGCTTGCAAGTGAGCTAAACTACCCACGCTCCCTGCTTTTCTACTTAAGGCATCTGCCACAACATTAGCTTTTCCTGGGTGATACAAGATGGTAATATCGTAGTCCTTCAGTAGTTCCATCCATCTCCTCTGTCTCAAATTCAAATCTTTCTGAGTAAAGACATACTGTAGGCTACGATGATCCGTATAGACTTCACACTTAACCCCATATAGATAGTGTCTCCATTGCTTTAATGCAAACACTACCGCAGCCAACTCCAATCGTGGGTTGGATAATTACGTTCATGCACCTTGAATTGCCTCGAACAAATCATCAATGCGAGGAAGAGGAAACCTGTTCTTAACAGTTACTTTATTTAGTTGCCGGTAATCTATGCACATCCGAAGACTCCCATCTTTCTTCTTCACAAACAAAACAGGAGCACCCCAAGGGGATGCACTTGGTCTAATAAAGCCTTTCCCTAACAATTCTTGAAGTTGAGCTTTTAACTCCCTTAACTCTGCTGGAGCCATTCTACAAGGGGGTATGGAAATAGGACGAGTACCCGGCTCCAATTCAATGCAAAAGTTAATATCCATGTCCGGTTGCATACCAGGAAGGTCTGCAGGGAACACATCCAGAAACTCACGAACTACCGAAACCGACTCAATCGAAGGTACTTGGGTAGTATCATCCCTGAGGTGTGCCAAGAACGCTAAACACCCTTTACTAACCATTTTCTCAGCACGAAGAAAGGAGATGATACAAACTGGAGTGGAAGTGTAGTTACCCTCCCATACTAACAGATCTGTCCCGGGCTTGGCCAACGTTACAGTTTTAGCATTACAATCTAAGATTGCAAAATTCGGAGAAAGCCAAGTCATACCCAGAATTACATTGAAATCAACCATTTCTAAGATGACAAAGTATACATGAGTATTGTTCCCCACAAAAGTCACCAGACAAGACCTATATACCTTTTCAACTATCACAGACTCACCCACCGGAGTAGAAACACGAATAGGCATGTCAAGCAATTCACAATGTAAATTAAGACCAGTAGCCAATGAGGAAGATACATATGAAAATGTGGAGCCATGATCAAATAATACAGAAGCCATGCAATCACAAACCAAAAGATTACCTGTGATAACAGCATCTGATGCCTCCGCTTCAGACCGCCCAGGGAAAGCATAACAATGGGCCCGATCACCTGTCTACCCGTTGCCCCTACCATGTGGTGTTATAGTAGCTCCAGTTTGTCCGTCACCTCGGCCGTTTTGGTGACCACCATTACCTCGGCCACCACGTCCTCCAGCATAACGGCCTCTACCATGACCACCTCTACCTCTTGCTATTGGGGGTCTATAACTCTGTTTTGGACAATTCCTCCTAATATGTCCAGTCTCCCCACATCCATAACATTCTCTGGGGTCTAGCATAGGTCTCTGTGAGAATGACGAGGTTTGGGAATAACCTCCAACCTCAGATAAATGTTGACCGGTCTGTGGTGGACCCCCAACTACAGTCTGTAGTGAAGACTGAATTGGTCGGACTGAGTAACCTCCTGAACCCTGTCCTCTAGAGTAAGAACCATTAAACTCACCTCCCTTTCTAAACCTTTTTGATGTCGATGCCATGGTGAAGTCATCTGGCTTCACTCCTTCCACCTCTATCACGAAGTCTACCACTTCTTGAAAGGATTTTGCCGTAGTCGCTACCTGTAAGGCTGAAATTCGCAATTCTGACCTCAACCCCTTCACAAAACGGTGAACCCGCTCTTGTGGACTGAAACATAGTTGGGTGGCATACCTGGATAATGCGTGAAACTTAGCCTCATATGTAGTAACCGATATCCTACCTTGCTCTAGGCTCAAGAACTCATCTCTTTTCCTATCCGTCAAAGTCCGGGGGATGTACTTCTCCATAAATTGCTAGAGCATGACGCCCAAGTCATAGGTGGTGCCTGTGCGGGTTGACACTCGACATGTTACCGCCACCACATTTTGGAGTTTCCTTGAAATTGATAGGTTACAAACTCAACGCCAAATCGTTCCACTATGCCCATTTTATGTAGTAACTCATGACAATCAACCAGAAAATCATAGGCATCCTCAGATTCAGCACCCTTGAAGACTGGAGGTTTCAATTTCAAGAACTTACTGAAAAAGTTCATGCTGATCATTTGTCATTATAGGCCCTGTGGTCAGACGAGGAAACGTGCCTATTTCCAATGAGGCATCCATGCGGGGAACCATAGTAGCTGCATGTTGTACCTTCGAAACCGGAGGTGTTGGTGCAGAAAATACTGGAGGTGTTTGACCTTGATCAGATAACCCACTAAGATAAGCAAGAACCTGATTTATCATCTCTGGGGTAGGTTGGGGTGGTAGTTCCTCATTCTGCACTTGCTCAGTTTCCCCTTCCTCACCCTCTCTTACTACTTCCTCAGTCGGTGGAGGAGTCACCGCCCTAGTACCAGATGGGCTAGGTGCTCGTCCTCTTCCTCTAGAGGACGTCCTCCCACGACCTCTTCCACGGCCTCTTGTCACTACTCCTCTTCGAGCTACAGCCCCAGTGGCTGGCTCAGACGCTTCTTGTCTTGCCGATGTTGGTGTTGGAGCAGTCGTTGTTGCTCTAGTTCTAACCATCTGCGAAATAGAGTGAAGATGGTCAGATACCAATTTGTATCACCTAGATACCAATTGGATCCAAGTAATAGCACGAAAGAAAGAAAGAATGGAATTTTCCTAAAGTCCTATAGCCTCACAAAGAAAAGTAAAGGCGTCCCCCTACCGTTCCTTAAGACTCTACTAGACTCGTTCTTGTGTGATGAGACCAACGAACCTAATGCTCTGATACCAAGTTTGTCACGACCCAAAACGGGCCGCGACTGGCACCCACACTTATCCTACTATGTGAGCGAACCAACCCATCCAATTCCCAACGTTTCAACCATATATAACAAAATATAATGCGGAAGACTTAAACTCATTAATGAAAATCGATTAAATAACTTATAAAAACTGAATACTTATTATTCCCAAAACCTGGAAGTCATCACCACAAGAACATCTATCCTCAAATGACTAATCTAAGAGTATCTAAGAAGCTAAAATAAGTAAAAAGCTAGTCTATGCCGGAATCTCAAGGCATCAAGACATGACGAGGAAGATCCAGTCCAAGCTAGAAGCAATAGCTCACCCGTAAATCTGGCTTGATGAAGACTGGATAGAGTTGCGGTTGATTTGAAGACGATGGCACGTTTGCTGCACTCCACAATGACAAAGAGAGAACATACAAGTAGGGGTCAGTACAAAACACAAGTACTGAGTAGGTATCATCGGCCAACTCAAAATAGAAAACAGTATATATCAAATAATATCATAAATCAACTACAATACTCAACATGTAGCAACAACAAGTTCTATAATCATTAATAAGCACCGCCAAGTTCACCCATGAGGACTCAAGCCTCAATGCCATACCCATTTGGGAATTAGGTTCATTAGATTGAGTATAGTAACATCTTTCAAGATTCATTATGTTTATTTCTCTCGTGTCGGTACGTGACACTCCGCTCCATATACTATCCTGGTTTCGGAACGTGACACTCCGTTCCCCTAATTCTACGTGTCGGTTCGTGACACCCGATCCCCTAATTCTACGTGTCGGTTCGTGACACCCGATCCCCTAATTCTACGTGTCGGTTCGTGACACCCGATCCCCTAATTCTACGTGTCGCTTCGTGACACCCGATCCCCTAATTCTACGTGTCGGTTCGTGACACCCTTTCCACTACTCTCATCACTTTAGTTCATCAAGCCTTCTTTTATACCAAGGCATCATCACTCTCATTAATAAGGCAGATTAGGGTTTTTCAAGATTTAGGATTCAATAGCTTCATCATGCTTATTTTATCCCAATTATATAATCACATTCATACAAGCATACAACTAAGCGTATAGAAGGGTTTACAATACTACTCAATACATATCATTCGCTATTAAGAGTTTACTATGAATAGCATAAACCATAACCTACCCCCACCGAAGAATTCGTGATCAAGCAAGCTAATCTTCAAAGTTTTTGCTTTCCTCTTCGTTCTTCTCTTTCTCTCGTTCGTTTCTCCCTCTCTCTCTCTGTTCTTTCTATTTTTCTTATTCAAAACCCTTTTTCTTTTACCCTAATTAACATATAATTAAGTATAAAAGATGACAAAAGTAACCCGCTAATTAATTTAAGGTTATCTCCTTTAACCCTCAAGAAATTGGATTATTAATATTCAACCACTAACTTTATAATTATAAGCAGGAATAGTCCAAAACGCCCCTTAAAACATTTAATAGAAATCTGACCCAGCCTGGGATTACGCAGTCTGTGACGGGCCGTCGTGCCTGCGACGGTCCGTCCTGCTGCTTCCATCACAGAGTTCAGAGGCTAGATTTTTACCAAGGGTTTGTGACGGCCCGTCACGCCTGAGACGGTCCGTCCTGCCACCCCGTCGTGACGTTCAGAGAGTCGATCTCAGTACCCAAATTTCTAAATTCTAAGTGTTTTGGAACGAGACCCCCACGATGGTCCGTCGTGCCTATGACGGTCCGTCGTGGGATCCGTCGACTCAGCCAGTTTTTCCAGAATAAAATCTACTGCTCAAAACGACTAAATAGGTTGTTACACTATAATATGTTTTCACCTAGAAAGATCTCAATGTCAGAAAGAGGAGGTGGTTAGAATTACTCAAAGATTATGACATGAGTATTCTTTACCATCCAGATAAGGCTAATGTGGTTTTTGATGCTTTAAGAAGGTTATTCAGAGAGTACCACCCATGTTGAGTAAAAAATCAAGATGTTTGCCGAAGATGTGCACAGACTTGCACGCTTGGGAATCAGACTTATGGATTCCATAGATGGAGGAATAGAATGGGGTTGAGTCATCTTTAGTATCAGAAGTGAAAGAGAAGCAAGACCAAGACCCCATTTTGCTTGATTTGAAGGCGAATGTTCATAATCAAATATTATTAGATTTGAACAAACGGGAGCTGGTGTGCTGAAGTATCAAGGTAATTTGTATGTAACAAGGGTGGATGAAATCCAACAGAGAATAATGGAAGAAGCTCATATCTCTATATATACCATTCTTCCAGGTTCCACAAAGATATACTATGATTTGAGAGAGGTATATTGATGGGAAGGTATGAAGAGGTATCTTGTCGAGTTTGTTGTCAAGTGATAGAATTGTCAACAAGTGGAAGTTGAAAACCAAAGGCCAGGAGGGTTGGCTCAAAACATAGAAATTCCATAATTGAAGTAGGAGATGATTAATATGGACTTTATCACAGATTTCCAAGGTTTCACGGGCAGCATGATTCAATTTGTGTGAATGTCAATAGAATGACAAAATCAGCCCACTTTCTGTCCCTAAAGACTACTCATTCGGTAGGGGATTATGCGAAGTTATACATTAAGGAGATGATGAGACTTCATAAAGTCCCAGTGACGATCATTTAAGATAGAAGTGCACAATTTTCTTCTAAGTTCTGAAAGTCTTTCCAGAAAGGTTTGGATTTAAAGGTGAACTTAAGCACTGTTTTTTAATACTCGAATGGATTGGCAAGAAGAGCGTACTATCCATACCTTATAAGAGATGTTGAGGGACTGTTTGACTAATTTAAAGGGGAATTGGGATGATCAACTACCTCTCATTGAATTCACTTACAACAGCTACTACCATTCGAGCACCCAAGTGACTCCATATGAAGCTATTTATGGGAGAAGATACAGATCTCCCATTGGGTGGTTTGAAGTTGGTGAAGCAGGGTTGATAGGACCAGATCTAGTTCATCAACCATGGAGAAAGAGAAGGTCTTTAAAAAGAGATTTAAAAAGGCACAGAGTCGTTAAAAGTCCTACATAGATGTAAGGAGAAGGTCGTTGGAGTTTGAGGTGGATGATTGGGTATATCTAAAAGCTTTGCCATGAAGGATGTTATGAGATTTGGTAAGCAGGGGAAAATTAGTCTTTTGTATATTGGTCTTTATAGAATATCCAAGAGAACTGACAATGTAGCTTATGATTTAGAGCTACCACAAGAGTTAGCAGTGGATCATTCGGTATTTCATATATCCATGTCAAAGAATTGCATGGGTGATCCTTCATTGATTATTACCAACTGAAAATTTTGGGATTAAGGATAGATTATCCTATGAAGAGATTTTGGTTTAGATTCTAGATCGTCAAGTTCACAAGTTGAGAACAAAGGAGGTTGTGTCAGTCAAGGTTCTTTGGATGAACCAATTTGTTGAAGAAGTGACTTGGGAAGCTAAAGAGGATATGAAGTAGAGATATCCACGTCTCTTTGAATTTTGAGAGTATGCAGATCAAGGTTACTACTTCTCTTCTTAGTACTTATTAAACTATGAGTAAGCATGTTGTTACTTGCTTTTGATTGTTGAGTGTTAAACTTGAGGTTACATTTCTTAACTAAGAGAAAGAAATCTCATTTGAGAATGAATTTTTCTAAGGGGGATATATTGTACAATCTCATAACTCGAAATATCTAACAAACACAAAATAATCACTTTTGGAAAGAAAGGGAAAAAATCTAGAAAATTTCCTAGAATTAGGAAGTGAATTTTTCTTATTTTCAAACAGTCATAACTCCTAGATCAGGATGAGTTAGAGGTAGTTCTTCTTATGATTGAAAGCCCCTAGAGAGATCTTTCCAACTCCACTGAGTTTCCATATTTTTGATATCTTATGACGGAGATATGCCCACTAAAAGTAGGATTGTTGGATTCAGAAAAGGTCCTAATCCGGATTTAAGGAAGGGCAAACTAGTCTTTTAACAAATTAATTTCCTATTTCATTTTAGGAATTTTTTTAGGGTAAAAATCATTTTTAGTCAAATAAGAAAATTTGACTTTTTGCTTAAAGCTTGGACAAGAAAGAAGAGAAGAAAGAAAGGGAGAAAAATCAAGTTTTCGGTAAGAACGCCAAGGAATTTCAAGTGGAATTCGCCGGGGTTGATCCTTTACACGGTATGTGAGATATTTCGTGATTGTTTAATTAATCCACACACAAAACTATTTCAATTAAGTGGATTTTAGAATGTTTTTACATTATAAAAAGTGAGTTCGTGATGAAACTTGTTGAATTTCTAGTGGTTGAGTTGTTTGAATTCCCATTGATGTTGATTCGTAATTTCTGAGTTGTTCTTCGAGTTAGATCTATTGAGTATTGGAGGTATTAATTAACCTAAGGGTTTGGGAAAATAACTATGGAAGTTTAGGGGGTTTAGCATTGCAAAACAAAGAGTAGAAGTTTGTCGGCCATATTTGTGATGCACCAGGCGCGGCATACCCCACTGTGCTAGAAGGCCTAGGGCGCGCACCTTCATTGCACCAGAATGATACCTCAGACCAAAGGGTCTGGCGCGGCGTTCCCTAAACGCACCCAAATCGACATTTTTCACCTAGTTTCATAGTATCCTAGTTAAGTCCTTGTAAGATATATTAACACTCTCCAATGATTCTGATTATTCCAAATGATTTTTAAGCACCCAAAAATCCTCAAAGAACACAAATCATAACCTTGAATCCATAATCCAATTCAAGGAAAGTTAAGATCAAAGTCAAAGAAGTTAAGAGTTAAGTTTAGAAGTTAAGAAGTAAGTCAAAGAAAAGTTTCTTAAAGATTCAAGAGTCTTTATTAATAGTTTTAAATTTATTTCAAGGCTCAAGGTTCAAGTTAAGTAAAGAGTAAAGAGTTGAAGTCTTTCCTCTAAAGAAATATAAGGGAACAAAGTATTCCTGACTCAAGTTTCAAGCTCAGTAAAGAGTAAAGAGTTGAATTCATTATAAGTGAACTAAGTATTCCCTATGAGTTTATAAATATTCTTACATTTAAGATAACAAGAAACTAAGATCTCCAAAAGAGTTTTGAGCAAGAAAAGGGAACATTGATTCCAAGAGAGCTTTTTAAAGCTAAGTGTTGAGCCATTATCTCAACCCAAAGAAGGAAGTTATTTTTAAAATCATGAGCTAAAGTTTATTTTAGGAGTATTATTGAGCACTGGTGTGGGGATGAGAGTTTATATTAACTCAGTATCCATGAAAACCATGTAGTCACCATGGGTATTAACGGTTCATACTTTTTATATGATCATGTAAGTTAAGCTAAAGGATCTACTAACTTAAGTAGTTCTATGCAACGACAAAGTATAGAACAGTTCTGGCAGCATGGGAAAGATGTTGTATCACCACTTAGGCTAATAGTGGTTGTTTTCTGTTAGAGAATCTCCCACATAAACTATATTACTTCATATATAAGTAAAGTTGAGTTTGTTATTGCATTTTTTATAACGAACTAAGTGGTTACATCTTTTTACAAGATTTTATGTATTACGTGTGTCGTATTGCTTTATATAAGTCAAATTATTCATGAGTTGAGTAGATCCAAGGTGAGTGTTTCTTCTTACTCTTTTAAAGCTTAAGTTTTGTTAGCATTCCAACTCGCATACTCGTACATTCAATGTACTGATGCCAGTTGATGTGCATCATATTATAATGCAGACGCAGGTAAACAGGATCAGCATTATCCAATGTCTCGTTGATCCACCTAAGCACTCGGAGTGAGTGGTGAGCCTCCTTACATTCAGGAGGAAACACATTTATTGTTATTTAGTCTTTCCTTTATATGATGTTGTGGGGTCTATCCTATTGTCCCTTTTAGTATTATAGAGGCTTCATAGGCAGTCAGATAGTTTTCTTTTGAGTCTCCCTTTGTATTGAATATGTTTTACTATAAAAGTTAAGTGTCATTTTGTCCAAGATATTTATTTAAAGTTATTTTTGTGAGAATGTTTCTTATATTGAGTTAAGTATTCCGCTGAGGTAAGTAACCTGTACTAAGGATCCGCTCAAGGCCAGCAATGGTCATTGAGTGTCGACCACGTCCAGGGTGTAGGCTTGGGGCGTGATAGCTCAGTGCTTATAGGTCAACTTATCTCTTACCTTAATGTTAGGAAAATGATCTCTAAAAGGTATATCTATCATCTCATTTTTGTTGAGGATTTTAACTCCAAACCCCCAACTCCTTAGTTTGTCCCAATCATAAGTGAATTTTCAAAACTTTTCCCAAAAAATCTTCCTAAAGTTCCTCTCTAAAGGGTAATTGAATTCCGAATAGATCTCCTTCTAGATTCCCAATGTATTTCGATTCTCCTTATAAAATGGCTCCAGTCGAGCTAATGGAATTGAAGGAATAGTTGAAATAGTTTCAAGATAAATACTTCGTCATACCCAGCATCTCTCTATGGGATGTTCTGATGTTGTTTGGCTGAAAGACATATGGTTCTCTTAGGTTGTTTCTGGACTATCGCCAGTCGTACAAAGTCACAATCAAGAATAAGTATATTATCCCCAGGATTGATGACTTCTTCGACTAACTTCGGGTGCCAATTGATTTTCTATGATAGACCTCAGATTCAGCTATCATCAGCTTAGAGTCAGGGATAGTGACATCTTGAAGACATCATTCATGACTCATATGGTAACTATGAGTTTTGTAGTAATATCTTTGGACTAAAAAATTCTCTTGAACCTTTCATGGACTTAATAAACAGGGTGTTCAATTAGACTTTTTCATCATTATTATCATTGATGATATCTTTGTAGATTCTTGGAGTGAGGAAGAGCATGCAACTCATTTGAGAGTTCTAACTCTCAAAGATCGCCTGTTGTTTGCTAAGTTGAGAAAATATGAATTTTGGTTACATTCGGTAGCTTTCGTTGGTCATGTTGTATCCAGCGAACGGATCCGAGTAGACTCTGAAAATTAAGGTAATAAAATACTCACCCAAACCCACCTCTCCAATTTATATCAAAACTTTCTTAGGTTTGTCCAGTTATTGTAGAAGTTTTGTGGAAGGATTCTCATACATCGTTTTCCCATTAACCAAGTTGACTTAGAAAAATGTCAAGTATCAGTGTTTAGATGAGTGTGAGAAAAGCTTCTCAGAACTGAAGACTAGGTTTACTACCGCTTCTATCTTGATTCTACCAAATGGTTATGTGGTTTATCATGATACGTATAGGGTTGTCCTGGGTTGTGTGTTGACGTAGCGAGATAAGGTCATAGCGTATGCTTCTAGACAACTTTAGGTACATGAGAAGAATTACCTGACTCATGACCTTGAACCTGCAGCTATAGTATTTTTCCTAAAGATTTGGAGTTATGTTGATGTGTTCCCAAATCAGAAGACTCTCTAATATGTGTTCACCTAGAAAGAGTTAAATTTTCTTCAGATAAGAGGGCTTGAATTACTCAAAGACTATGACATGAATGTATTGTACCATCCGGATAAGGCTAGTGCAGTAGCAGACGCTCTCAACCGTCTCTCCGTGGATAGTGTAGCATATGTTGAGAAAAATAAGAAATATTTAGTCAAAGATGTTCACAACTTACTAGCTTAGGACTTTGCCTTAGAGATATGTTAGATATTAGTTTGGTAGTTCAGAATGGGTCAGAATCTTCATTTGTAGTGGAGGTTAAGAAAACATAAGATAGTGATCCTAAATAACTTCATTTGAAAGGTGCAGTTCATTAGCAACGAGTAGAGGTTTTCTCCCAAAGGAATGGTGGTGTACTTCGTTATCAAGGTCGTTGGTGTGTTCCTAACGTGGGTGAGTTGAGGAACAATATTCATATAAAAGCCCATAATATCATATATTCCATTCATCCAGGTGTCACTAAGATGTATTGTGATGTATATGAATTGTTCTGGCGGAATGACAATGATATGAAAAGGGATATAGAAAACTTTATGGCTAAATGTCTTAACTATCAACAAGTTAAGGTAGAACATCAAAAACAAAGAGGTTTGACTGAAGAACATTACTACATGGAAGTAGGAAGTGATAAACATGAACTTCATTATGAGCTTACCTCGGACTCGTAGACAACATGACTCCATTGGGGTGATAGTGGAAAGAGTCACTAAGTCCACTCACTTCTTGGATATCAAGACTACAGATTCACAAAGGACTACATCAAAATCTACATAAATGAGATATTTAGATCGCATGGGTTACCTTGTCAATCATCTCAGATAGAGTTCCTCAATTTACATCCCAATTAGAAATTCATTTCATTAAGGTCTTGGTACTCACATAATCTTAGTACAATATTTCATCCCCAAACTGATCGTCATGCAGAGTGTGCCACTCATACCTTAGAGGAAATGTTGAGATATTGTGTGATCAATTTTAAGTGTGATTGGGATGATCACCTACCTCTCATAGAGTTTTCTTACAATAAAAACTTCTATTTGAGCATTCAGATGGCCCCTTGTGAGGCACTCAATGGCCTCTTGTGAGACACTCAATGGGTGTAGATGTTGATCTCTAGGTTGTTTGTCCAAAGTATGTGATGTATCATTGATTGGGATAAATTTGGTTCATGAGGCTATGAAGAAAGTTCAACTCATCAGATAGACTAAAGACAGCTCAGAGTCATTAGAAGTCTTATGCAGATCTGAGGAAAACAGATTTAGAGTTTGAAATCAATGATTAGTCTTTCTTGAAGATGTCACTCATGAAGAAGGTGATGAGATTCATAGAGAAATGGAAGCTTAGTCCCAGGTATATAGTTCCTTGAAGAATCCTGAAAAAGGGTTGTTAATGTGGCTTATGAGTTAAAGCTACCTCCATAACTAGCAATGGTTCATTTAATCTTTCACATTTCCTTTTTGAAGCGTGTGGGTGGTCCAACATTGATAGTGCAATTAGAGAGTGTGGCTGTGAAGGTCTCACGTAAGAGGAGGTGCTAGTTGGTATTCTTGACCGCCAGATTTGTAGGTTGAGAAATAAGGAAGTCACTTCAATAAAGGTGAATAGGAGGAGTCAGTCCGTTGAGGGAACTACTTGGAAGTAGAAGCAGCCATGAGAGCCAAGTATCCTCACCTCTTTCCTTCCAATTCAGTTTTAGTTTGAAATAATAGTTCCTCTTCCATCTCTCAACTTACTCTAGTGTAATTCAGCATCAATATCGTGTTCCCTCAGTTATCCTTGCATTTTAGCCTTTTTGCATGCTCATATCAATTTCTAGTACTTAGTGGTAGCTATTGCTACTCCTTCCATCATACATAGTTTATTTAGTCTTAATTCAAGTACGAACCTTCCAAAGGAGGAGTTAGTGTATCACCTCCAAGGAGAAGAGACCTATGACCGCGGTCCATAATTCATCGATTGACCCATGGTTTGTAGGTGGGGTCTCGTTATTGGGGTCCAAGTTTTAGGGTCCTGTTATCCCACCCATGGTTGATCAGAGAACAATAAAGTTGTACTTATATTTATTATAATTGGCCCTCGAATAACAAAAAAAATTAGAAGATAAGAATTAATAGAACAAAGGAATTGTACTCATAGATTCATCAATAAAAATTATATTTTTCTTTTTTTTTATTGCAATTAATTTTCATCGCTACAAAAATTTGTTGTGAACAAATCTAGCACACTCAATGGGGATCAATTATGATTTTCATATCTTCCTCCTACAAATAAAAAAAACAAGTTCAACTTTTCAATTCCCTTCAAGAATATCAATGATGTTTATGCAAGAATTCTACTATTGTCACATTTGTTGATTTTAGTGATGTTTGTAGAGTCAATCGACATGAGTTCAAGACTAGTGTTTTGGATGGATTGGAATGTTTTACCCATTTGGACATGGCAAGAAAGACCAACTCTCAAATGACACTTTTAGGTGCTATGTAGAGGCAACATTACATCTACATTGTTTGATGAACTTTCTCAGTCTAGCTTAATCTTTGGCGAATATGCAAATTTTTAAAAAAAATCAGTTCCAACTAAGGTCAGTGTTTTTGATGGTTGACGCAAATGATATGAATGAGAAATTTACAATGATAGGACAAACAATTTAAATCTTAAAGGAGTCTATTGATGACAAATTCTCCAAATTTCCCAATTTATGATAAAGTTAGATCTCACCAACACTGGAGAGTCGCATCAAAATCTAAAATACAAGAAAAATTTGATGTTTCCTACATGTCAATTGAGTCTCAATGTGCAAAGAAATCTGCTTTAGTAGCCATTCTAACAATTCAACAACTACAAGACATGACAAAAAACACCATTAAAGCTCAATATAGTGGCCCACAAAAAAATTCCTTAAGATATTCAAAATTGTATTCTAGTGAATCAATGGTTTACTGATGACAATTCGATATCAACCACCTGTATTGCAACAAGTTAATGGGAGGAGAAATTCAAGGTACCACATTTCACATTTTTCCAAGATACTTGTAGCAGTATTAGTATGCATAATGATCTACTAATCAAGCAGTTTGTTCATTCTTTAAAAGGAAATGCATTTGATTGGTATAGAGACTTTGGAGAACAATTGATAGTTGGGAGTAACTAAAAACTTCATATTTGATCATTTCTATAGCACCTGTTGTACAGTGAGCATGATAAAATTGTCAAACACAAAAAAGGATGAACCCACAGTGGTGTACATCAAACGTTCGTGAATGTGGAGTTTTGATTCAAGGATCAAATTTCTTAAATCTCTTAAGTTGAAATTTGTATAAAAGGAATGCATTAAGTCCTTGTTTATATACTTCAAGTAATTAAGCCATGAAATTTTGAAGGATTAGCTTAATGCACTCATGATGTGGAGTTAAGCATTACAAGTGATGGAAAGACATCACATGTCTTTGATCCAAGAAAAGACAATATGGAATTCAAGAAGTCATTAGGATACACAATTAAGGTATCCATGGAGATAAACACGACTTCTAAGAAGGCCTCTGCAAGACAAAGTTGAAAGAGAATGTGGTACATCAACAACACGAGAAGTGAAAAATCAATCTACCTTGCAGGAGTATCCCTTTCCAGGATCTGATGTTCCCACATTATTTGATGATGTGCTAGTGGAGAAATTCATTTCACTCCAAAGCCAAAGCAACCCAAAGAATCCAACAAAGTCCATGATTTTATGTATTGTAAATGTCACTGCATTATCAATCATCACACCACCAAATGCTTGATTCTGAAGGAAAAGATTATGACATTGATATTAGAGATCATCATTGATGATGGTGAGACAGCTGAGACAAGCCATGCTAGTGAAAAAATTTATCGTAAAAGGATTCAATTTCAGAAATCTAAGCTCCATGGCATCTCCAAACATTGAAGAATGAATTATCATGCTATAGTTTGGAAGATTTGAAGTGGTTTAATTTCCTCCTTGAAATTAGCAATAAACATATCTAAGGTAGATGACCTCTCCAATGAAAAGAATGGTGAAACTTGGACATTGGTCACTCACAAAAGGAAAGATCATCAAGAGACTTCTAAACTCTAAATTTCGTAAATCAGACACAAAATTCAATTACAATAAGCTTCAGCTACACAAAAGCATAAAATCCAAAACAAAATTGAATTTCGGTATTGTATCAATCCAAATATAAGCTAAGACTTGAACCAATTTTTATTTGCATGTAGGGTTGTATCAGGTGATTCTTAGATTTTTTATATGTGTAAGGGTCATTCTTTAGTGTAGATATTAACGTGGATATGACTTAAGGTCAGAAGAACCCCTATCACAAAGTTGAGTTGAAAGTTTCATTATCGTTTATGTTTTGGCATAAGATTCTACATAAGTCAACTTCAAACATAATAAATTAAGAGTTCCATGAACTATAAAATTGAAGTTATTTGAGTCTTCTATCCAACGCCACCAAGTTTGTCTTATTTTAAGTTGGAGTAAAAAGTTATAGTGACTTTACTAGAAACTGGCATATGATAGTTTCCTGAGTCTCTGAACTACTGGCCGCATATTGAACTACGATTCGTCCTATCAAGTCGTTGGAAAAGTAAGGAGAGTCAAACTTTGGGACTCAATTTCTTACAGATCCATTCTACGGGCTATCATAATTACTAAGGGCGATTGTTTGGACCTGCAAATGGACTTTTGATCCTTAAAATTCAATATAAATTTCACTGGTGGGATCTATAGTCCATAACTCAAACCACAAACCATGGATATTCTCGTGGATAGTTTTGTCTGATTTAAAAAAGGGGTAATTTAGTCCCCCCCCCCCCCCCGAGCCTAAAGCACGACCTATTTTTTACCTAATTACGGGTGTAAATAGTGTTAAAACATTACTTTACGTTCTTTAATACCTCAAAGAATTTAAGAAGGATTCAATAGAAGAAAAACCTAGGATTTTTTTAACATTATTCAAATTTCATCAATTTCACCGAGACCTTTGTTTTTCCATGTATGTAAGGCTATTACAATGTTGGACTAGTTTATCCTCACGCCCTACATCTACTTTCTAGCTGTAAAAAAGTAATTTAGGATTCTATCCTTAGTTTGAGTTTATTGAGATGAATTTGATGTTAACTTCTGAGTTCTTAAGTTCTGATTTCAGATATCTATTTTTAATTGTTGAGTTGTTTTTATCATGTTGAGATTCTTGAGATGATTGTTCATGTCAATTTTCTAGCATGAACCTTATTATTGAGAAATCCAACAAATCATTGTCTTAAATTATTTTGATGAGAAAGTGAAGAAGAGTTTTGAGTATAGTCTGAAGAGACACTTTGAGTAAAGTTTAAGGGAACTATTAATTCCCAAATTAATCATTTTTTTAAAGAGAGAAAAGAGAAACTTTGATTTCTAAATGAGTTTATGAGTTGAGAGATCTTTCAGAGTATTGCCTATTTAAGAGGATATTTTGAGTAATTACATCAAATTGAGAAAGAGAATGTTTTTAAACATTGAGCATGTGTATATATTTATTGGGACTAGTATTGAGCACCGATATAAGGATGAGTTCAGACAATTCAAAATCCTCATAAATCATGTCTGCCAACATGGGCAAAGGATAATACTTTTTAGATGAGTCCTTATTGCTTAGTGGATTCACTCAATTGAAAGGTTCTACATCCCTATAAGGTATAGGACAGTTCTGACAGTATGGGCGAGACGTTGTATAGCTCATAAAGATGGTTATCGGTTAAATAATCTACCAAATAGAGTTAAAGATCATTTTTACTATAGCATTTAATATGTTGAATTCTAGAGATGACTAGGCAAACATGTATTAATGATTTAAGTAACATAGCTATAATAATAACTAATTTTAATTTGCAGCTAATGTTTAATCCGAACAGTTTTTAATCTGTGGGACCCACCAACTCAATTATCGCATGTGTCATAATTAAATTGAGAGTCCTATTTGTATAAATATTTAATAGTGACACAAGATATAAAAATGATGACCTAGATAGATATTCAAACTGAAGCTATGCTATTTAATTAGCAACATTAGTTATATTTGCCTCACTACATTTTATTGTGAAACTATATGACTCAGAAGACAAATAACGTAGAGAGAAGAGAAAAGACTTCTTATTTATCTTGAAGTATATTCAGGATTCATAGATCTAGTTTATAATGAAGGAAAACCCCTTTATTTATAGGGAAAACATAATTTGGTCCCCAAGTAGAATTCTTAACCATATTCTAAAAGGACTCCACATAATTAGACAGTCACTATAATACAAATATGTTTATAACACTCCCCCTTGAATGTCGGTAGATTATGTGCCTCGTTAAAACTTTACTATATAAAATTCAGTGGGAAAAATCTAGTAAAGGAAAAAGATTATACATATCTAATAATACGCATTATGGATGCCTTATTAATCTTACAATGAAAACCCAATGGGTACATCACATATTTCCAAGCTTTGACGAAATATGCTTCCTGCTATCTCCTTATACGAATCTTCCTTTTAGGATCAAGGATTTCTTCAAGTTTCATATTTAAACTTCTCAAAGAAAATCATCTATTGCCTTTTGAGAACTCTTCTAGAGTTAAATTCTAGGCATCATCTTGCATAACAATACTTGTATATGCTTCATGAATTTTGAATCTATTTAATCCTTTGAGGATGATAAACAAGTTTTCCAAAAACTTAGATATGATTTAGATTTTGAACCCATTGGATATTTTCATATCAATTTTGTCATGTGACGACATTCAGTATTAGATGTATGACATATTCTAGTGCCTATAGTGCAAGCCAAACAAGCTTTACGCGTACCAAGATGCACCATTTCACTTTTCACGTGATAATTATTTTTATGCCAACATGCTTTAATAGATGTAGAATTCATATCCTTATAATATTTTACAATATTACGCGCTATTGTATCAAAGATATTGTCAACGATATATCATATTGCATTGATTCATAATACGGCATAACTTTTTGAGATCTCATCACTTTATTATTTTTAGGTACGTACCCCTCTCATGAGGTTTCACGAAGTGTTATGTCGTAAGTTCTTCAACAACGCATTGTCTCATTATTTTAATCATTTGAATCTTTGATCCTCCCCCTTTTCAAGGATTATTTTATTAGAACTGATTAGTCTGTCATGTTTCATGCATGTCGTAGACTCTATCCATAAGGGACATTCAATATAAGTACTAATAACTCTTGTGTTGCTTCTAATCTCCCCCTTATGTTAGACAAACTAACATATATCTCAATGTTTTGGAGAATCTATCTTTGTGTTTCATTGTATATTCATTGATTATATACTACACACCAAAATAATCATATGAAAAATATTTGATCCCTGACTATAAATCAATTGAAAGAAAATCCGATCATAATTTATTTATCTGATGCGTACAATTACTTTTATATGCAGTATCATATTTCAGATCAACACGTGTAGCTTTTTTTCATAAGTAATGGTTTGTCTATCTATTTGAGACATTTAATGTCACATCAGCTAGAATATTTATCAATATTATTAAGAAAAATTATCTTGATTACATATTCTGAAAGTTGTTCTCTTAACTCAATTATCTTGCACAAACAATTATGTGAATGTCTAATTACAAGTTTATACAAACACACATGAGATTGTCTTATAGATGCATAGCTTTATATTATCACATGATAGGTGAAAGGTCCATATTCATCTTTTATACTTTTCAAAATTTAGAGTTTAATCTCAATTTTAGTTGATTCAATCAACTTACAAGAGAACGAGCAACAAAAAGAATTCTCACAGAACTTTCTAGTTCTTCAATGTATTGATATTACTCAATATGCACATCTTTGGGATGATCAAGATATTAATGTTAACTAATAAAATTATTAGTATTAGTAAAATTCATATATATTATGTCATGTGTCTTTTGCTTTAGTAAATTTCTTATTTATAACTATTATATGAGAAAATTTCAACTTTAATACTCCTGAAGTAAATCTCATATTTGTTTTATTCTCAATTACTCTACCTCTTTTAAAGGTGAGTCGTGATCCCATCACTAAATAGACTAATCTGATTATCAGAAAATTGTGTCTGTAATCATATTCTTTATATCAATACTTTTGCAAACATCAAGTTGCGAGATAACAATATGCACACATGAGACCATCTAGAAGAAACATATATTAAGACAATTAAGTATCTAGACAATCCACTAGGTGGATGAATAAGTCCACAAGTATTTGTATACGTTTTGGAATGCATGACATTCAACATCAACTTTCGTTTATGATGGTCTCACAATTAACTTGCTTGCTAACAAGTAGTAAAAGAAATTGACCATTTCAAGATTTTTTTTATGTTCTTCCATAGATGTCCATTTTAATTTTCCATAATTCGTCTAAACATTATAGAGTAACAATCATGTCAAATTAAGAATGTATTGAAATTAGTAAACTTCTTATTTATCATAGAATGCCTCAATTGCACTAATTCTTGTCCAATACAAGCCTGAAGATAAAAATATGATTTTTTTTCTCCAATACATGTCTTCTTAGAGACATTCTTGGTGATACCACATCATTGACCAAATGTCGCAATTTTGGTCATGCCTAGTATGGTGGGTTACACCTCATTCCCTTTAGAGAATGGATCTATAATTTTAACATTTATCAAAAGTTCTTACTATTGATGAATGAAACACAAACATGTAAGTATATCAAATTATGATAGCTTTAGTACCTCATTTCAATTTATGTGCATTATTCAATCACTTCTCTTCTTTCAGATATATTATGCATTACTACCACATTCATTTTAGTAATGATGCACATTTAATAAATTTCATGACTTCTCATTAAAAACACATTAGTTTTTCTTTAGTCATATTATATCATTAATATGGTCCATTAAGACTCAAAATCAATGTCTTATTCATATAAAAATATCGTAGACCATAAATCGATGGAACTTGAACTCAATATCTTCTCATCAAGGTGCACCAGAACTTTAGCCCAATGTCTATTCTCTTGGTACGATTGGACGTAAATCATCGTCTTACTCCCTTGATGCGATTGGACATAGATCCATCGTTTAACCCTTAATTGAAACTTATTCTAGAGCTTTTAAAAATTAATTTTTTTTACATTACAAGCTTTCATATTGATACCCTAAATCAATAAACTTCCTTAAATTTAATAAGCAAATGAAGCTAAAAGAAAACAATCCATAATACTGTACTTGTGAAAAGTTGACCATTTCAATCTTTTCCCATACAATAATAATAATATTACATTTAATAAGTCACAAACCTCTTAAAGAACAGTAATTATACTTGTAACATGCACCGGCTAATTTCGATTATGAGCATGGAGGAATCATCAATCTTTTTGTTTTCTACTATAGTTATTTAAATAACAAAGTAACATCTCCCAATAGATAAATTTGATATTTACCTTCATTAATGTTGCTAATAATAAATGGAATACTACAAGCTTAATTAATTAAAAGATTAGAGATTTGTTCTAATAACGTGTTATGAAACTATATGAATTTAGAAGACGAATAAAGTAGGGAGACGAAAAAAGACTTCTTGTTCATCTTGAAGTATATTCAGGATTCATAAATCTAGTTTACAATAAAGGAAAACACCTTTATTTATAGGGAAAACATAACTTTGTCCCCAAGTAGAATTCCAAATCATATCCTAAAAGGACTCCACATAATTAGACATTCACTATAATACAAATATGTTTATATCTCATTTCACGTTTTTGCTATTTTTGAAAGTTCCTCATTTATTAATAGTTGAATATTAATTATGAAAAATGGAATACAAACTATACATTCAAATGAGTTTGTCATATACATATTAGTGTAAAGAAATTTCAAACTACAAATTATTTACTTATTGTAATATGTAGTTTATTTTACTAAATCTTTTTTTATAAATTTAACGTTTAATGAAAAATTGGTAATATGTATTTTTATATCACTTGATGATAACAATTTCTTTACTTCATAATATAATGGTGTATTACTTAAAATAAGTAATTACGTCAATTAAGCATATAAATTATTATATTTTAATACAAATTTTTTTTTAAAAAAAAAGATCACATTAATCAATTTTGTAGGTCTTAAAAAATCAATACTTTAAAATTACCTTTGAACTTGTGAAAATCAATAAATTTATTGTGGAAATAAAAAATTATTCTACATTTCTTTTTACAAATATTTTTGTTTTAATGAAAAATTCGTTCTTTAAAAAAAATTATCCTATGCGGAATATTCTATCAAAATATACTAATTGTTACTTGATATCTGAAGTATTTAATTAAAAAAATGTGACTGAAAATATTGGTGTCCGTATTAGATGCCAGATCATTAGAATACATGACATTTATAAAATGGTGTTTGATTATTTGGCATTATAAATTTTGCATGATCCAAAAATAAATGTGATGATACTTGTCTATTTTCACCAAGATAAGTCAGCCTCAACCCGATGAAATGAAAGTAAAAATGAAAAAAAATAAGAACAAGATAAAAGCGAAAAAAACTATTCATTCTATTATAACTCAAAAATCCGATTATCACGTCTAGAAGTCACTATACATAAAGTGCGAAAATGAAAATATATACAAGTCTCAACGTCTTCGTTTCTCAAATAGAACAAAACATAACATAAAGTAAACGAGGGCACGTCGGGGTGACAAACAACTATTTCTCAAGTCGTTTAACAAGCCTCTGATTGGGAGAACTAAAAAAAAGGCATATATTACTATAAAATTCATCGTAGCTAAATATGAAAATTTACGTGACTAAACACTTTAGCTATGACATTATTTTCCGTAACATCCGTAGCAAAATATAGTGTGGCTAATAGTTAGCTATAAACTTTACATGATCCCTATAGCTAAGAACAAACATCTATTGCTACAGATTTTTTGTCTTGTAGTCATGCTGTTAAAAATAAATTGCTACAATATATAATATAGTAAGTAATTTTATTTTTCGCCACAACGTACAAGATTTGTAGCTATCTACATCAATGTTGCCACAAAGGTATTGCACTGTAGCAAAATATTTAATTTGTTTGCCATGTAAACTTAAATTTTTGTAGCTATTTCTATAACTCAGTCTCGTAGCAATAGTAATCGTGTTTAGTTACGAATGATAAAATTCATGGCTATGACATAAAGTATTTGACACAAAAAAAAAAATTATCGTATCTAAAAGTTCATATCATTAGCCATGAAATATATTGAATTATGGCTAAATATTCACTTGCTACGGAAAGTGAAAATTTATAGAGAATTAATTAAGATACCTATTCATTTCAAAACATTTCTCTAAGTTATATATAATTGTGCATTACAATTCTGAATAGTTACAATATACAATTCTTTTAAGAGACCATCTTATTTGAATCCAAAACACCAGTCATTCTTCATCACTTCTTTCATAATCTTCAAATGGACCTTAATTTGATCAACATCATGTAAATAATAAAAAGGATTTTAGCACCAAGAATAAGAACCAACCAATATATATATATATATATATATATGTCACGACCCAAATGAGCCGTGAGTGGCACCCACACTCATTCTCCTAGGTAAGCGAACCAACAAATCAAAACCCCAACATTTGCCAGTATATCAATTATGGATAGTAAGAAAAAAAAATATATAATGCGGAAGATCCAAAAGATACTAAGCAACCAATTTAAATAAGCTTCTAAAGTTTAACACTTATTATTCCCAAAATCTGGAAGTCATCACATCAAGAACATCTATCCTCAAATTTCTAAATCTAAGAGTATTAAGAAGCTAAAATAAGTAAAGGGATGGTCCATGTCCGAACTTCAAGACATCAAGACGTGAAGGAGAGAATCCAGTCCGAGCTAGGAATAATAGCTCACCCTGAAATCTGATATGCTGGAAACTGGCTAGATCTGAGGACGAGTCGAAGTCGATGGCACGCTTGCTGCACTCCACACATAACAAAGAAGAAAATTACAAGTAGGGGTCAGTACAAGGAACACGTACTGAGTAGGTATCATCGGCCAACTCAAAATAGAAAGCAATATATACTGAATAATAATATAAAATCAACCATAATACTTAGCCGGTAGCAATCAACAAGTAAAAGAACCATTGGCAACACACCAAGCACACCTATGAGGACATCAAACCTCCACACCATACTCATTTGGGAAAATAGATTCTTAGAATTTGAGTATATTGACATAATTCAAAGTTCATTCTCTTTATTATTATCGTGTCCGAACGTGACACTCCGATCCAATATTACCATGTCGGAACGTGACACTCCGATCCCTTAATACTACCGTGTAGGAACGTGACACTCCGATCCAATATTACCGTGTCGGAACGTGACACTTCGATCCAATATTACTTCATTATTTTATTTCATCACGTCTTCTTTATGTCAAGGCGTTATCTTAATAGAGAAGATCTAAGATTGAAGATTCAACAGTCTCATTATTCTAATCCACCACAATTTCACAATCACAACATACAAACACAAAATCAAGCATATGGAAGACTTTACAATACCACCCAATACATATCAATCGCTATTTAGAGTTTATCTATCAAATAGAAATAAACCATAACCTACCTCCACCGAAGAATCGTGATCAAGCAAGCTACCTCTCCAATGCCTTTGCTTTCCTCCTCGTTCTCTCTCTCTCTCTCTCGCTCGTTCTCCCTTCTATTCTTTTTATTTTTCTTGTGCAGATTCTTTTTCTTTTACCCTAATTATCATATAATCAATTATAAAAGATGATAAAAGTAACCCAGTATTTATATCAAAGTTACCTCCTTTAACCCCCAAGTAAATAACTCATTAAACTTACCCCACTAATTTCATAATTTTAACCATGAATAGTCCGAAACACCCCTTTAAAACTTTTAGTGGAAGTCTGACCAAGTCGGGGTTACGCAGCTTGTGACGGCCCGTCGTATCTGCGATGGTCCGTCCTGTAGGTCTGTCACAAAGTTCAGAGAGTTAAATTCAGTAATGAGGTTTGTGACGGTCCGTCGTATCTACGACGGTCCGTAGTGCAGTTTCATCATGAAGTTCATAGAGTTGATCCCAGTATTCAGATTTCAGAGTTGAAGTGTTTTGGAACGAAGACCCTCAACGGACCGTTGTGCCTATGACGGTTCGTCCTACCTGTCGTCGAGGGTAATGAGGAGAGCAGTAGGAGAAATTTCACAAGTATGGGACGACGGAGTCCATCACGGTCCGTCGTGACCATGACGGTTCGTCGCGTGATCTGTCGACCCAGTCAGTTTTTATCAAAAGTAATTCTACTGCTCGAACCGACTAAACAGGTTGTTACAATAGATACCAATTTACCCATCGTTCGTCCCCGAACGATCACAGGAAGAAAAGCAAGGGTGAGAAAGAGTACATGAATCTTAAAAGATGTGGATATCTTTCCTGCATATCAGCTTCATTCTCCCAAGTGGACTCTTTAACTGGCCGATTCTTCCACTGAACCTTGATGGATGCAATTTCCTTTGATCTCTACTTGCGGATCTCTCTATCTAGAATAGCAACAGGCTCCTCCTCATACAACAAATTCTCATCAAGAAGAACTGTATCCCAACCAATAATGTAGTTTCCATCCCCATGGTATTTTTTCAGCATAGACACATGAAATACCGAGTGAACTCCTGAGAGTCCTGGAGGCAATGCCAATTCATAAGCCACCTCCCCCACGCGCTTCAGAACTTCAAATGGACCAATATACCTTGGACTAAGCTTACCTCGCTTACCAAACCGCATCACCCCTTTCATAGGTGAGACCTTCAGCAACACTTGTTCACCCTCCATAAAATCCAAGTCCCTAACCTTTCGATCTGCATATTCTTTCTGCCTGTTCTGAGCTGCTAGAAGCTTCTCCTGAATGAATTTTACCTTATCTAACGATTCCCTCAAAAGATCGGTGCCCCATGGTCTCACCTCAAATGCATCAAACCAACCAATGGGAGACCTACATCTCCTCCCATACAATGTCTCGAATGGGGCCATATCAATACTTGAGTGATAGCTATTATTGTATGAAAATTCTGCTAAGGGTATGAAGTTATCCCAATGACCACCAAATTCTATTACACATGCACGAAGCATATCTTCCAACACCTGAATCGTTCGCTCAGACTGACCATCGGTCTGAGGGTGAAATGCAGTACTAAGATCCAACCTAGTACCTAATTAAGCATGCAATGTTCTCAAAAACTTAGAAGTAAATTGCGTATCTCTATCTGATATGATGGAAAGTGGAGCTCCATGCAATCGAACAATTTCTGAGATATAGAGTTTGGCTAACTTCTCTGCATTGTAAGTCACCTTGACCGGAATGAAGTGAGCAGACTTAGTTAATCTGTCCACAATTACCCAAATAGAATCAAACTTACCCAATGTCTTTGGAAGACCAACCACAAAATCCATTGCAATTCTTTCCTATTTCCATTCAGGAATGGGCATTTTCTGAAGTGTTCCTCCGGGCCTCTGGTGTTCATACTTTACCTGCTGACAATTCGGGCATTGGGCAACAAAATCAACAATGTCACGCTTCATCCTACTCCACCAAAAATGTTGCTTTAGGTCACGATACATCTTGGTTGCACCAGGATGTATAGAATACCTTGAACTATGAGCCTATGTAAGAATAGTGTGAATCAAATTATCAACCCGGGGCACACATATCCTTCCCTTAATTCTCAAAATGCCTTCCTCATCAATTATTGCCTCTTTAGCCTCTCCTCGTAATACCATATCTCGAATTCGGCTCAGCTTCTCATCAGTAAACTGTTTTCCCTTAATCTTGTCAAGAAAAGAAGATCTTGCCTCCACACAGGCTAAAAATCCTCCCTCCTCTAGTACTTCCAGCCTCATAAGGTCATTAGCCAGAGTCTGAACCTCTCTAGCCAATGGGCGCCTCAAAACCTGTAAGTGGGCTAGGCTTCCCGTGCTCCTTGCTTTTCTACTTAAAGCATCTGCCACAATATTAGCTTTTCGTGGGTGATACAAAATAGTAATATCATAGTCCTTCAGTAGTTCCATCCACCTCCTCTGCCTCAAATTCAGATCTTTCTGAGTAAAGACGTACTGTAACTACGATGATCTGTGTAGACTTCACAATTAACCCCATATAGATAATGTCTACATTGCTTTAATGCAAACACAACTGCAGCCAACTCCAAATCATGGGTCGAATAGTTACGTTCATGCAATTTTAATTGTCTCGAAGCATAAGAAATTACATTCCTCTCCTGCAATAGCACTGCACCCAAACCAGAATAAGATGCATCACAATAAACAATGAAATTCTTACCTTCCACTAGGAAGGTAAGAATTGGTGCAGTAGTCAACAAGGTCTTGAGGTTCTGAAAGCTTTCTTCACATTCGTCCGACCATACAAATGGAACATTCTGCTTAGTCAAATTTGTCAATTGGAATGCAATAGAAGAAAATCCCTTGACAAACCGACGATAGTAGCTAGCTAAACCAACAAAGCTCCTTACCTCCGTAACATTAGTAGGTCTTACCCAACTCTTCACTGCTTCAATCTTAGAAAGATCCACCATCACTCCATCCTTAGAAACCACGTGCCCTAAGAAGGACACTGAATCTAGCCAAAACTCACACTTGGAGAATTTGGCATAAAGCCTTTTCTCCCTCAACAATTCCAATACAATTTTCAAATGCTCCTCATGTTCTTTCCTGCTCCTTGAGTATATCAGTATATCATCAATAAATACAATAACAAAGAGATCCAGATATGGCTTAAAAATCCCGTTCATCAGGCTCATGAAAGCAGCAGGGGCATTCGTAAGCCCAAAAGACATTACTAAGAATTCATAATGCCCATACCTGGTTCGAAAAGCAGTCTTTGGCACATCTGCCGCCCGTATTTTCAATTGATGATAACCAGATCTCAAATCAATTTTGGAGAAAGTACAAGCACCTTGTAACTGATCGAACAAATCATCAATGCGAGGAATAGGATACTTGTTCTTAATAGTTACCTTATTTAGTTGCCTGTAGTCTATGCACATCCGAAAACTCCCATCCTTCTTCTTCACAAATAAAACAGGAGCACCCCAAGGGGATGCACTTGGTCTAATAAAACCTTTACCTAAAAACTCCTGAAGTTGGGCCTTTAACTCCCTTAACTCAGCTGGAGCCATTCTATAAGGGGGTATGGAAATGGGGCGAGTGCCCGGCTCCAGATCAATACAAAAATCAATATCCCTATCTGGTGGCATACCAGGAAGGTCTGTAGGAAACACATCCAGAAACTCACGGACTATCGAGACAGACTCAATCGAAGGTACTTGGGAAGTATCATCCCTGAGATGTGCCAAGAAAGCTAAACAACCCTTACTAACCATTCTCTTAGCGCGAAGAAAGGAGATGATATGAACTGGAGTGGAAATATAGTCACCCTCCCACACTAGCGGATCTGTTCCAGGCTTGGCCAATGTCATAGTTTTAGCATTACTATCTAAGATTGCAAAATTTGGAGAAAGCCAAGTCATACCCAGAATCACATCAAAATCAACCATCTCCAGAATAATCAAATCTACATGAGTATTGCTCCCACCAAAAGTCACAAGACAAGACCTATACACCTTCTCAACTATCACAGACTCACCCACAGGAGTAGAGACACGAATAGGCATGTCAAGCAAATCACAATATAAATCAAGACCAGTAGCAAATGAGGAAGATACATATGAAAATGTGGATCAAGGATCAAATAATACAGAAGCCATGCAATCACAGACCGAAAGATTACCTGTGATAACAGCATCAGATGTCTCTGCTTCAGACCTCTCGGGGAAAGAATAACAATGGGCCCTATCACCTGTCTGCCCGTTGCCCCTACCGTGTTGCGCTACAGTATCTCCAGTTTGCCCGCCACCCCGGCTGATTTGGTGACCACCACGTCCTCCAGAATGGTGGCCTCTCCCATGACCACCTCTACCTCTAACTATTGGGGGTCTGTAACTCTGTTTTGGACAATATCTCCTAATATGTCCAGTCTCTCCACATCCATAACAATTTCTGGAGTCAAGCATAGGTCTCTGTGAGAATGACGAAGTCTGGGGATAACCTCCAAACTCAGAGAGATGCTGACTGGTCTGCGATGGACCCCCAGCTGCAGCCTGCAGTGAAGACTGAATAGGTCGGGCTGGGTAACCTCCTGAACTCTACCCTCTGGATTAAGAACCACTAAACTCACCTCCCTTACGAAACTTCTTAAATGTCGACGTTGTGGAGAAGTCGTCTGGTTTCACCCCCCTCTACTTCTATCACAAAATCAACCACTTCCTGAAAGGATTTTGCTGCAGCAGCTACCTGTAAGGCTGGAATCTGCAAATCTGACCTCAATCCTTTCACGAAGCGGCGAATCCGCTCTTGTAGACTGAAGCAAAGCTGAGTGGCATACCTGGATAGTGCACAAAATTTGGCCTCATAAGCAGCAACAGACATCCTGCCTTGCTCTAGGCTTAGGAACTCATCTCTCATCTTGTCCCTCAAAGTCCGGGGTATATACTTCTCCATAAATAAGCTAGAAAATGATGCCCAAGTCATAGGTGGTGCTTGTGCTGGTTGACACTCAACATACGACCGCCACCACATTTTGGCATTCCCCTGAAACTGATAGGTCACAAACTCAACACTGAATCGTTCTACTATGTCCATCTTATGTGGCAGCTCATGACAATCAACCAGAAAATCATAGGCATCCTCATATTCAGCACCCTTGAAGACTGGAGGTTTCAACTTTAAGAATTTAGTGAAAAGTTCATGCTGATCACTCGTCATTATAGACCCTGTAGTCAATCGAGGAAACGTGCCTACTTCCAATGAGACATCCATGCGGGGAGCCACAGCAGCTGCATGTTGTACTCCCGGAACCCGAGGTGCTGGTGCAGAAAACATTGGAGGTGTCTGGCCTTGATCAGATAGCCCGCTAAGATAAGTAAGAACCTGATTAATCATCTCTGGGGTAGGCTGGGGTGGTAATTCCTCATCTTGCACCTGCTCGTTTTCCCCTTCCTCACCCTCTCTTACTACCTCATCAGTCGGTGGAGGAGTCACCGCCCTATTACTGGCTGGACTAGGTGTTTGTCCTCTACCTCTAGAGGACGTCCTCCTACGACCTCTACCACGGCCTCTTGACACTGCTCCTCCTCAAGCTACAGCCCCAATGGTTGGCTCAGACGCACCCTGTCTTGCATGTGTTGGTGTTGGCACAGTTGTTGCTCTAGTTCTAACCATATGCGAAATAGAGTGAGGATGTCAGATACCAATTTGTATCACCTAGATACCAATTGGATCCAAGTAATAGCACAAAAGAAGGAAACAATGGAGTTTTCCTAAAGTCCTATAGCCTCTTAAAGAAAAGTAAGGGCGTCCCCTTACCGTTCCTCAAGACTCTACTAGACTCGTTCTTGTGTGATGAGACCAACGAACCTAACGCTCTGATACCAAGTTTGTCACGACCCAAAACGAGCCGCGAGTGGCACCCACACTCATTCTCCTAGGTGAGCGAACCAACAAATCTAAACCCCAACATTTACCAGTATATCAATTATGGATAGTAAAGAAAAAATATATATAATGCGGAAGATCCAAAAGATACTAAGCAACTAATTTAAATAAGCTTCTAAAGTTTAATACTTATTATTCCCAAAATCTGGAAGTCATCACATCAAGAACATCTATCCTCAAATTTCTAAATCTAAGAGTATTAAGAAGCTAAAATAAGTAAAGGGATGGTCCATGTCCGAACATCAAGACATCAAGACGTGAAGGAGAGAATCCAGTCCGAGCTAGGAATAATAGCTCACCTGAAATTTGATATGCTGGAAACTGTCTAGATCTGAGGACGAATTGAAGTCGATGGCACGCTTGCTGCACTCCACACATAACAAAGAAAGAAAATTACAAGTAGGGGTCAGTACAAGGAACACGTACTGAGTAGGTATCATCGGCCAACTCAAAATAGAAAGCAATATATACTGAATAATAATATAAAATCAACCATAATACTTAGCCGGTAGCAATCAAAAAGTACAAGAACCATTGGCAACACACCAAGCACACCTATGAGGACATCAAACCTCCACACCATACTCATTTGGGAAAATAGATTCTTAGAATTTGAGTATATTGACATAATTAAAAGTTCATTCTCTTTATTATTATCGTGTCCGAACGTGACACTCCGATCCAATATTACCGTGTCGGAACGTGACACTCCGATCCTCTAATACTACCGTGTCGGAACGTGACACTCCGATCCAATATTACCGTGTCGAAACGTGACACTCCGATCCAATATTACCTCATTATTTTATTTCATCAAGTCTTCTTTATGTCAAGGCGTCATCTTAATAGAGAGGATTTAAGATTGAAGATTCAACAGTCTCATTATTCTAATCCACCACAATTTCACAATCACAACATACAAACACAAAATCAAGCATATGGAAGACTTTACAATACCACCCAATACATATCAATCGCTATTTAGAGTTTATCTATCAAATAGAAATAAATCATAACCTACCTCCACCGAAGAATTGTGATCAAGCAAGCTACCTCTACAATGCCTTTGCTTTCCTCCTCGTTCTCTCTCTCTCTCTCTCTCTCTCTCGTTATCCCTTCTGTTCTTTTTATTTTTCTTGTGCAGATTCTTTTTCTTTTACCCTAATTATCATATAATCAATTATAAAAGATGATAAAAGCAACTCACTATTTATATCAAAGTTACCTCCTTTAACCCCCAAGTAAATAACTCATTAAACTTACCCCACTAATTTCATAATTATAACTATGAATAGTCCGAAACACCCCTTTAAAACTTTTAGCGGAAGTCTGACCAAGTTGGGGTTACGCAGCTTGTGATGGCCCGTCCTATATGCGACAGTCCGTCCTGCAGGTCCGTCACAAAGTTCAGAGAGTTAAATTCAGTAATGAGGTTTGTGACGGTCCGTCGTATCTACGACGGTCCGTGCTGCAGTTTCGTCGTGAAGTTCAGAGAGTTGATCCCAGTATCCAGATTTCAGAGTTGAACAAGAAAGTAAGGTTGATGAACAATGAGGGGAGGGGAGGTGATAGGGGGAAGGGAGTAGGTTATGAATATTCTAATTGGGCTTTAAAAAAATTGAGGGGAATTTTGACTTTTACAAATTTTCATTTTGGGGGAGATTTGAGTTTGGATCTAAATATGGAATTGTTTTAAATCCTTATAATTTATTTTTCTTTCAATACTTAGTATGATATAGTATAATAAAAATTATACAAAATTAGTATGAATAATAATGTTACTGACAGAAATTCTGTCTCAAAATCTTTTGCATGTATTACAACAAAAATTAGCTACAAATTTCATTTTAGTCAAAAATACATTTTAAATTTAGTGATGCAATTATCAACTCATCAGTATTTTATGGTTGTGTAGCTATGAAGTGTTTTTTTTGTTATTAGAAGTATGGAAAACAGTGTTCTTGAACTATAAAAAAATGAATAAAACTGACCTCATAATTAATTTGGTCTAAAATTATTCTTGGCGTTTATAGTTTGATCCATAAATTTCTCTATTATTACTTAATTGGTCAATAATGTTTTTTTTCATATAAATATATTAATTTATTTTTTAAAGCACATTATTTTCCTAATAATATTTTTTCATTAGCAAATATTTATCATACTTCAATTCTAAAATAAAAAGAAATAAAAATATTCTCCGGTTTATTAGATTTTCTTTTATAATTATCGAAATAAAATTACTAATGAGGTTACTATGATCTAATGTATATGACCTATATAATTAGTTAAAAAGATATATGTAGTTAAAATATTTTAATTGATAAAATGAGATTACGGAAGGAGAAAATAGCATTTCGTACTTATTTATTATTTAAAGTGATTTAAAAATATAGAATTCTTTTAAAGTAATATATTTATTAGAAATAAAATGTGTAAAAAAAAAACAAAATGTTTTTTACTTGGTCAATTAGGTATTAATAGAGCACCTTTTAGATCAAAATATTAGCATTAGGGACATTTTTGGATTATATCATTGACGTTAGGGATATTTTTAGATGGAAATATCAATTATCGACATTTTAATCAATTTTACGTAATTTAGAAATATTTTTAATGTTTTTTTTATTAAATTTATTATTACAAATTTATCGAAAGTAGATGTAAAATAACATTTGAAATATTTTATATATATATACATATACATGTGGGGGGGGGGGGGTGTGAGCACTTACGAAAAATCAATTTCTCTATACATAAAATTAATATAATTGCTTATTAAGAATAATAAAGGTCATATACATAATATCTCTACGATCATTAAAAATTGAATAATTTTTTGAAAAAGAAACAATAATTTCTTATATAAAAAATATATAATTTGAAACACTTATTTTAAAATAGTTATTAATGCAAAAATAATTAAATTATATAAATATATTTATGACTTTAATTTTTCTTAAAATTTATTATACATTTAAAAAGGTGTAATTAATATTATAATAATATATTTCATTATGTAAAATACAAGATTGATACATTTGAGGCTACAACTAAGCATACAAATCAATAATTTTGATTACTATCTTTTTTTGTAATTTCTTTTTTATAAAAAAATAATTGGTTCTTTCATTATATACACTAATTATATAATAATGTATTTATTTAAATTAAGTAATTGAGTCAAATGATGGACACCTCTAATTATATAGTATTAATAATTAAGGACAATTGTCTCAACAAATCATGTATGAATCAAATAATATTTTTGAATATATTTAGCAAGAATGAAGTTTAAATTAAACTTGTAAAGTTTGCTAGAACTTCATCTGATTAGTTAATTGAAGTAAATATAACGTTTATTTATTAATTTAAATCATATTTAAGATTTGTAAATAATATTGTATAGTAGACTTGAGTAAAACAATTAATACCTCCAATAACACTGGATCATTTAATATGTTATTGTGATGAAATTATTTAATCAAAATTAATTAGATATAAGCATTTTTTATCAAAAGTACATTTGATATTTACAAGTAGGTCCATAAAACTAAATAAAATCGAACAATTAACACCTTTAGTTAGAATAGATCTATATCATTATAACACATTTCAACTCGTGGTAATAAAAATTTAGTTATTCAATTAATCACGATAATAATTCACAAAAAAAATATTAGATATGAAATTAATTGCGATAATAAATTTACGACTATTTAATTCATCATGATAAATAATTATAGATTTTAATTCAACCATATTTGTGCAATGTTTTAGTAGTTGAAGCACATACTTATTTAGCTACAACATTTTGTTTTAAATAACCTCTTTATAACTAAAAGACTAGTATTACTACAATAAATTTCAACAGGTTACAAAATTTAATATTAACTATGAAATTTTATCACAACAAATAATCCGTGGCTACATTATTTAACAATTGCCACAAATATTTTATAACTTGAAGCAAAATTATTTAATTAGCTACAATATTTTGTTTCAAATATTTTATTGTGTCTAAAAGATTGTTATTACTACAATAAATTTCAACTTGTGGCAAAAAAATAAATAATTAGCTATAAAATTTTACTATAGCAGTAAAGACATGGGTATATTCTTTAATTATTGCCATAAGTTTTATTACGTGAAGCAAAAATTTTATTCAGCTACGATATTTTATTTCAAATAATTTATTGTAGCTAAAAAATTACTATTAGTACAATAGATTTTATACCGTATAAAAAATTTATGATTACTTAGAAAGTATACTATAGCAATAAAATTGAAGTCATTCATCAAATTTTTGTCACAATCATTAGCAATTGTAGCAAAAATGAAGAATTAGCTTTGTTATAAAAAATTTGTGGCGAAGAAATTTTACTAATTTATAGATGGTTATGAAATTTTAAATTTAGTGACTATTACTAGGTAATTGCTACGCCTTTTTACATTCATAGCTTAAATTTTGTAGCTATAGATACAATGTGTTGTAGTGGAAGAAGAAGAGCAATCACTCGGTACCGGATTGAAACCTACACAAGGATAGAAATGAGGAGTGAGCATCAAACAACACACATGCAACCTAATAAACAAAGCAAACTAGCAATAAATCGAGTGCTCCTTTCATTCCAACCGAACATCCTCAAACTACAACCTGCATAGAAATCATGTCAACCTAATAGCTTAACAATACACGATTTACAAGGCCTCTAATAACAGTTCAACAGACATTGTTCATGTCACACCACTTTTTCACGCGGCGGCGTAAGGGTTTTTCCAATTAAAGTGACGTAATTAATTAGGGGATTATTTTAGTTTTTTCAGAGTCGCCACTTGAAATTGAGTTACGGTGTTCCAAGTCACCTTTTATTTAATCCCTAATCAAAAGTAAATGACTCTTTGTTTGGTCTGCGAACCAGTTCGGGTAAGGAATTCTACTGACCGAGGGGAAGGTATTAGGCATCCCTCGAGTCCCGTGGTTCTAGTACGGTCACTTTATGGACTTTTGTGACTTAAACTAATTTTTGACTATTATATTATTAAGACAAATGTATTTACCCTCATTCTTTGATTTATATTAACATATTTAAAACTGTACTATTTTATAAACATGTGAAGTTTTTACACATTTTTATTAATTATTTATTTATTTTTCATGCTTTCAACATTTGCCTGCTTCTTAATTTCTCTCTTTTATTTTATTTTTTTTATTTGTTTTTTTATTGTATTTTTGTTTCTCTCTTCTTATTTCTTTTTGTACTAATTTTTCACGTTTTTTTGTTTAACTTTCCTTATTTTATATTTTTGGTTTTTACATTGATTTTTCTTCTTTTTCTTTTCTTACCTTTTTTTTTAATAGTTGTGTTTTTTTAATTGATCATACTAAAATATATTATTTTTTTTTACACTATACTTTTCTTTCTTTTCATTTTTACAGTATTTTTTATTAAATTTATTTTTTCCTGTACATTTTCTCCATTCTTTTAATTATACTTTTTTATTATTTTTTCTATTATTCTTTTTTTGATTCAGATGTTCTTTCATCACTATTTCTTTTCTTCTTCTGTTATTCACGTATTCTACCTCTTTTCCTTATTCCATTTTATTGTTATTATTTTTTTTTTATCTTTTTATCTTTCAATTTGTTATCCTCTCCTTATCCTAACAAGTTTATTTTATTATTTTAATAGAATCTAAAATAATAATGTAAGACAACACACATAATATAATATAAAATATAATTAATACATTTCCTAAACACAACAACCAAAACAAAGAATTCATTCAACTTAGTAAGTCATGAATATAAAAATTAGGATAACTATGCATATTATCATTAGAATCATAATAACTACACTATTATCATTAAAAACTAAACATGAAAAATAAGAATAGACTTGGACAATAATTTTACTTAAGCATGAAATAAACTATGAGTTATTTAATATGAAATAACTACGGTTGTTGATAGAAGCAATTTCACACAAAATATAACTATATAAGGGATCTAAACATAAAGTTGATATGAAATATTTGAACAAACTTCATATAAAAACATAACGGTTTAATGACATGTGAAATTTGACAACTTCAATATATTGCAATCAATGCTTGTATAACATGATATTAAATTATTAAGAAAAAAATTAAATGGTACCTCTTGCGAAAATTCCACCAAAAGGAAACAATTCGAATAAGGAACCGCGAAAGTAATCCTCAACTTTTGTTTGTGAGTCAAAGCAAAATATGTGAATATATTTACGAATTTTTTGTTTGTGGGAGAGTCTCTTCCTTTTAGTGTGTATTTTTCTTTTCACGTTTTTTCTTCCTTTTGCTTTTTTTTTCTTTTCTGTCTGATTTCCTCTTCTTCTTTTTTTTCCTCTTCTCTTCTTTCTGTTCTTTTTTTTTCTGCCCCTCTCCTCTTTTTTTTTCTTTTTGTAATGTGTCAATGTGTGTACGTGTGGTGTGAGTGGGGATTAGGGGAGTGGGGTCATGGGGTGTGGGGGTTGTGTGGGAGTGTTTTTTTTTCTATATATATATATATATATATATATATATATATATATATATATATAGATATATATATATATATATATTATATATAAAATGATAATTATATAATTATTAATTTCTTTAAGTAAATAAATAAATAAAAGCTTAAGGGATGTTAAAACAAAAAAAAATAATTAAGAAATATTAGTTTATTTAATAATATATATATATATATATATATATATATATATATAGATATATTAACAATCAAAATAAACTTATCTAATAAAAATTATATTTATGTTGATTATTCTTATATCTTTTAAATAAATTTAATGAAAATAATAAAAAAAATCAAAATATATTTAATTTAGATTGATAAAACTATTTATGCTCTAAAAATTGGTGTTAAACTTAAATTCGGTCAAAATTACGTGTCTACAGTTTGCCCCTCTTTGACTGGAAACACAAAGAGTTTTCAGACAAAGAAGTAGACAAAGTGACAAGTTTTGACCGAACTCTTATTTGAAAAACCAAAATTTATGCGACCGAGTCCTTGTTTTGGACAGCCTACATATCCCAGGTTATAAGGGAATCAGGTCACGTGTAGTTCAAAGAGATGAGGTGATGAGTTGGAATTAAGTGAGGTTCCATCGAGGCTCTAGATCGTGACTCTTAAAAAATATATAAAATTAAAAGCTAATAGTTAAAAGAAAAACAAATGCACAAACTTCTATCCATGCAGCTTTTCTTGAATCTTCACTTGAATCTTGAGTTAAAGATATCACCTTGATTTTTGGTGAATATCTTAGCTTTGAATTGGAATAGAGGCTGAACTTGCCACTTAGGCGAAACTTTTGACATTCTTCAAAAATGACAATTTGAAAAGTGCTCTTGAATAGCTGCGTGTTTTCTTGATCAAAAGTTGACTAGTAAAAGATGTGAGGAAGTCAGGCTGCTACATGCATTGAAGGAGCTAATTCTAACCATCATGGAATTGATTATTCTAAAAAAAGTTGAAACTTTGTTCTTGAATTTCAAATCCATGTCTCGCTTGAGGAAACCTGAAAACCACCACAAACAAAAAATAAATAAATTTTTGCCCCAGTTTTCACTGGGAAAATTTTGTGAGTTATTAGCAAATATAAATATAAAACATAAACTCCGACTAGGAAGTGTTTATTTTATGAGAAAATAAAACTAAAAATCTAGACTAGGAAGTGTTTATCCTATGAGAAAGTAACTTAATCCCATTATTGATGAGGGTCCTGCTAGTCCCATTATCCAGGAGGGTCCTGCTAATCCCATTATCCAGGAGGGTCCTGCTAGTCCCATTATCCAGGAGGGCCCTGCTAATCTCATTATCCAGGAGGGTCCTTCTAGTCCCATTATCCAGGAGGGTCCTTCTAGTCCCATTATCCAGGAGGGTCCTGCTAGTCCCATTATCCAGGAGGGTCCTGCTAGTCCCGTTATCCAGGGGGGTCCTGCTAGTCCCATTATCCAGGGGGGGCATTATCCAGGAGGGTCCTGCTAGTCCCATTATCCAGGAGGGTCCTGCTAATAAAAATTTTAACAAACTAATAATACCAACGAAACATTCTGGAAGCTATCTTCATTATTTGGAAGTTCCTTCAAAGAGAAATACTAATAATAATAATAATAAATAAAAGAAATATTTTAACATTCAAGTTATTGCTATTTTGATATATATTAGCCAACTTTCATATAATATTCCACAAGTCTTTATTGTAGGGTTTCCATTTCGCTCGCTGCAGACTAGGTTGAACATCTAGATTCCTCGAATCCTCAATCTTCAACTTGTGTCCCTGCTTCAACAAAGAAAATTTGTGAGTTTGAAAAGTGGTTGTTGGTTTTTGGTTCCATCTTTCGACAAGGGCGGCTCAAACACTTATGAAGCTTTGGTTGTTTCCAACGGTCAATAATTCTTAGTGATTGATATTACTTTCATCCAAATTTTCTTATTTTGGGACCTAATCCAATGTCTTTATCTCACAACACTCATTGTTTAGCCTTCATAGGATCAGAGAATTTTTGAATTCAACACTTGAAGACAGATTAACTCAGTAGCCTGATGTTTTTCCTAGTACCGTTTAAAGACTTGGTAGCGAGTTTTGAAATTCCTTCCTAGTTTTTTTTTTTTACAAAGACTCGACTCAAATACATCCCAAAAAAATGACAAAAAAAAATTATAAGAAAATTACGAACTATATGAGAATAAAAGAAAAGATTCGATGAAGACTCTTTTTTTTAGTAAGAAGAAGAAAGAAAAACTTATTCTGAGTGTGGGAGCCTAGTCTACTGATCATGCCATGCAATTTGAATTGATTTCCAGACCTGGCTATCCAATCTATTCATCAACCATTATTGATCATTCAATCTTGATGTGGAATCCCGACACTTAATGAAGCCATAAATAACTTGAACCCTTATACACTTTGTGATATTCACAAAGGTCTTTGCCGCTAAAACTCTATCATGTTAATTGATCCAGCTCACGTCTGCCTTATGGTGCATGTCATAATTTTCACCAATAAGACTCTCTTATATTCAACTCATTTTCGCCTTACGGTGCCCACTTAGGGTTTTCACCACCAATAAGACTCTCTTATATTCAACTCATTTTCGCCTTACGGTGCCCACTTAGGGTTTTCACCAATAAGACTCTCTCATTTTTATTTCTTTCTTCTCACATTTGTCTTATGGTGGCCGTTCAGGATTTTTACCTACCCTTAACCAACTTACTCTCGATATATCAAGGGTTGATGCAAAGACTTTTTTTTTAGATGATGGGGTTGATTTTGAGCTTTGAGATGAGAGACCAAATGAATAAACAAACGACTTTTTCCCCAGTATACTACAATATGAATTTTTGGATTTGTATTTGGTTGAACCGAACCCAATATTAGGGCTGCCTACGTATCTTGCCGAAACAAGAATCAGGTCAAACGTAGTTCAGGCAATTTTTTTTTTTTTTTGAAAAGTCAAGGAAACAGCATAACCAAGAGATCCCATTGAATCAACCCTTGAAATGTCGAGCCCAAACATAAGGGTTTCTAATGTCGAAACTCAATCATATGTAATATCTTTTCACAGCATCAGCATTGACGACCGTTTCTGTCACTTTGCCTTCTATATCTGCTAAGTAAAGAGCACCATTGGGTAATACCCTTTTAACAACGAATGGTCCTCTCCAATTTGGAGAAAATTTGCCTTTGGTTTCAGCATGATGTGGAAAAATACGTCTAAACACTAATTGACCCTTTTAAAAATGTATGGGACGCACCTTTTTGTTGTATGCCCGTGCCATTCTTTTCTGATATAATTGTCCATGACATACTGATGTCAGACGCTTCTCATCAATCAAACATAATTGCTCTAACCGAGTTTTGATCCATTCATCATCATCAATTTCAGCCTCCACAACGATTCGTAAAGATGGGGTCTCAATTTCTGCAGGTATAACTGCCTCAGTCCCGTATACCAGTGAATATGGGGTAGCGCCCGCTGACGTACGGACTGAAGTGCGATAACCCAACAAAGCAAAAGACAACTTTTCATTCCATTGTCGAAAACTTTGCACTATCTTACGAAGTATGTTTTTTATATTTTTGTTAGCAGCTTCTACAGCCCCGTTTGCCTTTGGGCGATACGGAGTCGAATTTCGATGCTCAATCTTAAATTGGTAGCATACCTCTTGCATTAAGTGGCTGTTGAGATTTGCGGCGTTATCAGTTATAATCACCTTTGGAATACCAAACCGACAGATGATGTTGAAATGGTTGAAATCCACCACGACCTTCTTGGTCACTGACTTGAAAGTTACTGCTTCCACCCACTTTGCAAAATAATCAATGGCCACCAAGATGAACCTGTGACCATTCGATGCTTTTGGTTCTATCGGTCCAATCACATCCATTCCCATGCCACGAAAGGCCATGGAGCAGACATTGCATGCAACTCAGAAGGGGGAGAATGTATCAAATCACCATGTATTTGACATTCATGACATTTACGAACAAATCGTATGAAATCCCTCTCCATGGTGAGCCAATAATATCCTGCTCGAAGTATCTTCTTGGCTAGAACATATCCATTCATATGAGGTCCACAAACTCCTGAGTGTACTTCAATCATGATTGTGGAAGCCTCTCGAGCATTTACACACCTTAGAAGACCTAAATCGGGTGTCTTCTTGTACAATATGCCTCCTCTTAAGAAAAAACCCCTTGCTAGTCGTCGAATAGTTCTTTTTTGATTACTAGTTACATCCGACGGACATTCTCCAGACTGAAGATATGTTTTGATATCATGAAACCAAGGCTTACCATCAAATTCCTCCTCAATCATGTTGCAATAAGCATGTTGATCACGAATTTGTATGTATAAAGGGTCGATATGAGCGTCATCAGGGTGTTGGAGCATCGAAGATAAAGTGGCCAATGCATCTGCAATCTCATTGTGCACTCTGGGAATGTGTCTAAACTTTATCGACACGAATTGTTGACAAAGACCTTGTAAACAATGTTGATATGGTATGAGCTTTGGGTCTCGAGTTTCCCATTCTCCTTGAATTTGATGAACTAGTAGGTCTGAGTCTCCTAACACTAACAATTCTTGGATACCCATGTCAACAGCTAACCTTAGACCCAAAATGTACGCTTTATACTCAGACATATTATTAGTACAATAGAATCTAAGTTGTGCTGATATAGGGTAATACTCCCCTGATTCAGACATAAGAACAACTCCTATTCCAACTCTTTTCCTGTTAGAGGCACCATCAAAGAATAACTTCCAACCTTGATTGTTATCGTGAATAAATTCATCGATACAAGATATCTCTTCATCTAAAAAATAGGTTTTAAGTGGTTCATATTCTTCATTAATAGGGTTCTCTGCCAAATGATATGCCAATGCTTGAGCTTTCATTGCGGTCCGCGTTATATAGATAATGTCGAACTCTGTGAGCAATATTTGCCATTTCGCAAGACTGCCTGGGGGCATGGGATTTTGAAAAATATATTTCAACGGATCTATACGAGAGATGAGATAAGTAGTGTAAGATGGAAGATAATGTTTCAACTTATGTGCTACCCAAGTTAGGGCACAACACGTTCTTTCAAGAAGGGTGTACTTCGCTTCGTAAACGGTAAAATTCTTGCTGAGATAATAAATGGCCCGCTCTTTCTTCCCAGTGTCATCACGCTGACCCAGTACACAACTAAAAGAATTATCCAGTACTGACAAATACAATATCAAAGGTCTTCCCGGCTCGGGAGGAACTAACACAGGGGGATTCGATAGGTAGTTCTTAATTCTTTCAAAAGCTTCTCGACATTCTTCGGTCCACTCGACTGTGGCATTCTTTTTCAACAACTTAAAGATAGGCTCACAAGTTGTTGTGAGTTGAGAAATGAATCTGCTGATGTAGTTTAACCTTCCTAGAAGGCTCATAACCTCAGTTTTGTTCTTTGGAGGTGGCAATTCTTGAATTTCTTTTATTTTTGAAGGATCCAACTCGATACCTCTTCGACTGACTATAAACCCCAAAAGCTTCCCCGATGGTACTCCAAATACACATTTTGCAGGATTAAGCTTGAGATTATACCTGCGGAGCCTTTCGAAGAATCTCCTTAAGTCTTTCACATGATTTGATTGTTTTTTAGATTTAATGATAACATCATCCACATAAACTTCGATTTCTCTATGCATCATATCGTGAAACATGGTTGTCATTGCTCTCATATAAGTTGCCCCTGCATTTTTTAATCCAAAAGGCATAACACGATAACAATATGTACCCCATGGAGTGATAAAAATGTTTTTTCATCATCTTCATCATGCATAATAATCTGATGGTAGCCCGCATAACAATACACAAAAGATTCAACCTCATGTTTAGCACAATTATCCAATAAAATATGGATGTTAGGCAAAGGAAAATCATCTTTTGGACTTGCCTTATTCAAATCACGATAATCAACATACATTCGAACTTTGTCGTCTTTCTTAGGGACGGGTACGATATTGGCTAACCAAGAAGGATATTGAGAGACTTGAATGACTTTGGCCTCAAGTTGTTTTGTGATCTCCTCTTTAATTATTACACTCATGTCGGTTTTGAGTTTTCTCAACTTCTGCTTTATCGGAGGAAAATTAGGATCAATTGGCAACTTGTGAACAACCACATCCGTGCTTAATACAGGCATGTCATCATAATATGACGCAAAAACATCTTTGTAGTCAAGCAGGAACTGGATTATATCGTCTTTTTGATGTCGAACATGTACACTTATCTTAGTCTCCTTAATAATTTCCTGATCCCCCAAACTTATCGTCTCAGTTTCACTCATGTTTGGATTTGACTTATTTTCAAAATGGTTGAAATTCCTCCTTACTTCCTCAAATACTCTGTCTTCATCATATTCGATTTTTTGACTTATTATTTCAATATTAGGTCAAAGATTAGATTGGATATTAAGATCTGGCAAAAAATTCTGCATGCATGTCATATCACTAGAATCGGCATAGAAAGAACTGTATAAAAGAAAACGAACAAATATATTAGACTGAAATAAAGATGCAATTACATCCTATTGAAAAGGAAAATAGAATGTTTGAAATAAAATGACAAGATAAAATATGAATTACAATCCTTGAATGAATCGGATGACAAAAGAAAAAACAAGACAGACTACCAAGACTCGTCTTTAACGGGGAAAGAGGTGGCCTCCCAATGACATCAGGACCAATGAATTGCACGTCTCTGTCGCTAGTGCCTTCTCCGAGTTCCACCATATAAACCTCGACAAATAAATCTTGAAAATAGTTGATCATTTCTTCGCTTACTTTCATCACTGGCTCTGGAAAAGATGATTGATAAGATTCTGTTGCGCAGGCTTTGATGAAAGATTTGTAGATTGGTTGTATAGGCTTGGTAAGTGACCATAAATCTCTCTTATGATTCTTTGCCTTCACTTGGTCCTCGACTCTAGGTTGGTAGCCTAATCCAAAAGTACCGATGCTCTTTCGTTGACTCACTGGACAATATCTCCCTTGCAAGCAGATTCCTAAGCCTTTACCCGGCTCAAACCCATGTTTCAACAATTCATTCACCACCATTACAGACGCGATGGGCATATTTGGTTTTGAAATGACACTCCCCTCGGGGACATGCTCAATAACCACTACCTCAGAAGCTTGATAAACTAGTGTCTCATTCTCATTATTCGCCTTGATAAAAGGGAAGGAACAGTCTTTGTAGATTGACAAATTCCCCTCACCATGAACAATTACCTCTTGTCGATCGTATTCAAACTTAATCATTTGATGCAACGTTGAGGTGACTGCTCCAGCCCTATGCACCCATGGCCTCCCCAACAATAGATTGTAGGACGCGTTGATATCCAACACTTGAAAAATCACAGTGAAATCCACAGGCCCTATGGTTAGTACAAGCTCTATCTCACCAATAACATCTGTTTTTGACCCATCAAAAGCTCTAACACATACATTGTTGGGTCGGACCCTTTCAACACTAACATTCAATTTCTGTAGAGTTGATAAAGGACAAATATTTGCTCCAGATCCTCCATCAATTAGAACTCGAGTGCTCACACTTTACAGTGATATGTAGGCCTTGGTTATGTCATGTACCTTCTTTGGGTAGTTCATCATCTGAAAAGGTGATGTGGTTTACCTCAAATATTCTCCCAGCAATCTTCTCTAACTGACTCACTGTAACTTTACTAGGAACATGTGCTTCATTCAAAATTTTCATTACAGCCTTACGATGTTCATTAGAATGTATTAGCAAAGACAACAAAGAGATTTGGGCTGGAGTTTTTCTTAATTGTTCCACCACAGAGTAGTCTGATAGTTTCATCTTCCTTAGGAATTCCTTTGCCTCTCCTTCAGTGACCGGACTCTTTATTTGTATTTGGTCATTTTTAGTTTTCCTTAATTCCATCGGGACATAACATCTTCCTGAACGGGTTATTCCTCCTACTTCATCTATTTCTTCATCAATTTCTTTTCCCTTGTATGTCACGACAGTAGGCTCATAATTCCAAGGAACAACTTTGGGGTTAGTCATTGGGAGTTGGGATACTGGCCTGATAATCACATGAGGAATATGGGACCCTCGCACGATCAAGATAGGCTTGTTTGGCCCTTTTGGAACAAACGATTTTTCCTTACTCGGGCTTGCCCAAACATCTTCAAGGGCTCCTTTCACAGTTAAGATGGGTGTGTTTGATGGACTAAACTTTTCTAACACATTTTCCGCCCCTAAAGGCATCATTTTTGTTAAATCAACAATATTTGCTGACTTTCCAATGCCAGTTCCAACCCTAAGGATTGGCTTATACGGAGATACAAACTCTTCATGACCCTTCATCATTTCCAGCATGTTTGTTTCAGTATGCCTCGGGAATGGATTTTGATTGATGTTGGGTCCACTCGGACTTTCATCTATAATTCGATTAGAATCGACCAAATCTTGAATGACCCTTTTCAAATACCAACATCTCTCTATGTTGTGCCCTGGGGCATTAGAACAATATGCGCAATGTTAAGAATAATCCAAATTTCTCGGGGGAGGATTCGACATCTTTCTCTCAATAGGACTCAAAACATTTAACGTCTTTAATTTTTGGAACAAGCTAGCATACAACTCCCCAATAGGAGTAAACTCATCTTTAACGCCATTTCCCTTTTTGTATTGCTGTCTAGGACGGAAAGGAATTCTAGCAGTATTTTGATGAACTTGTGGGGGTGGTGGATGATTTTGTGGAGTTGGTGCACGCCATTGTGGATAAGAAGGGGGTGCAATTGGTTGTGCATTAAAAACATGATATGGAGTGTATGGGACAGAATATTGTGGAGCTTGGGAAGGAAAATAGTGTTGTGGGGAATTACCTAGAACATGAGTCCTAGGCGCTGATACAATAGTGGCCACATCCTCCCTTCTCTTCTTCCCTCCAATATTTCCAGAACCATTTTGAAGCACTTATGTTGTGGCTTTTAAGGCTGCTTGACTTACAATATTCCCAGACTTGATGCCATTTTCCACCATTTCCCCTACCTTAATAACTTCAACGAATTTCTTCCATACGGCAGAAAGCAGATAGTGAAAGTAATCAGGTTCTTGCGCCTGGAGAAAAATGTCAATCATCTCTGACTCCTTCATCGATGGTTTAACCCTAGCAACTTGTTCCCTCCATCTAATAGCATATTCACGAAAGTTTTCCGTTGTCTTTTTGCTCATGTTGGCTAACGAGGAGCGATCTAGAACAATGTCAATATTATATTGGAATTTCTATACAAAACATCGAGCCAAATCATCCCATGTGTGCCAGTTGGTGATATCCTGATCTATGAACCATTCAGATGCAATCCCTACTAAGCTTTCCCCAAAATAGGCCACAAGTAACTCTTCTTTTCCATCTGAACCCCTCAATTGGTTGCAATATCTCTTTAGATGAGCTATGGGGTCTCCGTGACCATCATATTTTTCAAACTTTTGAGTTTTAAAACCAGCAGGTAAATGGACGTGAGGAAACATACACAAGTCACTGAATGAGATGCCTTTGTGGCCTCCTAGTCCTTGCATATCTCTTATACTCTGTTCCAAACTCTTCATTTTCTTAGTCATTTCTTCATGTTCCTCATTCTTGACCATCCTCTCAATTTCGACAGGGGAACTATATTGATGAATGTGGGGATGAGAGCTTGGAATTTTAATGGCCTCTTCAAGAGTGTAACTCTGATCACGCCGAACTTTGGGCGGAGGATCGCTGTTGGATTTGGGCACCATCGTTGGCTGCGGGATGTTGTTAGTCGGGGCAGTTGACACAAAGAGTGGATTACTTATCACAGGCGTATTTGAAGGGCGCACCATAGAAGTTCCAGCGACATTGAATGTGTTAGCATAGGGGTTGAATCCAGGGGGATATATCGGATCGCTTGTCGACACCTGGATAGGGTGAGACATATTTGTATTAAAATAGTCTCGGATTGAAGATGGTGGAGGTTGTCCACTCATCCAAGCCTCGCACATCTCTGCCATTTGTTGTTTTAACGCTCTTATCTCTTCTATTGTCCCTATTTCTTATGAAGTCATGTGGTTTTGGATCTCCTCATCATTGTCCGATTCATTTCCGTCTTTGGGGGCCATTTTCTGTTTCCCTTTCGATCTTGTGTTGTAAGGATGTGATGCCAGTTTAACCACAAACTAAATACCTTTAAGATAGTATGTCTCTCTCTCTTTCTCTCTCTATCTCTCTCTCTCTCTCTGAGTAGAGTAACAAACCGATTAGTGTTAAGAAATTATGCACATTGTATCCACATACATACTTCTAATATGGAGGACCTTATGTCTCCTCCCGGCTTACCTAGGCATTCTTCTCTTCATTAGTTTTTTTTATTATTATTATTTATTTATTTATTTATTTATTATCATTATGATTATCATTTTTTAAGATAAAGAAGAAAGAAAAAAGAAAAGAATAATAATAATAATAATAATAATAATAATTTGGATCGAACCCCCTGGGTTGCCTACGTATCATGTTTGACCCATAAATCAGATCTTGCGTAGTTCTAGAAAGATATTAATTAATTTTTTTTTGCATGACATATGCACATAAGGTGACCGAAAGCAAAAAATTTTCATTCATTTTCAAATATTTTAAACAATGATTTGAATAAAACAAAAAAAAAAAACAGAAGTACCTAGGACTTAGATAGACTCTAAATGAAATAAAATAACAAAACGAAAAGAAAGAGAAAAAACTAAAAATAATAATAAAATGAAATAATCACTACTAAGAAAATAAAGTCTAAAAGAAACTGAATCCTCGAATCTCAATCATCTCCAAGACCCTTATAAATCTTCGCCAACGCTTTCGGTAGATATGGAGACAAAGCACGGGCCTGTTGGCCCAACCTCTCATCGTTCTGATGTAAATATCTAGCATAAACATTGTTGAGTTCATCCCTTAGTTGTAGTATTCGGTCTCTGGCTTCATCCATATTCTCATAACAATTATGTAACCAGTGGTGAGCAGTATTGACTTCATGCGTCAAATTTTCCCTTTGTTCTTGGAGCTCTTCAATTTGAAGGTGGAGTGCATCTCGCTCGGCTATCCTTTGACATCTCTCAATCTCACAGTCTGCTTGATAAGCACTGAAATGCCTTGCTATTTCTCTTTCCCGTTCCATAAAGGCTTTAACTTGAGTTTGGAGCCTAGACTGTGCGCAGATAAGTTGGGTCTTTTCTTTCTTATACTCCTCTTGATGTTGCTCCATAGCGCCTGTGGCAATGCCCAAGTCTTCTTGTAAGGTTAGAATGGTAGAGCGGTGTTTTCTAACTCTAACTTCAAATATCGCATCACGTTGGGCCAACTCCTCTTTAGCGTTTTTCATGTCATTACTTAGTATATCCAAAGTAGATTTATAGCTTCTTTCGACTTTGAGGTGAGCTTGCTTAATCTTAACTTCAATTTCTTCTTCTCAATCTATAGGTCCTTTTATTGACCCTTCTGGCATAACCTTAGGAAGGGGCTGATCATGAACCCAGTCTAAGTATGCTTGGTCCACCTCGCCTCTTGTGCGATCCTTCACCATATCGTGGGGACTTGAGAGTATGCATCCCCCCTAAATCTTAAATATCTCTGATTGCCTTAAATGTATCTTGGGATGAAACTCATACATGAATTCACGCATATCTTCATTAGGTGGTAGAAACTGGCGTCGCCCAAGTTGTCGCATGACTCTAAGTGACATGTAAGGTTGGACACCTCGAAGACTCATTAGGACAATGAACGATCGAAAAATAGACATGTATATCACCTCGGCCGATGGAAACCAATGATAATTCCACACAATCTTGTCAGCAGTCAAATTATTGAGGTGTTGCTTCCAAGCTTCAATACCCTTCGGAAAACTATGATCTTTGATTCTTTCTTTGTGGCCTCCAATATAATCATTCCATTCTACTTTAAAGTCCACTGCATAAGGGTGATGACGAATGTGTTCAATCATCCATAGTTGTAATAACATATTGCATCCCTCAAAGTAGTCTTTTCCATCCTTGCAAATAGTTAAAGCACGATAGATGTCTGCCAGAATCATCGGTACAAGGGTGATATTAGGCTTTTTCTCAAAAGTTGTAATGACTGCAGCTAAGTTCATGCTAATCTTTCCTCCCTTTTTTAGAAATACCATGATCCCCAAAAAAGCCACCACGAAGACATCATAACTGTGTGCTTCCTAGGTCAGACGAAACCCATTATTACGGAGTTTCTTTCCATACACTTCGAATCCATCACTTTTGCCATATCTTTTGTATAAAAAATTCTAACGGAACTCATCCATTATCGAGACAACCACCTATATCATTCTCATTTATATGCAGTAATTCTAGAAACCTCCTCCCATTAATATGTTTTGGTATCATAGGCTCTTCTTTGTGAAGATGTTTACCCTTTCCAATGAATGCCCCTATCTCCTCAAGGGTGGGGGTGAGTTCACAACCAGAAAAACAGAATATATTCCTTAACGGGTCCCAAAAATGCACTAGTGCTTCTATCAAATCCCGTCGTGGCTCAGCATACAAAAGGCTTCGTAGAAATCCCAAGCGTTTGAACACCATTCCTCGTCCATGGTTTGTCATATTTTCATACCATGTCTTCAAAAGTGTCGGGGCCTTATCCAATATCATGAATCGAGGTGATTGGTCCTCTCTTTGTCTCTTATATCCCTTTCCATATGGATTCATATTTTCCTATATTATGATAGTGACAAACTAGGCTTAATAAAATATATTTTTTAATAAGAATAATGGAAAAATCATACACACAAAAGAAAGTAATTTTTTATTTTTTTTATAATAAAATATATATCTATTTTTAAAAATAAGAATAACGTAAAAATCATACACACAAAAAAGTAAATTTTTTATTATTATTATTATTTTAAATAAAATAATCATACACATACACAACAAGGCTAATCACAAGCATTATGATCAATACATTGCCTTTTCATAACCCTTTTTTATTCTTTAAAGTTAATCAAGTGGAAGAATGAAATCATCACCTCGTTCTCATTACTTTCAAACACACAAAATGAAGAGAAATACACAATTCTATTAGATTACAAAGTTAAGAGATCACTTGCGTTAGTTTAATCAAATGATCAATTCAAGACTTGAGTCTTCCCTTCCGAACAACGTCTAATGTCACTCACAATATTAATCAAGTATTCACAATACGATTTCAAAAATAATAATATTCAATGCATGGTCATTGAAAAAGGTTTCATTCAACTCAAAACCAATTTTCAAGAATGAGGTCTGAATCAGAAAATTTCTACTTGAAAATGTTACCTAAAAAGGCTAAATCAAGCTCCAGGACCTCTGAAAATTCAACCAAGACCTCACCTACACCTAAAATCATTTTCCGAATTCAATGGACCTCTTGCATCTCCGATCCTAGCATCCGAACCTCAAATGTTGACCAAAGTCAATTCAAAGGCTAAAATTTCACAAATTTTCAATTAAAGACCTCAAATCCTTCAAAAGACTCCAAATTTGAAACAGACAACTCACTTAGATCAATTTTCACATTTTGGGACCGATGAAATTCCATTTAACACTTGAAACTCCAAAAAAGAAATCAAAAATTACTTTTTAACAATTTTAGCCTTTCAAACGCAAAACATATCAAAATCTACAACTTTTTATTCAAATTTTTAAATTAACTTTCAAAACTCAATCAAAAGAGACTCAAAATAAAAATCGAGAGAGGCCAAACAAATATTTCTACAAAATTTCGTAAACTAACCAATCAAGTCATTACAAAATTTATGACCACTTTTCGATGTCATAACATAGGAACAAATATTTTAGAATTTTTAGAATTTTGACGATATGACAATTCTGCCCAAGTGGCCATGAACTACGACAATAATGAGCGGTTTAGAGCTGACGTTGTTCCAACTAAACAAAAAATTGAGATTGATTTATTGGTTTGAGTAATATTTCAAGTAAATTAATTAATTGTTTTCATACCGTCACATATTTTCAAATTCAACAATTTTCTTTCGTTAAAATGAATTCATGCTTAAATTCAAGTTCTCAAACACAATTTTCTTTTCAAATAAAATAATAATTTTAATTTAAAGTTTTGGACCCATTATGAAAGGGTAATTCCAAAACACAAAACAAAAAAAAAGGTATGATTCACATGAATCCAGATTCAACTGGACTCCCTTCCAAGTTCCAACCCCACCCTCTATAATTTAAATTTAAAAAATTGTTGGAAAGAGGAGGTAGATTATTGTAAACAAAATAAAATATCCAGAAGGGAATAATAAGAGGCAAAAGAAGACAAGGAAGAAGAGTCTCATTTGTTGGAATGATATAGATAGAAGAATATAATTAAGAGAGAAAACAAAATAAAAATAAATAATGATTTTTGAGAAGAGGAATAAAAAGGAAAAGACAGGGAGCCTCCGACAAAGATATTAGCAGTACGGACCAGACATCTACATTCCCTCATACTCACTCTCGCTTTGAATAATATTGATTTTGTACCTATCTTAACAAATAATAAATAAAAGAGTAATTTTTTTAATTTTTTCTATTTAATAATATTTATTTATTATTGATTTAATATATCTTTTAAGAATAATAAATAATATTGATAATATTACTATTTTTTTTTAACTTTATTAAATTTATCGCTGAGAAAATGTGTTAGATGATATATTGTATTTTATAGCAAGGGTAAAATAGACACAAAAGATAAATTGGCTTTTGATTTTTTGAATGGAACAACTATTTTTAATAGTATACAACTATTGTTAAATGGGGAATATATCACCATTTGAATATAATAAATATAAATTTTTGAAAAACATATAGAGAAATGACTATAATAAATTATAAAGTTAAATTAGAAATTAAGTAAAAAAATTGTATAGTGATTTTATAAAATGAATAAAATATTATTAAATATTCTAAAATATTATAGTGAATAATTATTAATTAGATGAACTATATAATTCATTCTATTTCTACCCCATAATTTAATTCATTTCCTACTCACACACTTTCTGGATTTAAGGATCGTTTTGTTTTTTTCCTACATTAAAATAACTTCCTCAGAGAATGTATTATATTCCATGACAAAATCCCCATTAAAATACATATCAAACAGAATGTTAAAAAATATTATTTTTGTTCCATTTGTTTTCTACCTAATGACCTAATGTTGTTCCCTAAATTATGCAAATTATTACTCATAAAAAGACTACAATGCCCATTTTCTAGCTCATCAATGAGACATAATCAAGGCCAATGTTGACTTTTTTTGCTATATAAAAATAATAGGGAAAAGTAACTTTTTTAAAAATTAAAAAAAATATATTGATGCATCTTGGTAATTGTGATCATTCATTCCCTTGTCTTGGCCAATGTTTGGCATCTCAATAATCTGGATTTTTGACACTTCAAGATTTGTGTTATTCTTATTTCTTGGCCTCTTCATTGTCATTTTACAACAGTTACAGCAAGCTTACAGAACAGTATGGCCAAAAGTTATGGTTACATTGGCCAACTGAGATGGAGCACATGCAATTTGAAATTACGATAAAATCTCTTTAAATTAATATTATTTGAACAATCAAATATACATCATTATTTTGTAAAAATATTATTTAATTAATAAATTAATATCTATTAATATAAGAAGTCTTTTTTAAACTCAATAGAGGTTAATTTTGATTAGATCATTCGGGGATAAAGACGCTAGAAATTCAAATGAACTCTCTTGTGAAAACGATATTCATTAATTTGATGTGATGATTAATAATCTTGGATACTATAATGAAATGAATGTCAATAGCTTGTTAAACTAAGCGAGTGAAAGTAATACATTTTCAGAAGTTTAAAATTTAAAACAAATTGTGGATACCATTAAAAAAATAATGTTGACGATCAAGCTGAAGACGATATAATTTTTTTGGGACCAATTACATAAGGCGAAACACTTGTCATGTTTAGAACTCTTCACAACTTTTTGGTGCAGTTCTAGAAGACAATATTGAAACTTTTGAATGTAATAATAAAAGTTAAAGATGAGTTTTAACTAGATTTAAATTTTAATAGAAATTACTATTCCTTCCGTCCACTTTTATTTGTCATGTTGCGCTTTTCGAAAGTTAATTCGACTAATTTTTAAAGCTCATTAATTCGATATTTTAAACAAAAAATTTGAATATACAAAAACTATACAAAAAGTGCAATTTTTTTCATATTAATATGATGAAAAATATATCATAAAATATCAATCAATATTTTTATAGTCTTACTCTATAAAGAAAACTATGAATGTAGTTGTTTTATGCAAAACATGACTCTGTCTACTTACTCCCTCCGTTTCAATTTATATGTCATCAGATTTAATATCCTTAAGAAACTATATAAGTTAATTATTGTACCAATATTTAATAATTCTCTTAAAGTCAAATTTTCAATAGATAAACATAAATTAATTTATTTTTATTAATTAATTGAGCAATGAAAATTAATTAATCATTTAATATTTCTATATTTGTCAAATTAATACTTTCAAGATTAATAACCCTCAAAGATAAAATAAGAAGAATAGTGTCATTTATGCATTAATTTTTTAAAATAACAAATACTAAGGAGCATCTACTTTTAATAAGAACGGGAAGGAAGGAAATGTAATATGGAAGAAATTTGGTTATAATTATTTTCTCTAACATCATTAGGTGTCCATTAAGTCATTCTGCCATCTATTTCATATTAACTGAATATTAAAGTTATTTTAACCATTCAAATTACTCTTTCCATCTAATAATAGTTGTGCACTATAGTAAAAATAGTTGTCTAACAATAGTTATCAAGTTTAAAAATTCAAAAGATAATTTTTTTATGTCTATTTTATCCTTGCTATTAAATACTACTCCACTATTTATCATCTAACATATTCTCAAAGCATTAAATTAAATAATGTCAAGGGAATATACTAACTTTATCCTTGACAAAGGTCAAGGGGTGTGTCAAGTCAATAGTAGACAGTTATTGTTAGACAGATAAAGTAATTGAATTGTTCAAAGTTCAAGAAAGATATTTAAATTTTTTTTCTTTTTATAAATTTATGATTTCGTAAAAAACAATAAAAAAAAGTAATTTAAATTAAATCTTTAAATATTTTTCTTAATAAATATGCATGTATTGTTATATCACAAATTCAAATAATATAGAATAGAGAAAACACTTCCTTATATTATTCATTCCAACAAATTGAATATCTCCCAAAATTATTAAAGTCCTAGAAAAACAGAATATCATTTAATATGTGCTTACTCATACCAATCTATGTGGTACACACTTTTTTACATTTTAAATAATCAACTTAAATTTTCATTTTTATTTTTATTTTCTTCATTCTAGTATGTTTGTTCTACTTTTCTTTATCCAATAAAATTTTATTAAATTAACATAGGTGAAATTATAAAATATTATTATTTTATAAAGATATTATTTAATATATAAATTAATATTTATTAATTTTAAGATTGTTTGAGATTCAATGAAGGTTAATTTTGATTACTTAGAAACATTGCATCTTACTAATTTATATTTCATATTTATTGAGTTCACATAGAAATTTTTTACTATACATTAAGTACACTAAATCATCAAAATCATTGTATTTTACTCATTCTGTCCAACAATACTTGTCCATTTTACACTTAGGAGTTGTTCGGTTTGAATTCAAGTTATGATGAGATTAATTATGATAAGATTAGTTATGAAGGGATAATTTATGATGAGATTATTTTACAATGAGTGTTTGGTTTGTTATATTCGAAATAATAAATTTAAGAACAATTTATTGATTTACAAAAATGCGTCATTTACTTATTTTATCTTGGATAAGTTATCCCAGTATTACTATACCAACCAAAGGGAGGGATAACTTATACCAACACTAATTATTAATTTCAGGATAAGTTATTCCGAACTTGCCTACCAGACAAAAAATTAAGTAGTACTATAACTTAATCCCATTACTATTTGATATTATCCTTCACGCCAAACGACCCTTTAGTTCCTAATATTATCCTTATCATTAATTACAGTCATTTTTCTATCACATTTTCAATACATTGTATTTATTATATTCAAATGGTGACATGTAGTAAGTTTATCCTTCTATTATAATTTCTTAATAAGTGTGTCAAGTCAATAGTGGAGCTATTGTTGGACAGAGGGAGTACTAAATTATATATTATAATTATTAAAGAACAACATTCACATATAGAAAACATAATAAATCATATTTATATGTTATAACTATACTTTACATAATTGCCCCTCAATAACAAATTTTATGTTTGCTCGAATTTTTTATTTGTATAATTAATAGATACATCTAGTTTTATACAAATTATTCAATTTTGTATAAATTTATTTATGCATTGTAATTTCTATAATAAGATCTGTAATTGTATAATTGTAAGTGTATATGACGAAAATATATATATTTGTATTTGTATATGCACTTTTCTCTCGCTTTATATTATAAACACAATCACATTTTATATATTTGTATACCAAATGGGTAATTGTATGCCAAAAATGACTAATTATGAATATAACATTTAATTTGAATTAATAGTATGCCATTTCATACAATTTTCCCTTTATTAATTTTATATAAAAAAATAAGTTCAATATACATAAACTACAATGTGTATTGACAATTCATTGTGATATATTTTTTTATGAAATGATTCATTATAAAATAAATTTTAAAAATGCAATGATTCATTGTTAAAATGCTCCAACGATTAAGGATATCAATATAGATCTTAAAAGGAAAAAGGCTCATCTATATCATTAAACTTTTTAAAAAAAATTATTTATGCCATCGGTTAAAAACTTTAACTTATCTTTGTCATTGTTGTTAAAGAAAAGACTTATGCATGTCATTTTTGTAACTTTGATTTTGCAAAATCACTTTTCATTTGTTAAAAGATTGACTCAGATATATCATTGAACTTTAACAAAAGGCTCATACACCTCATACAAGGTTAAACACTTTTCAATTGAAGTTTTTGAATCAAATATATTCTTTTTGTGTGTTCTTCCTTAAGAACAGCATGAATATAAATAACATAACAACTCCAAAATTTTCAACATATTCAATTTTTCATGAAATCATCTCAAATTTCGGCTACATCATTAATTCTTTTAAAATTCAAAATTCTAAAATCGTTTATAAGTTTCAAAAAATTCACCCATATTAAAAAAAAATCCAAAAAAAAAAACCAGTCCCAGAATTTCAAAAAAATAGTGTTATGATTCATGTTTTTGTAATTGTTTTGACATTAGATCTTTGTTCTCTGGTGTTTTTTGAGTTTACGCAATTTCAAATGATATGAAGTTGTGGAGAAAAAAATACTATTAAAAATGTTGAAGTTTTGAAAAAAAATTCAACTACGTCTTGTTGAGTTAGGTTGAATTCATGCTTAAAAGATATTGATTTTTGATATCTAGCTTGGAGGGAAACTACAGCAAAGAAGTTTGAAATTTGAAAATCGTTTTACATGTTCTTGGTGTTCTTAAGGAAGAAGAAGCAAAAATAGTACATTGATTCAAAGACTCCAATTGAAAAGTGTCAAAAGTTGTTTGGGATGGAAACATGTTTTTGCAAAATCGGAGTTAAAAAAAAAGGCATGAATAAGTGTTTTCTTTAACAATAAGAGCATAGATGAACAAAACTTTTAACTTATAATATTAATGAACATTTTCTACAAATTCGATGATATATTTAAGCATCTTTCATATTTCAAAGGTGCAAATCCATCCGTAAACTAGCCTTTACTTCTCATTCTCTTTTAAGATTGGATCCTCTTTGATCCTTTTTACCTAATATTCGATTGTTTTTTTTTGTCCGATAGATCAATTGTCCTCTATCCCAACTAAATGTACATCACTTTAATAGACATATAATTAACTTGGACAGGGAAGTAATAATCACATTGCAGAATTTAAACTTTAGGTAGTATTTTTTTTTTTAATATTATATGTTGATGCAGTAATGTTAAGCGAGAGAGGTCGTTAAGGGATGTTATTTTCGGTGGGGTGGGACCCCAAAGTTTTTTGTTTGTTGTTTTTCATTTGGTGTCTAGAGTCATTGGAGTTTTCACAAAATTTGAATCGCACTTTGCAGGGTCTATTTGGAAGTAACGCTTCTAACAAGATTTTCTCCATATTCAAAGATCGAATCCTAAACCCCTGATTAAAAGCGAAACATTTCCACTAGTACATCTTTCCGGAAGTTAGTTGCTAGTAACATTCAATTATGATGAAGAATTTCATTTTATTGATTTATGTCCAAAAGCTCCAGATTATTTTGGAGAAATTTCTTTATAATTAAAAGGAATAGTATATTACAAGGTAAAAATAAATCAAATTAGACATGCAAAATGGTTTAAATGAATGAAAGATTTTGTGACATCGATACTTTTACTAAAAAAGAATTGTTACATCGAGAAAGCAGAGAAATGGGGGAGAAAATGATAAAGATGGGAAATCAAATATCCACTAACATAGTAAAAATTGTAGTAGTCAATCAATTGGAAGTCAATAGAATAAATAGTAACTGAAAAAATTAGAATAAATAATGTTCTTTAATTTCTTTATCATTTCAATTACTTCTAATAACAAGAGAGTCACAAATATATGGATTAGGAGGGCAAACGAGGAGATGCTGATTAGGTTAGATAGTTAGAATAATTTAAAAAAGTTTTATTTTAAAAACAGATACATCATATTTTTTTTTATATATATTTATAATTTATATATACATCTAGATGCTATATTTTCTTCCTTAAATTTCATATTTAACTAAATACCATCGGATCAAGGGACATCTAATTTAATAACTACCACCCACAAACATCACATAATTAGGATTTAGGAAACATGATATTCAACCCGTTAAATTCGTTAATACATTGGTATAAAAGAAGATTTCAAAAATTTAACCGCCCACATAATTTAGTGCATGTTTAGCATTTCTCTTAGAAATTGTTAATTTTTAGAAGTACTTTTAAAATTAGTTTTTGAGAAAATTACTTTGATAAAAATAATAATTTGTGTTTGATTAATTCATTTGAAATTAATTTTTCATAACCAAATTGAGTTAGATTAATCTCTTTTTAAAAGTGCTTTAGAGGATCAAATTACGAAAAAAGATAAGTATTATCGTATCTTTAATATTAATATTATTTTATACACAGAAACTTTTTTAAATACATATTTAAATTTTCAATCAATATTACACTTTTTTTGGGAAGGCTGAATATCCTTAATTGTTATTTTTATTTCTAATCTTGCAAAAAGATATTGTTGTTACCTTTTTTCTAATTTTGCAAAATAGTATGTAAAATGATATATAAAATATAAAATAATAATATATAAACATAAAATAAAATCAAAAATTTATTATATAGAAATCAAAAATTGAAATTTTAAATGAAATTTAATCACACTTGTTAGATATGCTAATTAATTAATAGACGATATAACGGTAATATGCATATATAGAAGAGATACTTTATTCTTGCAATAATTAATTTTCTGCTTTTGCTACTATTTTTTTAAGAAGCACAATTTTTAGCTTCTTCCCATTAGAAGAAAAACTCTTTATGCTTCTATCTAATAAACAATTTTACTGATTTTTCAAACACTTAATTTTTCAAAAAAACTGTTTTTCTTTTCAAAATAATTACGTTACAATAGTAGTAGAAATTGATCTCTTGATTATAAAAAAGAAGTTTTTCCCTCTAGAACTACTTCTGGAACATTGACACTACACCAAAGTTAATCTTTTTAATAACAATCAACGAATAATTATAACTTAATTATCATTAAATATGTATTTCTAGTGACAATTAACTTATTGTAAATATCTATAAAACCTATAGCAATATTAGTTCAGATGACAATTGACTGATGTCGCCAAAATTTTTTAACATTCTTTATTGATAAGTATATTTATTATCATTAAAAATTATTTTTACTTTAGTTTGATCATCAAACAAAATTTAGTGCTATAATATTGGACCAAGTATTTTTTTTTTCAAATTGATTACCCAAACATAAATTGCTATTCTACAAAATTATTTTTTCAAAAAAATACATCTGATCAATAAAAAACTTTTCAAAATAAGTAGATATTGAAAGCCTTGAAAGAAAATGGTGCAATAAACATAATTTAACTTTAGTAACAAGTTTATTTTTTCATGTTATATTTATTATGAACAATTAAATGTAATATTGGTAGTGTCATAGTTGTATCATGTATGGTAAGTGTAGGAGTTGAAGACGCAAAGGGTTGACATTATGGTGCACTAGCAGCCATAGGAGTAGAACTCATGAATATATAGCTTTTATTTTACTTGATGAGAATTGCAATCACCTTTTAATAAAGCAAAAGCAAGAGAAAAGTAAAGAAGGAAAGGGAAAACATAAAGGAGGAAGAAAAAATAATAAAGGAAAGCTACTAAGAGTAATAAAGAAAAAGGAGGTATAGAAAGACAAAGGTTCTCAAAACTCCATCATTCAAAATTCTCTTTCTTCTCTCTTTCTTTCTCTCTCTCTCTCCTCCAAGTATAGCTAGCTACCCTTTTATGTGTCTTTCCTCTACTTAATCAAGAGTAAGAAAGACCTCTCAAAGTTTCTCCAAAAAAAAAGACTTTATATTGGAAAGGAAAAGATATATGAAATAAATAAGAAATTGAAGTTAGTTTGGGAAAAGAAAATGAATAGAGGTGATGTTATGGAGAAATCACCAGTACAACAAATTATGGGTGGAAGCCCTAAGTGGTGGAATATGATGAATAATATGAGGCCTCCCATATCATCATCTCAACAAGCTGCTGTTGCTGCTACTACTACTCATCATGTTCCTAATTCCTTGTTGCCTCCTAATATTCTTTTTCCTCATTTCTCTTCTTCACTAGTTCCCATGTCATCTACTACTAATTCATGGAATGATAGTAACCAAAGTCAGCTACCTGAATCATGGAGTCAATTACTTCTGTAAATATCCCGATCTGATTTTTTGTATTGACTTGTTTGAAACTGATTTTGATTTTCAAGTTTGTTAAGTAAAAGTAGTGTTTGCTAATTTTTTGTGTTTGATGTGTGTTCTATGAATAGAGGTGGCTTGGTGGAAGAAGAAGACAAGTCCGTACATATGGTTAAGAAGTTGGAGAACAATTGGGATGAACAGTCGTTCCTGAGCCAGCATGATTCTGTTATAGACGTTAACCAAAAGGATCTCAGAAATAGTTATAATATGTATGAAGATGGGAATAATGTGGAGTTCCATCACCAAACTGCAGAATTAGCTGCTAAACCAACTTGGTCAGCACAGATGATACCAGTCTCATCTCCCAAGTCTTGTGTTACAACTTTGAGCAGCAACATGCTTGATTTTTCTAACAAAAACACACATCCAACTCCAGATCATTCATCTGAGGTATATATTCAATTTCATTCAAAAATTACAAAATAATATGATATAATTGTTAGATTATGAATAACTAATTGTTTGCCTTTTTCCCCCAAAAGTGCAACAGCAGAGCACCTAATAAGAAGGCTAGGGTTCAACCATCTTCAACTCAGTCTACCTTCAAGGTAAATAATTATATTTAGTAAAAATCAAACTTTTTCTTATTTTTGTCACAACACTATTGTCTTTCTTGTTTGTCCTGACCTTAAAAAATGGTGATTCTTTTTTTTTTCCTCATACAATTATATCACAATAAAACATGTAAATTTTTGTGGTTTGTAAACAGGTGAGAAAGGAAAAATTAGGGGACAGAATAACAGCTCTTCACCAACTTGTCTCCCCATTTGGGAAGGTAAGCTTTACCCAATTAATTAACATAACTAATTAATTACCTTTTAAGTGTGAAATTATCACACAATAATATGTATTTTCAGCTTTAAAAGAAATAACTTCTTTATACACTTATAAAGCTGTCTTCATCTTTCTCCTTTTATCCTTTAGGGTTTTCACTTTACAGTTTCTTTACCAATTTTTTTTTAAAAAAAACTTAAAAAGAGTGGTTTTTGTACTGATGAAAATATTTTTTTCAATATATTAAATTTTGTTGGGCAAAAATATTTTTTCTAGGAAAATAAATTAATGTTAATCGGAGAAACTAGTGCGATATTCAAATTCATTATCTTATTTCCACCCACCAAACACCCCCAATCCCTCCCTCTGATGTCGATGCCAACTCATCACCTCCGAATTCTTTTAATATTTTGCTAAATTATATAAAATAGTTTTGAGATAATATCTATCAAATATCGTAGTAAATAAGTAAGAAAATTAGTTTGTTTTGGGGGAATATTTTGGTGGGTACAAAACATACCCTAAATTACTAAATTTTTTGCAGACTGACACAGCTTCTGTCCTGTTAGAAGCAATTGGGTACGTCAGATTCCTACAAAGCCAAATTGAGGTGACATTTCTTGTGTCTTTCATTTTCCCAAACTACCATGAAACACATGAGTAATGGAATATATAGAAGGTTTATAATATGAGTTTTTACTGTTTGTTAAAATATATTCCAAATTCTCTTTTAAATGCAGGCCCTTAGCTTGCCCTACCTAGGTAGTGGATCAGGAAATATGAGGCGCCAGCAATCTGTAAGATTCTCAACTTCCCCATTTCTTTCAACTTTACTCTTTCTACTACAGTAACCTTTAAACTATACATAATATTTTTAAACTGGTTTTTACATATTCTTTTTTGAAATAACATACTCTCTGTACGGAATTATTTGTGATGATTTTTTTATTTTAGAGTCAAACTATAAAAGCTTTGATCAACATTTTAAAATGTATTTTTTCATCACATAAATATGCAAAAAATTGTAATTTATAGTACTTTTCATATAGTTTTAGAATAACAATTTTTTTTGCTTAAAATATCGAATTAATTTGATCCAATTTACCTTTGAAAATTAGTCAAACTAACTTTCGATAAAGGCAATCTAACAAACAATTTCAGACGAAGGGAGTAGTATACATAATACCTATTTAAGAGGTAGGGTTAGATGAGGTTCATGAATTTAAACAAATTCACAAATTTTTTCATAGACTCTATATTTATATTAAAAAATTAATTTTTTTTACCATACTAACTTGTGAAACTCCGAACAAATTGATTTAGAAGGAAATTCCTAATCTTGATTCCGCGACCTACACACAAAAAACAACAACAAATATAAGCATATAATTTTGAAAATATTGACAAAACCAGCATGTAAGCTGGAAAATCTCATTCCTCCATTAATGGAGGTTGAGCCATTAACAGCAGCAAACGAAGAAGAAGAAGAAGGACCTTTAGAATCTGTTTTCTTATTTTGATCAATGCAATGTGTGTGTATATATACACAACAATGAACAACAAACTAACAGATTTAACAAACTATCAAAATGTAGAAAATGTGACTTCTAACTAACTTTAACTAACTACAACTAACTTTAACTAACTAGCTAATTAGTAACTAACTAATTACTTAAGCTAATTAACTAACTAGGCAAGTTTTATCACCCCTCCTCAAGTTGGAAGTAAGCTGCTTACAGACAACTTGCTCAGCAAACCAGTATGTTTGACCCCAGTTAAAGCTTTAGTAAAGACATCAGCTAGCTGCGAATCTGTTGGAATGTATTGTAGTATAATCAATCCTTCTTGTAGTTTTGTCCTGACGAAATGGCAATCAACTTCTATGTGCTTGGTTCGTTCATGAAACACTGGATTCCTAGCAATGTGTACTGCTGCTTGGCTGTCACAAAACACATGTATTGGCAAGGACACTGTCATTGAGAGTTCACCAAGTAATCTTTCCAGCCACAAAACTTCTCCTACCACTTGTCGTATAGCTCTGTATTCTGCTTCTGCTGATGATAGTGACACTGTGGGTTGCTTCTTAGATTTCCAGCTGATAGGACTATCTCCCATGAGAACCAAATAACCACTTACAGACTTCCTTGAATCAGGACAAGAGGCCCAATCTGAATCACAATAAGCACTAATGGTGACATCAGGCTTATTATTGATAAAAACTCCCAAAGTAGGATCATGTTGTAGATATCTGAGAACATGATAAGCTGCCTTTAGATGAGGCTCTCTAGGAGATTGCATGAATTGGCTAAGATGCTGAACACTGTATGCTATATCCATCCTTGTATTAGCAAGAAAATTAAGCTTTCCCACTAGCTTTCTGTAGTGAGTGGGATCTGATAGTAATTTACCTTCTGTGAGCCTCAGTTTTTCAGTAGGATCCAAAGGTGAAGTGGTAGACTTGTAATGCATAGAATCAAATTCCTTCAAAAGATCAAGAGTGAACTTTCTTTGTGAAATGAGAACACCATCCTGCTTGTACAATATCTCTAATCAAAGAAAATAATGTAATCTGCCTAAGTCCTTTATTTTGAATTTCTCATGTAAGAAGAACTTCAAGGACTCAATCTCCTTTATATCAGTTCCAGTTAAGATGATATCATCAACATATACAGCCACAAACACCAAAGATTTGCCATCTTTCTTGTAAAACAGTGAATAATCACTGTCTGAATGAATGTAACCTTTTGAACAAAGACTGGTGGCCAGCTTCTCATACCATTGTCTACTAGCCTGTTTTAAGCCATATAAAGACTTCTTTAACTTGCAAACCATGTCATTTCTATCCACTACTAGTCCTGGGGGTAAAGCCATATACACCTCTTCATTCAAGTCACCATGTAGGAAGGCATTATTAACATCCAATTGATACAAGTTCCAACCCTTCTTAACTGCCAATTAAATGAGTGTTCTGACTGTAGTCATTTTTACCACAGGTGAGAAAGTTTCATTATAGTCTATCCCAGCTTGTTGAGTGTATCCCTTCACCACTAATCTTGCCTTGTACCTCTCTATGCTCCCATCTGCCTTATGCTTGATCTTATACACCCATTTACATCCAATAACATTCTTTTCTTTTGGCATCTTAACTAGTTCCCAAGTGTTATTAGCATGCAATGCATCAAATTCTTGTGTCATTGCTGCTTGCCAGGCTGGATTCAGGATTGCCTCCTCATAAGATGTGGGTTCAATATCATGTGAAACATTATGAATTAACTGCTGACTCTCAGAACAAAGTGTGGAGAAACAGACATGATTAGGGTGATTTGTGAATGAGGTTAGTGACTTCTGAGAATCAGTAGTATTATTTATGGGTGAAGAGGATTGTAGCTTAGGTAATGAATAGGTGTAGTCTTTTAAATATCTTGGAGGATGACAAGATCTTGTTGTTCTTCTAGGTGTAAGGGATGCACTATCAAGGACAGGCACATTTGATTCTATAGGAGATGCTGTGTATTCATTTGTAGGTGGAAGAACAGGTAGATTTGGATCAATAGAAGATATTGTAGGCTCAGTTGTAGGTGTATTTTCAGATGTAAAATCTTGATCAAAAATGACTTCATCCAGTGTGTGGCAATTCAACATTTCATCATTAATAGAAGTAGTTGTTTTACTAGACATGCAAGGCAACTTATCAGAATAATGAATAACTAGATGCAATACTGAATTAAAACTGGAACCAGTAGGAGCAATAACAAAAGGAAGAACAGTTTCATAGAAAAGAACATCTCTAGACACATGAATTCTCTTGGTAGCCAAATTTAGAACCTTGTACCCTTTTGTATTAAAAGGATATCCAATGAAAATGTGAGGCACAACCCTTGGTTCAAATTTGTCCTTATGAGTCTTTAAAGTAGTTGGAAAACAAAGGCATCCAAAGTTTCTAAGATGTGAATAGACTGGTTTCTTTTGATATAACATTTCATATGGAGATTTTCCTTGAAGTAGTTTAGTAGGCAATCTATTAATCAAATAAGTGGCAGTCAATACACATTCTCCCCAATATCTCATAGGCATTTTTGATTGAAATAATAGTGCCCTTGCTGTCTCAAGAAGGTATTTGTGTTTTCTTTCTACTACTCCATTTTGTTGTGGTGTGTAAGGACATGTTTTCTGGTGTATTATGCCTTTCTCTTGGAAGAAGCATGTTGCCTCAGAACTTTGAGAATTCTAAACCATTATCAGACCTGATGGTTTTCAATCTAGTATGAAATTGATTTTCTATTAAGGATATGAAAGCTTTTATAGTATGTAGAGCATTACTTTTACACCTAAGAAGCTGTGTCCAAGTAGCTCTACTGTAGTCATCTACCATAGTTAAAAAATAGTGATATCCATCATGTGTTTGTACATTATAAGGTCCCCATAAATCAACATGTAATAGTTCAAATATTGAACTAGTAGCAGTTACACTTTCTGGAAATGGCATTCTAGTTTGTCTAGCCATTGGACAAATTGTGCATGTGAAAGGCTGCTTGTTGGAAAATTTTAATGGGATAGTGGATATATTTTTCATCTTTACAAAGGGTACATGTCCTAATCTAGCATGCCACAAGATTTCATTGTCTTGACTGACAGAAAAATTAGCAGCTGAACTTGAGAAATGATCAATAGAACAGGCTTCTTTATTGATAGTATGAGAAGGTTTTATACATGGTAATGAAGACCTTTTACAGTAGTTAAGAAGAGAAACAGATTGACACCTTCGATGAGAAGCAGGATCATCATTTGCAGATACAATGTGACACTTTGGACAGAAGAAATACAAACCATTCTTTGCCTTACAAAGTGCCAGAGGGCTCTTCAGAGAAGGGCCCTGCAGTAAGCAAGAACCATTGTTAAAACTAACTACTCCTTTGAGCTGATTAGCTAAACAATAAACTGATATTAAGTTGAACTTGAAGCTAGGTATGTACAACACTTTATACAGAATTAATGTTGAATTCAAACACACATCACCAATTTCAGTCACTTTAACCTTGTATCCATTTGGTAAGGTGATTAGGAAAGGATAGGGTAGAGTCTTAAGGTTTGTGAGATTGTCTTTTGTGAAGGTCATATGATGAGATGCCCCTGAATCAATGATCCAAGAGCCAGCAGTCAATTTATTACACTTACATGAAAAATCACCTATCTTACTTAGTGAGGAATGGCAAGCAAGTATACCTGCTAGGCTTGCAGCTCCACTTGACACATTGTTTGAGTAATCAGATTCATTCCCAACATGCAAGGTTCCAAGTAGATTAAGTAATTGTTCATATTGACCCTTTGACAGATTCACTGGTACTTGTTTTCCCTGCTCAAAATTCTCTTCACATTGACCACTATCACCTTCAGAAGTGTGTACATTTGCTGCAGATCCTTTGCCTCTTCCTCTTGGATTTCTTGTGTTAGTTGGATAGCAATGGAGTTTGTAGCATCTGTCTTTGACATGTCCAGATCGTTTGCAATATTCACAAAACATGTTTGATCTATTTCCAGTATTAGGACTCCCTCTAAAAGCATTATTGTTGTTGTAAGCAGTGCTGTTACAGTTCCCATTACCTCTACTTGTATTCCCTCTGTAAGAACTAGAATTAGTTGCATTATTAGCTGTATTATTCTGAGATGACACAGAGGCATTCAGTGAGGTAGACTCCAAAACCATATGGTTCATATGCTTCATTTCCCTTTGCCTTTCTTCCTGTGATAGAATAGCAAATGCTTGTGCCATTGTAGGCAAAATGGACATCATAAGAATGTTCCCTCGCACAGCAGTATACATTTCATTTAACCCCATTAGAAAGTGTATGAGCCTTCTATCTTGCTCAGCCTTATACATTTTCACCTTTCCTCCACAAGTACACACACAGCTACATTGTGAGTTCACATCAATTGTGTTCATCTCCTCCCATAGTTTCTTCATTTTCGTATAGTAACCAGTGACATCCAAAGTACCTTGTACCAAATCATTTATTTCCTTCTGCAATTGATACAATTTGCATCCATTAGTCTGATCATATCGATCCTCTAATTCTTCCCACGATTCCTTAGCATTATTCACATACTGTAGGCTATCTCGCAACTCTGGGGAGAGGGAATTTAGTATCCAAGATGTCACCATATCATCACATCTTTCCCACTGCATGAATGAAGGATCTGTAAAGCTTGGCTTCACTATCTTCCCGTTAATGAATCCAGTTTTGTTCTTGACAGACAAGGCTCTAAGAACTGCTCGTCTCCATGATCTATAGCTAGTTCCATCAAACACCACAGGAAGTAAAGTAGAAGCATCATTCTCAGATGGATGTAGATAGAAAGGACTATTGAAATCTGGTCGTTTCAAAGAGTTGTTGTTGTTCGCATCAGTTGAAGTGTCACCCATGGAAGCTGTACAGAAAACAGAATGTACCAAATGGAAGATGAATTAACAGAAACAGGCAAGGAAAAAAACAGAGAGATCTAACCGAAAAAATCAACTTGAACAAGAGATATCAATGATTTGATTAATAGCTAGATCAAGAGATCTAGTGTGAGCATCCAGGCTCTGATACCATGACAAAACCAGCATGTAAGCTGGGAAAATCTCATTCCTCCATTAATGGAGGTTGAGCCATTAACAGCAGCAAACGAAGAAGAAGAAGAAGAACCTTTAGAATCTGTTTTCTTATTATTTGATCAATGCAATGTGTGTGTATATATACACAACAATGAACAACAAACTAACAGATTTAACAAACTATCAAAAATGTAAAAAATGTGACTTCTAACTAACTTTAACTAACTACAACTAACTTTAACTAACTAGCTAATTAGTAACTAACTAATTACTTAAGCTAATTAACTAACTAGGCAAGTTTTATCAAATATAAACATAGTCTTGTTTTGAAGCATTACGAATAAAGCTAGTAGAAAATCGTAAAGTCGATGTCGGCTTACTTTCACGATTCAGCTTGTAGGTAATTCTCCGTCGTGTGGGGCTGTAAATGTTCTAAGCCTTTACAACTTTATATCATTTTCAAGCCATATCTATTACTCCCTCTTAATAAATGATTTCTTTTTTTTAGTCTATTTAAAAAATAAAAGACTTTTTAGATAATATTTTAATTTTAATTTCTACGAGATATATTTAAGACAATAAAATTAAAAGACATTTTTATATATTTGATATACCTTTAATTTTAAAATTACAAAATTAAAAAGTCTTCTTTATGTCATTAAATTTTTTGCCGAAACAACTAGATTATTCCTTTTCTAAATTGGGGAGTAATTTTTAAAAATATAACAACATTCAAAACACATATTCCCCCTATTCAATTTAAATAACTCACTTTATTTTTTAATTAGTTCAACAAGGAATAACACATTTTTATAATATCTAGTAATATCAATTTTAAAATATTTATTTTATCATTAGTGAAACGATTTATAAATATACAAACAATTATCACTTATTTTATATCAATAAAACTAGGTCATATAAACATGAATAGAGTAGTTTAATTATTTTGATGAAGGGTGTGAGATAACATTCCTTCTATAGGTGGGGCCGTGGGCGGACCACTGTAATGCATGTGATATCTGTGGTCTATAATATATGAGTCATATGGCATGTGAAATTAAATTAATATTAATAAAATACATAGTTGCATTTATTGATTGATGATCATTATTTGCTTTACAGGTTCATGAGAGAAATAGTTTATTTCCTGAAGACCCTGGTCAGGTATCTTTTAATTGAGCTAATACATATAATAATAGCTATCATTTGAGCATTCAAATGACATTTGTAACAAAGATAGTGTTGTTAACAATTTTTTTCAATTTAATGCAGCTATCCAATGACAATTCCCTGAAAAGGAAGGCAAATAGTGAACAGGTGGTTGTTTTTATTACTTAATCCTTTTTTTAAAATAGACAATCACTAACTCTTCGTATTAAATGAAGGATTATCAAGAAGATGAGAAAAAAGATCTGCGGAGTAGAGGTTTGTGTCTAGTTCCACTATCATGCACACTGCAAGTTGGGAGTGACAATGGAGCAGATTACTGGGCTCCCGCATTCGGAGGAGGTTTCCGGTGAATGGTCACATTAATCTAACAAGATAAAAAAAAAACAAGTTAAGCGCTAGCTAGCTATAACATCATGATCACTCAATCTGCGAAAAGTTTAAGGTTGATTGCTTATGATGCTATACATTATTCTGCTGTAATATTATTTAGTTAAGCTTTCAATTTCCGTTTACAACTTAGTAACGATGCTCTGCTTTTTCTCCTTTCAGTCGGCAACTACTCGTACAATGTATATGCCATTATATTCCTCTACCATAAGTATTCATTTTTGTGCTCACCATGCATGTTTTCTCCAACTCCCTCTCATCATTTGGTGAAATTAATTTTTATTAAAAAGGTGAGTTGTGGTAGATAGATATAGATAAATATAATATAGAGACGGAGATCTGAACTTGAAACTTCAACATAAATTTTGAGCTCATTAAATTAGTGAGTCAATGTCTATCCTTATGTTCAAGGGATTCACAATCAATATATCTGGAATATCACAAACTTACTTTTTTTTTTTATAGAAGCCATAGTTGAAAATAATTTGATTTAAAGGAATTATGTTTCTAGGTGCAAAAGTTTAAAAGCGAAAACAGTCTCTAAACCTAAACCTACTACCGTCAAACAAAAGTAAATAGAGATCTCGATTACACTTGCCGCAACAGTAAGAGGACAACCCCTGGTGGAGGCAGGTCAGTCACCACAAAATACATATGCTAGAATGATTAAACCTATGATAGCGGGAGTGAGGTCAATTCCGTAAAACCTATCACGTATTTGCATGGAGAGCCTAGATTCATCATATTGGAGCAAACTGAAGCAGAGCAGATGATCGTCGATGAGAATCTTCAATATGTTGTGGTTGGGAAGTTCTCATAAATATGAATTACCGGATATCTAAAATATGAGGAGGTGAATGCCCAAACAATGTTATTTAAAGGGACGATGAAACATAGGCATGCTAACATATCGTGAATTCAGTGAGCTTGATCTTCTTTTTGTTTTCCATATCGTGGTATGTGTTACATATTTTAAATTTGTGAATTAATTTCTGCTCTTCTGTACTTCACTGGTTCATTAACCTTTGGTAATTTCATGTTTCTGCAAGGTTTGTTCAAATAAGTAGGATTCTTTAAACAAAGATTGACAACAATTCTTCTTTAAGAAATTTTTTTTGTATATTTTTTCTAATTTATTTTTTATTCTAATTTCTCTACTAGTTTTAATTTTTTAGTTGTGAAAATGTTCTTAAACTTTGTTGTGTCTTTACAAGTTCTTCAAAATTTTATTCTAAGTATCTCAGAAATACAAGATGAATAACAATCTTAAGAAAATTATTATACTATTATTATTTTTTGTGTTCTATTGATTATGAGAATCTAGTCATGGAAGTAGTAAATGCTTACTTCTCTATAATTCATTGCTTTGCATAATAAGGACGAAGTGAGAATGTAACAAAAAAATTTGTGGTATTCCGATTAAAGACTACACTAGGTAAGCTTCTTATTGTTTATCTAGGGAGGAAAAAAGTTTCTAAGAGTTAATATTTTTGATTTTTTATCATGTGTATCTTTGGGAAAAAATCTGCAAACTATATGTTGTGGAGTGATTTTTGCTTGGAAAATAGTTGCCTTTAAAATTCTTTAGTTTGCAAAATGAGAAATGCACAATTTTGTTTCATAAAATAGTATGTCAAAATGTTATAGTTGGAAGGATATTTGAAAAGAAAAACATTTCTATGTCATAAAGAATATGTTTGATTCCATTTGGAGACTAAATTTTTTTGTAGTTTTGAACTCCTTGTCAATGTGATTATGTCTGATTGTTATAGATTAATTTTTTTTATAGTTTTCTACTCTGAATTAATTAGACTGTGCAATTGACTTGAAGAATATGAAAACTTCACCTACTAAGTGTGTGTTGTACTTTTGATTTTCTATAAATTTCATTGTTATATAGAAACATTCTAAATACTAAGTGGTATGTCTATTTATGATAGAGGAAAAAGACAGGTAACTTAGGGTTGGTGAATTTGTGGAATGAACTTTGACACTATGTAAAAATTATCAAAGATAATTGAAACTCTATAATTCTTTCATAGAATAATATTTCAAAAGAGGTTTCATACTGCCAATGACATTATGATAGTATGGGACAATATGTGGAAAAACTATTTTCAAATAGTTGAAAAATATTTTTGAGATCACATTTAAAATGTGGGGGTTCTTTGCTTATAATAATAATAAAATTAGATTTGGTGTCTAATTTAATTTTGGAGCAAAAAATATGAAATTCAGTGATACTTTTGTATTATGATAATACCTACAAATTCTTGGAGTATATTTGATATTGTGGTTGTTGAGTTTCTCTATTACTAGTATATGTTGTTACTAGTATGAAACTACCAAATTATATGTTTACTTGTTCAAAATGATTGATTTCTTTTATGAAAATGTGTCACTTAAAATTTTGTGATTTTTCATGTAAAGATATTTGTATATATAATTATTTATATAGACATGAATATTGGTGAATAGTCATTTGTCATGATTTGTAAAGGAAACATTTGAACTATATCGCCTTTATTGGACCCGATGAAACTTTGTTCATGGGTAGTTCTATAACAATCAAATTGAAAGTTATCGAAAGGTCCTTATGAAAAGGACATTTGACAAGGTGTTGACTCTAAACAATATTTGTATAGCACAAAATTGTAAGAAGGTGAAACAAAATATTTGAGAAAAAACCTATCTCGCGAAGAGCTTTACAAACTCAATATTTTTATTTCTTCTTACTTGCTTGAGTCGAAGTTTGTGACATGGGCACTTGAGGCATGTCAATTAGAAAATCCTTATAAGGGAAACTGATCAACTTAGAAGTTTTGTCTAACTTTGAGTGCAATAAATAAAAATGTCAAGTTTATGTGGAATCTAAGTATGATGATCATTCTTGTAAATCCGTTAAAAAGAATTCTAATCCCTTAGAATTGGTTTACACTGACATTTGTGATATGAAGTTAATACCATCTCGTGGTGAGAAAAAAGTATCTCATTACTTTTATTGACAATTGCATTCGAAATGACTATATCTATTTGCTGAATGGTAAGGATGAAGCAATAGAAACTTCTAGACAATATAATATTGACTTTGAAAATCAGTTGTGAAAAAGATAAGAAGTGATAGGGATGGATAGAATAAATCTTATTTTGCAGAAATGTGTTTGAAAAGTGGAATTATACATCAAACTGCTGCCCTATTCACCTCATTCTAATGAAAAACTGAACAATGAAAGAAATAATGGATGCATTATATAAGTTCGGGGTTATTACAACACTTTTGTGGAGGAACTATCCTTACTGCAAAAGGGAACAACAAAATGTGTTGTGTTTTCATAAAGAAAGCATTTTTGTTTGTTCAGGACACAATTTATTCCATATGAGAAATGAAAAGGAAGGAAATCCAACTTGAAATATTTCAAAGTGTGGGGGTGTCTATCCAAAGTCCAAGCTCCTATTCCTAAAATGATTAAAATAGGGCCTAAGACTGTGGACTGTAAACTTAGACTTGAATAGTCTAGTGGAAGGTCTAAACGACCTTGGGAAGAACAAGAGGAGAATGTACTTAATAAAGAGATTCAGAGACATAGTAAATGTCAAAGGATATGTACTTCCTTTGCATATGATTTTGTAACATTTCTTGTGTCTTTTGTAGACTCATCCTTTTGGACTGATGGTGTCAATAGTAAGATTGGTTCAATCATGAGTAATCCTATTTGAAGTTGGTTGATCTTTCTCCCGGAAATAAACCTTTGGGTTCAAAGTGAATTCTCAAAAGGAAAATGAATGTCAACGGAACTGTTTACATACAAAACAAGACTTTTTGTCGAAGATTTTAGACAAAAACAAGGTCTTGATCTTTTCGATACATACTCGTCAATTACTAGAATTACATTTATTTGAATTTTAATTGTGTTAGCTGTGGTATAGGACCTCCAAATTCATCAAAATAAAAATGTCAAAACAACTCTCTTAAATGAAGAATTGGAGAAAGAAATTTATATGGAACAACCGGAGGGTTTTGTGGTTCCTTGTAAATAAAAGAAAGTGTGCGAACTTGTTAAGTCACATTATGGACTAAAACAAGCACCAAACAATGACATAAGTAGTTTGACTAAACCATGTTGACAAATGGATTTAAGAATGATGGAAGTGATAAATGCGTTCATATTGATATCACAAGGTCATTATTTGTTTGTATATTGGTGATACATTGATCATTAATAGTGACACTAATGACATAAATGCTACTAAAAATGTGTTAGAAAGAAAGTTTGGAATGAAAAATCTTAAAGTTGATGATGCGTTCTTAGGTATAAGAATCCTTAGAACTCCATAATGTTTAACCTTTTCGCTGTCTCATTGCATTGAAAAGGTACTTGACTAACTCAAATATTTGGAAGTCAATATTGTCAAATCTCCAATAAATGTGAGCTTTGCATTTCAAAAAATTGAAAGTGAAAGTGACTCACGATTGGATTGTGCTAGAGTATTGGGAAGTATGATGTATATCATGAAGAGTGCGCGATTAGAAATAGAATTTTCTATTAATAAACTGAGTTGGTTTACAAGTGATCCCAATCAAACTCATTAGATGGAAATAAATAGAGTTTTGGAGTATTTAAAAAATACTTAAAACTATACCTTGCATTATAAAAATATCCAACAATATTGAAAGGATATAATGATTCAAATTTGATCACTAGACAAATGATGTAAAATCTACGAGTGGATAGATATTAACTTTTGGTAGAGTAGCAGTCGCTTGGACATATTTCAAAAGGGACATGTATCGCTAGTTGTACAATGATCTTTGAGCTAGGTGCTCAAGATAAGATCTGTGAATAAGTTGAAAGACTCCAGAATTTATTGATAGATATTCATTTTTTGTCCAAACCATTGGCATTAGTATGCATACACTTAGATAGTCAAGATGCAATAGGAGGGCATGGATCGTGATGCATAATAGAAAGTCTCATCATAAAGTACATAGACATGATACCTTAGAAAACTACTCTCTAGTGGAATTATCATAATTGACTATGTAAAGTCAAACGATAATGTGTTGGATCCACTTACAAAAAGGCCTAACTGGAGAGAAATTTTAAAGATCATCTAAGGGAATGAGTTTACGGCTTATGACAAGTCATCATGGCGGTAACTCTATCTAGCAGAATGGAGATCCCAAGAGCAAGATTCAAGGAGAAAAATAAAGTTGTGAATGACGATTTGACATTGTCAACCAACAAAATCCATTCTCATGATGAATAAAATGCTCAGGAACAAGAATACAACATTAAGGCTTGCTAATAAGTTAATAATCTTAATGATTTTAATTATTTTCTAAGTTTTGCCGAGTTGACCAAATAGTGTATCAATGCGATAATACAGTTAGAAATCATCTATATGAGTGTGAAGTATAATCCGCTTCAAAGAGAATTATTATCAAAAGCTTATTCTCTATACACTCATGAAACCAGGAGGTGTTCATGGATGAAATGAACACGACAATAAGAACCATAAATGGTAAAATGTTAATTATGTGATATATGGTTGTCTAGGTATACACTAAAGCTCAACGGTTCAAAGATATCGCATCTACTGGTTGACCGACTATATCTGACATATGTTCACTACGGAAAATCCAAAGGAAAAACTACTTATCAAGATGTAATTAATTTTTACTTGTAAAGTACACATACTTGTATGTTTCTTTGTTTTGGAGTCATTATTCATTCATGCAGGGGATTCGGGTTTTAAACGTTGTGAATGGAAAATGAAGAGTTGCGACTTTTATGTAGAGTTTGGACTTTTATGAAAGGTTGTGACTTTTATGAAAAGTTGTGACTTTTATGAAAAGTTCTGACTTTTATGAAAGGTGGCGACCTTTCTGAAAGATTGTGACTTTCGCAAAGGTTTGTGACATTTCCAGTAATGCACACTAAAAATTTTTTCGCACTACCCGTTGTTTTCTATAAGTTGAGGGATTTCCTCTCATTTTAAATATACAATTTTTGGATCTCTTCTACTACTACTACTAAATCTAGTATTCTAAGTGTACTTTTCTGCTGTTGAGTGGCTCGCTGACACCTGTGTTTTGGGTATCCATACACTAGTGATGATATCATTCTATCCTGGGAGGACATATTCCAAATCAAACCTCGGATACTAGAGGGGAATAGTTTCCTTAACGGGACACTGTGCAATGAGTGGGCTTGATCTTCGTTCTGTTCTTCTGTACTTTACTGGTTCATTAAACTTTGGTAACTTCGTGTACTACAAAGTTTGTTGGAATCAGTAAGATTTTGTAAACACAGATTGACAACAATTCTTCTTCAAGAAAAAATTCATATATTTTTTCTAACTTGTTTCTGATTCTAGTTTCTCTACTGGTTTTAATTTTCTAGTTGTGAAAATGTTTTTAAAATTTGTTGTGACTTAAAAATTTCTTCAAAGTTTTATTCTAAGTATCTTAGGAATACAAGATGAATTGAATAACAAAAATCACAGGATGGATTCAAATGTGTTTTCTTGATTCACATAATGCCATCATGATGATAAATTCCCTATAATTTCAGCAGTTGAGACATCCTACGAAGCTATGGAAATTTTGGAGCAGGAGTATGTGGGAGATAAAAAGGTAATTGTAGTTAAATTTTGAACTTTGCATCGTGATTTTGAAACTTTGAGTTTGAAAAATGGTGAATCAGTGCAACACTATATGCCTAGAGTCTCTGCAATTGTTAATCCCATGAAGTCTAATGGAGAGAAAATTAATGATGAAACTGTCGTAGCAAAGAATTTGAGGTCTTTAACCAATAAGTTTGAGCAAGTTGTTGATGCTATTGAAGAATCCAAGGATTTATCCAATTATACATTTGATGAATTAATGAATTCTTTGTTAGATCATAAATATAGGCTAAACAGGTATCATGAGAAGGTTGAAGAAAAGATATTCCGGGCGAAGGAGAAGCCATCTTTCTTCAAGGAAAAATCCTCAAATATAGAGCTCTAGCTGAGGAAGATGCAGATTTCATGGGCAAGGTTGAGGCTGCAATTGTGGCAGAGGCAGACGCACATGACAATTTAGTGAATCAAGTCATCCCAAGAGTAACTTAAGCCACTCGAAAGAGATCAATTGAAGTGGGTAATTAGTTTAATACATACAATTTAGGTTCGATGTCTATGATTTTCTCAAAAAGATGTTATAACTCAGATCTATTTGCTTAAATCTTCTTAATAGAGAGATTATGTAAGATAATGCGTTGATTTGTAATATACATAGATGAGACATAAATAAAATTCTATGAATTGGTATGATGATATCGAAATAAGATTAGTTTCATTAAAGATGACCTAGATTATCCTTGATTGTTTAGCACTATTGAGAAACACAATTATCCCTATGCAACATCAATTCCAATACCCGCACCCCTAGATTATTTCCTATTAATAGAATCTCTGAAATTTTAGTTGAATTGTGACACTTGATATCAAATCTTATTTCATAAATTTAGTGCAATTATCCACCATTCTATTTTAATTGTTGTAAATGAATTGATTTACAATTTAAATTCTCGAATTTAAATCTTTGCATTATATCTCTCTTCATGCACATGTGGGGACAATATCTCCTCATATGCCAAGGTTTCCCACACTTATAGCAAGTAAGATCAAAAGATGGTCTGGTTCACGTTGAAGGTGAGGCTCTCTGGCTTTCCTTAAGAAATTTCGAGGTGGAGTTCCCGAGTAATTAACAGTAGAAGCGGAAATAGCGTACTGAATTGGTCGGGCTCCAAGTGTTGGCCTCCATGAAACTCTAGAGTAAGATCCCTAAAAGTTGCCTGAACTTTTGGCTTTCTTATCCAATGCCTCATCCTGAGCGTCGTTGTAGCTTTTTCCAGCAGAGATAATATGAACGGATAATACATGCAACTTAGAATTTAGCCTCTTAACAAATAGATAGATCCTCTATTCCTTAGTAGTCACAAATTCTGTAGTATATCTAGACAATGAATGGAAATTTGCCTCATAAGCAGCCACAAACATACCACCTTGCTCCAAATCCATGAACTAATCCTTCTTGTAATCATTGAAAGTCTGAGGCACATACTTGTCTAAAAACATTGCATGAAACTGGGTCCAAGTAAGTGGGGGTAAAATTGAAGATCTGGATTCCACATAAGCTCATGGACAATTCCCAACATATGAAGCCTCTCATAGAAATATAGGATGAACTCATAGACGTCTACACTCTCAAAACCATGGAACACATATTGTTTTAATTTTAAGAACTTAGTCAACATCTCATGCTCATTACCAGTCATAACTTGATCCAACAAAGGACGGAAGAAAGAATCATTGCCTACATTTCAACCCACCTCGGGTGCAGTGATAGAAATAGGGGGATTGGTGGGAGCTTGAGTTGGTTAAATAGAGGGAAGCACTCTAGGACCAACCAACCCTTTCAAGAAGGACATAATTTTCTGAGCTAACAATAGGTCTAAGGGATATATAGATGTAGCATCATTCTACATCACTTCCATTTGTCCAACATTTTTCTCATTCTCATCCTCTATATTCTCATCCACCTCTTTATGATGGACAAGATGAGACTCATTCCTAGGAGCATTTTCAACTGGTGCTCCATCCCTAGTAGGCGCCATCCTTTCTCGGCCTCTACCCCTAGCTCTTCCTCTACCTTTTCCTTGAGTGTGACCTCTTGATGCAGATTCCTCAGTTGAAGCGTTGACGCGAGCTATAAGCTTGACCCACTCAATCTAGTGTTAACCATCTGCGGACCTAAGAGTGAAGTAGGTTAGATACCAATTAGAATCAAGTTATAGCACAAAAGGAGAAAAAGGAAAGTAGAGAGAATTCAAAAAGTACATACATCTCCATAGTGATATGTAAGAATCTATTAGAATCATTTTGGTACATCGAGATCAACAAACCTAGGCTCTAATAAAAACTTTATCACGATCCAAACCATCGCTGTTGGTGTCACAACCCGAGTCTACACCCTGGACGTGGTTAGCACTCGAAGACCATTGCTGGCCCCTAAGCGAACCCTCATCCTGACTGACTATAAGCAACAAACTAACTTAAGCATACAAAAGCTTAAAATTAAAAAGTATTTCAATAAACTCAAGTTTACAAAGCTTTAACTCAAATGAACAACTTTAATAGAAATAATATATTCAACTAGCCATAATATAGGCACCTTAAGTCTTTAAAACATTTAATAAAATAAATCAATAATACAGACTTCTTAACTAAATTGACTATCTATGAAGCCTCTAACTTATAAATATGGAAGTCGGAACAAGACCCACAACATCCTGACTAAACTAAAAAGTAAATTAAATCCTCCGGAAACAAGGAGGCTCAGCATCGCTAACTCGAACTCCGGGATGTATCAACGAAGCTCCTATTGATGATCTTGAATACTTGTGTCAGCATCATCAAAAGATGCAGAAAAAATGTCTCAATACGTGGAATATACGAGCATGTAAGGGGAATTCTGAAGTATAACATAAACTTGAAACTTGAATAAAAAGGAAACATACTTACCTCTTTAAAACTCACTCAACTCAACTTAAGAATAACATACTCAACTCAAGGATTAGATACTAAACTTTAAAGATATAATACTCGACTCAATGAAGCACATATTGACTAAAGATACTCAACTCTTGATACTCAACTGAACTTATTACAATATAAAGCTCGTAAAAACAAGTGAAATATAAAAAAAGCTATTTAGAAACGTGATGTCAACTCTGTGTGTATAACAAGGATACAACATAACTCTGGAATGTATCTAAAAATACAATTAAATGATATAGATAAAAATACTATACTTCTATGGAAGTTCCTCTAACCGACAACCATCACTTAAGAGCTATAGTGATGATACATCGATATACCTCACGCTGCCAGCACATCCTATACCCGGCCAAAGGTATAAGACTTGAACTACCTAATAAATCCAGTAGTCTAATCTGAAAAAAGTTCATCTAAAAAGTATGACCCTTTTCTACCCATGGTGGCTACATGGTTTATGGGGGCTGTGAATTGTCTGAACTCTTCCACATATCGGTGGTTAATACTAATTAAATATACTAGCTCTTATTTTTTTAAAAACATACTTCTTCTATGATTTAAGATTAGTGATCAAAATCTTAGCTCAAAGGCTATCTTGGAAATCTCATTTTCCTCTCTTGCTTTATTTAGAAAGCGATTACTCTTTTCTAAAAACTATCCTGAAAGCTCTTATGAAATCTTAATTTCCATTTTTATTTAAATGTGAAAACATTTTAAAATCTCTTTGTGAATACTATGCTACTTTGAGGAACTGACTTCAAGCTTTACTCTTTACTCAACTTGAACTTTAAGTCTTTAAACAAAGTGAAGACATTTGTGAAAGACTTTTGAAAACTTTATAAACTTTACTTTGTCTTACTCTTAACTTCTAGACTTGACTCTTAATTTCCCTTGAATTGAAGTACAGATTTAAGGCTCATGATCTCATGCTTATGGATGATTTCATGATTTTCAACTTGGAGGGTTCATGCGGAATTATGAGCATGAACAATTCAACTCAAGGACTATACAGGTAACTTGTAATAGCCCCATGATTACAAATATAATCTCAAAAGGAATAAGTAACTCAATACTCAAGACTTAGAACTTGGAGATACTACTCCACTCAATGATACTCAATTTATGGAATTCATGCAGAATTTATGGGCATGAACGACTCAACTCGACGGTCTACCTAACTGCATCGAACTCATGTATACAAATCTTCTCATTCTCTTACTTACTTCCTCAAATCTTAAATCAAATCAATGATGGATCTTAAAGAATTCACAATTGAACTTAAGAGCTTTCTTGAACTCTACTCTTAACTCTATCTCTTGAATGTGAATTATGAATTCAAGAGTTATGGTTCATGATATTAAGGATCTCATAACGGAAAAGTAGATTCATGAAGACTTTTTCCTCATACTCTTACTTACTTACTCAAGCCTCGGAACAAATTACTAAAAGTTGTAGAAGACTCATCAACTGGACTCAAAAGGACTTTTTTAGAATGTTCGAAAGAATTCTCAATACTTAACTCTCAACTCTGCCTTGAATTTGAATTATGAAATCAAGATTATGGATATTTTAGGAATTATTTTAGATAGCAAGAACAATTTTCTTGAAGAATCTTGGATAAGAACTTGAATAGAAACCTTGAAACCCTAGCTTGAAGGTAAATGATCAAGTGTAACATTCCGGAAAAATTACATGTCTAGTGAAGAGTCCAATAGGTCTTTAAGAATGTGTATTGGAGGTATATAGGCATCCCAATGCCCAATATTGATAAATATTGGGCATAGTATGGAAAATTGGCTAAGGTGTATTAGCATATTTCTATATAATACCCAAATAAGCAAAAAGTGGGCATATTAGAAAATATTAGCTTAAAAGGTGTTAGACAATTTTCTAACATTAATGATATTGTTTAATAAATGTACCTGCAATAAAGACCGTAAGCTAGAAACATATGTTTCATAGTATTTGCATAATAGATATGAGGCATCCATCTATCAAGACGAGGCACCATAGCACATGACCAATTAAAATGGGCATGTAGATTAAGCAGTGCCCAAGGACATAGTGAGGATCCTTGGTACAATAGATAAACATTCCAAATGAACCATCATGAATAGTTAGTTTGGAAAGTACAAACAACACAAGTGCAAGCACATATGAAAGAACAACCGACGGAGGGGACCACCCTAATCGAATTCGGTTAGGGTAGTTAGGGGGCAGGCGTGTGCAAGGGTCCCACCATGTGGGTCCTAACTCTAGCCAACTCTAGACTTTAACTAACTGACCTAGCTATCTAACTAACCTAGGACAAACAAAAATAAATCATCTAGTGCACCCGACAACCTACGACTTTATTGGGTAACACTAACCTAGTAACAAGTTAAAGAGACAACCTAGTACCTAACCTAGGATGGTCCAAAAGGGTTAGTTATGGTCCCAAAGGCTTAGGGGTACTTTAGTAATTACCCTAGGTCCCAATTAATTAAATTAACAATTTAATTAATTAATAAAAATTTCCAAATTTGGTCGAGACCCTAGCCAATTTCCAGGTTTTTGGGTAAGTCAAGTGTTTTCCCATTTTTAGTCAATCTAGGAGGGGATTTATAGTAATTAACTAATTAATTTATTTAATTTACTTAATTAAACTAAGTTGAATGAGTCAATATAAGTTCTTAATACTTAGACTCACGTTCAAACACTATGAAATTCACAACGCAAAACAGTAAGCGAATGAAAGAAACACATAAATTTTTTTCTCGATTTCTCTTAGGAAATTTCAAGGTTTCCTTCAAGATTTCGTGCAAGATGATCTTCGTAGATTTAATTCTACATAAGTATGGGTTTTATCTCATAGAATTCTTTCTCCAAGAGACTTTTCAAATGTTTGAATTCATGAATTTTGAAGCTAGGGTTGTTCCACAATGATATTGTTGAACGTCCATCTCCCTACTTATCCTTGTTTTCGATTTTTTAAGTATATAGATGTAATCTTGAATATTTTGTTGGTATGTGGTGCTAACTGATCATTATGCATAGGTTCTTGATTAGTTAATGACTAATGAGTCATATATATAATTGATTCATATGATTAGGGTATTAGTTATATATTGTTGAATTCGACTTGATGCCTATTGAGAGGATCATTAAAATACATTTATGGGATTAATTGATGTGGTTAGTGATAACACAATTAAAATTGTCTAAGTGAAAGTTTGGTTTATGCCAATAAAATGGCTAACAATATTTTGCCCAAAAAGTTGAACGAAATTGGATTACAATATTGCTTTCAAAGTATGATGGGAAGATTGGATAATGGTTAATGTAAACCCAATTAAGAATGAATAATGTAACTTTGAATTCATAACCAAAGGTATTCCAATCATTGGATCAAGTCCCAACATACCCTTTTCAAATGAACTATGAACATAGTAACTACATTGAACAAAGTTCTTAACGTTTATAAAGAATGGTATAAAGCTACCAAAAGATATGAAACGAGTTAATGTGAATAATAACATAATTAAAAGTCTTTAAATTATGAAAGTGACCATAATGGGGTGTTAATGGAAGTGAGACAAGTCTCACTTACACCTAAGACAACTATGTTAAAGATACTCACAAAAGATGGTGTTAATAATCTTTAGACAAGTCTCATTAACACCAAGATGATAATGTAAGATTAAGTTTCACATTTCCCTAAGTAAATAAAGGGATGACCATTTATCCAAAGAGTTAAGTGAACCTCATAACTAGAAGCAAGCTTCCATAATGTTTGAGTCAACTCTAAAATAAGTAAAGAAAAAGAAGTTGAGCAAAGCACCGATAGACTAGCAATGAGCTTGTACCAGCACATGTAAGCCTCATGATATGAGGGCTACCACCAATATGGATAAGTAGTCTCCGTATGTCTCCTAGTCTTTGAACTATGTTACCAACATATGAACTAGCTAGTGGATTCCACCTAAGCGAGCAAGGTATGATGCGGTTTCACTTTGGCCGGTGATTCCACCTCTTTTTGGTTTGTGGAAGACACCGGATTTAATTTTTAGCTCACATGATCTATGTCGGTTAAATGCTCATAGAAAGTATTTGGTTCACTTTAACCGTGAACCACCTCTTTTCGGTGTGGGGAAAATACTGAACTTGGTTTCACTTTAGCCGGTGAACCACCCCTTTTTAGTGTGGGGAAGACACTGTATTCATGTTAGCTCACATGATCGAGATTGACTTTGATCGGTGAATCACCCCTTTTCGGTGTGGGGCATACACTGGATTTCATGTTAGCTCGCATGATCTTAATTCTAAAGATGTCCTTAAGAAAGCAAGAAAGAAAGAAGAAGATATGTATGTTTAAAGTGAGCTAAGAAAGTAAGAGCCTAATAATATCAATCGTCAGTGTTAGATAAAAATAATTTTTTAGGTAATAATGGGTATAGCCAACAATGACTTCTTTTATCATGAAATGGGTATAGCCAAATAAAATTGGCTTATAATGACTTCTTATATTATGACAATAAAGGGGAGTAAAATGTAATCGCGAATCAATGCCCCATAATCTCCATAATATGAAAATGATGAAATAAGTGGCCTAGCAAATAAAGACTGGCTTATAAAGATTCTATGCCCAATCTAACAAGAATGGAAAGAATAACTTCTTGTAAGGATAGCAAAATAATTTCCTTAGTCTTTTGGATTACTTACTTGATTAATTGTAGGTATGGGACTACAATGAATCATTGTACTTGTAATTTAAACATAGGATCAAAGGATATTATTGAATTACACAACAACAAGAAGAAAAAGACTGAGAAAAAAACTAAGTATAAAAAAGGGAGCTCTCGGGTTAGGGAGTATCAAATTTCAAAATTTTTGCTCGAGTTGTTCTAAATTTTTTTTCATGATTCTAAGGTCTTGTGTTCATATATAAAATGAGTTTCATGCTTTGAATGCATTAAAATACGTCATATTCATTCCACAATTCACAAATAATGAATTAGGAATGTCTAGTGATGTCACTTTCCAGAAATGACATGTTGTTATAGGAAGAGATTTCCTTGATCATGCATAGTCCTTATTTGTATGTTTTCATACACCCATACATAGTACAAGTGTATTCTAACCATATACTATTATTATCTTTATAGGTGTAGGTTAGAGAGAAGGTTAAAGACTAATCGAAGCTGCTTGGATTGTCGATCTCTAGACTTTGGTAGGTCCTCTGATATTCGAGGATGCTACATTTATCTATCTAGATTAGTACTTTAGACATAGCTAGTAGATTTTGTCCCTAGTGTTTCTTTTCTGACGTTTATTTCGAAGCTGAGTATTAAGGCCTTTTTTTGCAAACTCTATATGTTGATCTTTGATTTGAATTAATTAATCAATTGTAGATGGTTGTTTTAATTTGAGCTTAGTAGATTACTAATATATGTAGAAAACATATGAAGTATATGTATACTTCATTATGTTTTTAAAAGTTTTAGATTTTCTACAAATTTAACTATATGAATATGATGAAAGCTAAGACGAGGCTTGTTTGCGACCTCTGAGAGATTAACGACACTAGTTGCATTCGGATTTCTGAATCCGGGTGTGACAAACTTGGTATCAGAGAATGAGGTTAAATTACCTAGGAACTAAAGCTCAAAACAACACGTTACGTGGTTTCTAACTTAAGGTTGTGAAGTGCGCCACAATCATGACTTAAAGACTAGGTGATGTTAAGAATCTTCCCTTCTTCTACTCTTTATTGTTCCGTGTAGAGATTTGATATTTTTTGTCATTCTAGCATCTAATTTCCTTCTTGTGTATACGTATAGAAACTGAACACAAGGAGAAACGCAGGCAGAATAGTCGAAGAAGCAGCTGCTGGAGGCAACTAAGCTCCTCCTCAAGCCCCAGCTATTGGAGTGTACGTGCCTATCAACCCAGCTACGTTGACAGATGGAGAAGTAAGAGAAGCACTAGTTTAGTTGGCCCAAGTCATCACCACTCACGCACATGCTATCACAGCCCAGGACACTAGAGAGGGTGCTCCAAGGGAGAACTCACATGCTAGCACCATGTCTAGCAGATTGAGGGACTTCACTAGAATGAATCCTCAAGTCTACTATGGGTACAAGAACAATAAGGATCCAAGAGTTTGTGGATGAGGTTCATAAGATTCTATGTGCTGTGGGTGTTAATGAATAGGAAAAGGCTGAGTTGGCTTCATACCAACTAAAAGATGTGGCACAGGATGTGGCGAGATGGATGAGCACCAGGAGAAGTTCCAATCACTTGGGACACTCTCAAGATTCCCGGAGAGGTTATTCCCAGAGAGCAGAGAGAGGCTAAGGTTAAGGAGTTCATCAACTTATGATAAGGAGGTATATCAGTAATGGAGTATTCCTTGAAATTTGTTAAGCTCTCAAAATATGCTTCTTCTCTGGTGTCCAATAGTAGGGATGAGATGAGAAGGTTTGTGACTGGTGTGTCAGAGGATCTAGAGGAGGAATGTCAGGCATTCATGTTGCATGATAACATGGACCTTTGCAGGTTGATGGTTCATGCACAGCAGGTTGAGGAGAGTCATCAGAGAAAGAGAGGTAGAGAATACAGAAGCCTAAACCCTCAGATCAGGCTGGTTGTAGCTCTGGTAGGATTTCATTTTGAGTTTAGGAAAGGCCCAAGTTAAATAAGGGGCACCAGCGCTCAGGTAATCCTACTACTTCGAAGAACTCGAATGCAAAAAGTGAACAAGTTTGGCCCTAAGAAGGGAGATGATAATAATGCCCGTAGCAGCAAGCTGTGTGGTAAATGTGGCCGTATGCATAGAGATGAGTGCCTGGTAGGTACTAATAGCTGCTATGGGTGCGGAAAGAGTGGGAATATGGTCAGGGACTACCCACAGATGAGAAATTAGGACATGACAGATGCTCAGCCTCGACCTAATCCTACTACTGCAGCCGAACCCCTCAAGAGGAACCGATTCTATGCTTTAAAAGGTAGAGAGGATCAAGAGAAGTCGCTGATTTGGTCACTGGTACGTTGCATGTCTTCTCTTTTCCTATGTATTCATTGTTAGATCCAGGATCAACTTTGTCATTTGTTACTCCTTTAGTCGCTAGTAAGCTTGACTAGCTTCTTGAGATTTTATATTGTAACGACCCCCTTAGTCGTTTTATGAATTTCACCCACTTATCTAAATTTAATTATTTTAATAGCTTTTATAAATGATTTAAGACTTGTAAGAATGAGTGATATAATTTATAAATTTAATAATGAATAATTTGTTGTTAATAATAAAGGAAAAGAAAATAAATGGGTCAAGCCCAAAATAATATGATATTAATAATTTAAAAAAATATAGGTTAAAGGTTGTACCCACTGTTCGCAGCAGCAGCATTACACACAAACAAATAAATAATAAAAAAATATATAACAAGAAGTTGGAAAACTCGATGAAAATTTTTGATGCGGCGCAAAAAAGGTACGAATCATTCTTCTTATTATTAAATATAATGAATTATAGATATTGAAAGATTAGGGGCAATTGTTGATATCATTAATGCCGGACAGAGCATAAGCGAATTGGGTTGAACATTAAAGATAATTTAACGTGATTTTTCTGTAATTATTATAAGATTATTAATGGTCAACAATTAAATAATGATGGCAAAATTGAATAGGAAATGAGAAGTCATGATGATTGAATCATAGGAAAAATGTATGTTTTAAGGAGTTATTTTATATTTTTTATATTTCATGGTAGACGTGAATAGTACTGTTGTTCATCATAAAAGGTCATTGGTTCTTTTATTAATTTATGGTTTAAGAATTATTTTTGAGGTTATCAAATATATTCGAATTTGGTATATTGATATAGGTAATTAAATATTGACTACATTATATTATATGAAAACTATTAGGTTTGTAGTGTTTGGAGAAACTACGACTTAACTCTTGACTTGATATTTAAGAAATATGAAATTTGACTTATTGGTTAGAATGAATATTGATAAACTTTATTATAAATTTGGATAAATTTTTGGGTCAAAGTTAAACAGATAGTAATATGAGTGTTGTAAGTTTTGAAGTCTTATTGTGGTTATTGATTGGAATAGATTGTATTGATTTGAAAGTACAACGAAGGAGGAAGGCTAAAGTCCCGAAGTGATTTTTCGATAAATTGAGGCAAGTGGATTTCTAAACTCTTGTTAAGTGTATGAAATCTGTGTATTTCCATGTGGTATATCTGTAGGAGTAATGGGACTTGGTGATGGGTTGACTTGTCCACATTGAATAATTTTAATGATGAAAACAAAGGGTAATAAAAGGCAATGTGAATAAGTGCTTGTGTGTGATGTGTTGATAATAAAGAATGGTTTGAAAAGTTAATTGAATCATTGTTGGTGTTGTTGTAAATTGTGCAGTGTTATGAAAATGTTTATATCCTCTTTATTTGTGTGAACATGTCATTTGCATTATTTTAAGACATGGTTGTGACAAGTGTTATGTGCATTGAGAAAGAATGAGAACTTAAAAAGGATGTATAATTTCGAGGGACGTATTGCGCGCCGCGATGGATAGTATATTTCGAGGGACGTATCGCGCGCCGCGATGGTTACTAATATCGAGGGTCATGTCGTGCGCCGCGACAGATGCATGGACAGATATGTCCCCCATGGGTCCCTGACTGAGAGTCAGCGGGTGTGTATCACTAGGTCAGACATGCATCATTATACTTGACATTGTATTCCATTGCATTGCACATATTTATCATTAGTGAACTTGATATCGTGTTTTGCTGATCTTCTGATTACCTTTCTGTGGAACTTGTGATTGATCAATATTGAGCTTGTTATTTTGGATATGTAATTTGTTGAAGTATTATTGTTGAGGATATGTAATTTGTTGAAGTGTTGTTGTTGAGGATATGTAATTTGTCTAAGTGTTGTTGTTGAGCTATGTGCTTTGTAAATTGTGAGTTGTTAGGTTGGGTTTATTTTTAATGCAGGTTGTAGTTGTGCAGGTTCGGTTGGGGGTGGTAGGAGTACCCGTATTTCATCCCCTTAGCTTGTGTTTAGAGGTTTACTTGCTGAGTACCGTGTGGTTTGGTACTCACCCCCTGCTTCTGCAAATTTTTGTAGGTTATGTGCCTGGATTTTTGTTGTACTTTTCATCCTTTTCTTTTCCGAGGCTTCTTGAAGATTTGTCAGGTAGTTGTTTCCATCGCATCAGACTTTCTTCTACTTAATTATGATCTTGTTCCATTCTGAAAACAAGTTCATTTGAGACTTGAGTTTTTCTTTTGAATCTATTGTAATACTTTAGAGGCTTGTACACGTGACTACCAGGTTTTAGGGGTTTTATAAAGTTACTTATATTTTACTTCTGCACTGTATTGTAATGATTGAGTTTTAGGCTGACTTGTCTTGGTGGGATAAGACGAGTGCCATCACGTCCATTTTGGGTCGTGACAAAATGGTATCAGAGCCCAGGTTCATAGGTCTCACCTAAGTTCAAGCCGAGTCTAACTAGATTCTTAATGATCGGTACGGAGACGTCTGTACTTATCTTCGAGAGGGTATAATGACTTTTAGGAAAAATCTTCACTTTTTGGATCTATATCGTGCGTACTTGATCCGATTTTGATTCTTATCGCTTCATTACTCTCTCTCGGTATAATTTTATGAGTCGTGCGTGATTCCTCATGTGAATAGTTGATGTCGTGTATGATTTGAATGGTGAATATGATACTAAGATGGAAGTAATATACTAATGAAAACAAAATGTTTGGTTAGATTTAGAATATTCAACAGTTTGAAAGGGTCGTGTATGTTTAGTTATCCTAGTATATTGAATAGTAATTGTGTGATATATACGATAATTAGAGTGGTTAATAATTTAAAGTGAAATGATTAAAGAGATAGTTGGATAGTGTACATGTTACTTTGGAAACTACATATAGTAAAGTTACCATAACATGAATTGGTTGCTTAGTAAAAGATGAGAATAATGATGCATCAATTAAGGTTAGAATTTCTACTATAGTAGTATCAATGCTTACATGGTTAGAGTTATGCAGTGGGCTACTTTTGATATTGACCTGCTCTATGAAAGAACTCATATAGCTTGGGCTAGATACATAACTAATTTGGTAGTATTTTACTGCTATTTGATGGGTAGAAATGTGTGACCTGTTTGGATATGATCTTCTCGGTAGTTATGATATGTTCTAGTGGTGGATCTTATATTTTTCTTACGGTGTGATATTAGTGGTATATTGAAACAACTATGTTGATTGTAAAGTGTGAATACTAACTAGTTAAAGAGTTATTAATTGTATCACATTCTCGTATAATGAGATTCAATGTTGCATTCACATTTGAGAAACCAACTAGGTTATTATTGCAAATATTTGAGATTAAGCAGCGTGTATAAGAAAGATTTTAGTGGTGGATTGTGAATATGGTATTAATGTGTTAAGTTATGATGTGTATCCCGATGGTTCTAAATGAGGACCAGTGATTTCATCTTAAGGTCCAAGGGAATGGATAGATACCCCAAATAACAAGTTTAGGGTAAAGAAAGTCCCAAAGAGTATATTTGTGTGAAGGTAATTGAAGATTTCAGAAAAAAAAATGCATATAAGATTGGGTTACTCCTTTTATTTTGGTTGATATAGTGGGGTTCAAGGTGTCATGTCGATAATAAGGTTAACTTCGTGTAATGACAAGAGGTAACTGAGCATGATGGTAATAAGAGTTCGTGATGGATTGTGATTGAGATGGAACTATATAGTAAGAATTGATGGTTAAACGATTTTTTGTATTGCAAGGAAGACTTGTAAGTACCTAAGGTTGTGGTTTGATACTATTTGATGATTAACTTTGCGGCATAGAAACTTATAGGAGGTGTTAAAACACTCCTTGAATAGAATTGAAGGAGTTGGAGTCATAAATGGAAAGAAATTAGTAGGATATAGTTTAGCCTTCGAAAGGAGGCAAGAACATGAATATTTACTCAGATTGTAAGGGTCAAAGATGTATCTTCAAAAAGAGTGAATAATAGAATTCATAGACATCTGGTTTCATCTGTTTTGCCTATATTATTTTGATAGTTTTATGGGTTCATCATATTGATTAAAGATTATTAGATAAAACTTGAGAACAGAGTGTATATAGATGTTTAACTCGAGTGTGATTATATGTTTTTGTGGTTTTGAGTTTCTTAATAAGTATGATTGAAGTTTTAGTGAAAGATATGATAAGATCAATGGAGAGGCGATCAATGATAAGCTAAGATAAATGAATTCATATAAATCTTAAAGGTATGAGCTAATAGTGATGGATATTGAGTTACACAACTAGATTTAAATTCAAGTTTTTTGTGGTGAGTTTAAGTTTGTGGTAGTGTGTTTTGTCAATGTATGAATTGGTAAGGTGAGAAATGAAGCATTTGGAAGGACTTAAAAATTTCAAGTAGTAAAATTTGGTTACATTTGATTGTTATATCCAAGGGGAGTTTCACATAATGTTATGGTTTAAAGGATAAGGTAAAAATTGTCATGGGTTGTTGGACAAAGAATAAGACTTGTAAGAGAATTAGCAAAAGAAAAAAAAGTTTAGGTGTATTAAAGAGTTCAAGGTATTTAAAATTTCTGTCATTAGAAGAATGTAAGAAAAGTGAAGGAATAAAGACCTCTCGTATAAGCCCTTGATTTGTTGTTGAAGAATTTATTAATTTTTAATTATGAGTTTACATATGATTGTGAGATATGAAGTAGTACAGACTTACTAGAAATTATCATCAACTTTTCTAAAGATTGAGTTTTGTTTGGGTGACTAGTAATGATGTGGGAAAGATTATATGTGGTTATGTCGAGTTAGATTGTTCAAATTATGATTGGTACTTATTGAAGTTCAACAGTGTATACCTAGAGTTCTACATGGTTAATTAGAATTTTGAGGGGATTGAATCTAATTTGTTGATGGGATGATATAGACCATTATGATATTTTATATAGGCATTTGATGGTGAGTAAAAATTTTGAGCTTATATTATACATTAGTATTGGAATGACCAATAGTGTCTTTGAGTTTTGGCATGGGGTATATGATGGTTTGAAGGATAGTTAAAGCTTGGTATGAGAGTGGTTGTGTGATGTTGATAATGAGTGTGATTCAATTATCGTACCGAGATGGAAAAGTATTTTTATATTTGAAATTAGTGTCATTTTTTAGTGTGACTTGTATTTATCATGAAAAGGTTAAATGAAAATAAAGAGAGCCATAGTTCAAAAATTTTAAAGACTACAATGTGTTAGCTAAGAATTTTTTTTATATTAATGACAGTTTGAGAGTATGGTAAATGGTTGATATGGTAATGATGTTTGTCAGTATCAAGAGTAATGACTTTAATGGAGTATTGTGAGAAGTATGGATTTGATGAATCAAGTATTTGTTATATTGTAATATGGATTTGATATATTGATTGTGGGTGACCAAAGATCAAAGAGAGGAGTCATTTGAATGGAATTTTGATATGGGCGCTATAGAGAAAATATATCGTGTTATTCAATTTTGTTTAGAACATTTTTATGTCGACTACCTACTTCATTTCAGACATGATTTGGAGTGTGATTCATTGCGTAAATCCACGTGTGTATCTACACCAATGGGTGAATCCATAGTGGTGGATCGAATGTATCGATCCTCTTATGTCTTCTTGATAGGATAGGATCTTTAGGCAGACGTGGTTATTTCAGTCATGATAGATTTGATGTTGTTTGGGATGGTTAAAGTATACCACTACCTGCACCACCTTGCTTATGATAGCTTGTACAAGAACTTTCGTGAATACTTATATTTATCCGACAATGTTGTTAAAGGTTATGCATTCAAGAGTGTATCACTTGTTGGGTGTTTACTTGATCTTGTTCTTATTTGGGTTAGATAAGTTTGATTCTCCCTTGATTAGTACTTGATGTTTAAATATCAAATTTTCATAAATTAAGTCCATGGAAAGATTGTGTAGTGAGAATGGAATTTTGAAAAAAAAAATTGTGATGGTTCACTTCTGATTTTAGCCGATATTGATTCAAAATTGTCTTGTGGTTAATTATGAAAAGATTCGTCATGAAGATTATGGTATGGGCTACTGTGTCTTGGTTTAAATTTGATTCATGGTTTAGTTTGTTGCTTGGTAAATTTGATTCGTAAGTATGTCAAAGTGCAATTTGAAAGTTCAGTTCTTAGTAGTTGATCTTTATGGAATGGTCGTAAGGGAGATCACTTGAACACATAATAGTAGTTCATAACTCAAGCTTTTGATAACATCGGTTGTTCTTCCTTCACCTACTTTATGTTCGAGGACGAACATGATTTTAGTGGTGGATAATGTAACGACCCCTTTAGTCGTTCTATGAATTTCACCCATTTATCTAAATTTAATTATTTTAATAGCTTTTATAAATGATTTATGACTTGTAAGAATGAGTGATATAATTTATAAATTTAATAATGATTAATTTGTTGTTAATATTAAAGGAAAAGAAAATAAATGGGTCAAGCCCAAAATAATAATGATAATAATAATTAAAAAAAATATAGGTTAAAGGTTGTACCCACTGTTTGCAGCAGCAGTATTACACACAAACAAATCAATAATAAAAAAAATATGTAACAAGAAGATGGAAAAGTCGATGAAAATTTTTGATGCGGCGCAAAAAAGGTATAAGTCATTCTTCTTATTATTAAATATAATGAATTATAGGTATTGAAAGATTAGGGGCAATTGTTGATACCATTAATGCTGGACAGAGCATAAGGGAATTGGGTTGAACATTAAAGATAATTTAACATGATTTTTCTGTAATTATTATAAGATTATTAATGGTCAACAATTAAATAATGATAGCAAAATTGAATAGGGAATGAGAAGTCATGATGATTGAATCATAGGAAAAATGTATGTTTTAAGGAGTTATTTTATATTTTTTATATTTCATGGTAGACGTGGATAGTACTGTTGTTCATCGTAAAAGGTCATTTGTTCTTTTATTAATTTATGGTTTAAGAATTTTTTTTGAGGTTATCAAATAGATTCGAATTTGGTATATTAATATGAGTAATTAAATATTGACTACATTATATTATATGAAAACTATTAGGTTTGTAGTGTTTGGAGAAACTACGACTTAACCCTTGACTTGATATTTAAGGAATATGAAATTTGACTTATTGGTTAGAATGAATATTGATAAACTTTATTATAAATTTGGATAAATTTTTTGGTCAAAGTTAAATAGATAGTAATATGAGTGTTGTAAGTTTTGAAGTCTTATTGTGGTTTTTGATTGGAATAGATTGTATTGATTTGAAAGTACAACGAAGGAGGAAGGCTAAAGTCCCGAAGTGATTTTTTGATAAATTGAGGCAAGTGGATTTCTAAACTCTTGTTAAGTGTATAAAATCCGTGTATTTCCATGTGGTATATGTGTAGGAGTAATGAGACTTGGTGATGGGTTGAGTTGTCCACATTGAATAATTTTAATGATGAAAACAAAGGGTAATAAAAGGCAATGTGAATAAGTGCTTGTGTGTGATGTGTTGATAATAAAGAATGGTTTGAAAAGTTTGTTGAATCATTGTTGGTGTTGTTGTGAATTGTGCAGTGTTATGAAAATGTTTAATCCTCTTTATTTGTGTGAACATGGCATTTGTATTATTTTAAGACATGGTTGTGACAAGTGTTATGTGCATTGAGAAAGAATGAGAACTTAAAAAGGATGTATAATTTCGAGGGACGTATCGCTCGCCTCGATGGATACTATATTTCGAGGGACGTATCGCGCGCCGCGATGGTTACTAATATTGAGGGTCGTGTCATGCGCCACGAAAGATGCATGGACAGATATGTCCCCCATGGGACCCCGACTGAGAGACAGCGGGTGTGTATCACTAGGTCAGACATGCATCATTATATTTGACATTGTATTCCATTGCATTGCACATATTTATCATTAGTGAACTTGATATCGTGTTTTGCTGATCTTCTGATTACCTTTCTGTGGAACTTGTGATTGATCAATATTGAGCTTGTTATTGTGGATATGTAATTTGTTGAAGTATTGTTGTTGAGGATATGTAATTTTTTGAAGTGTTGTTGTTGAGGATATGTAATTTGTCTAAGTGTTTATTTTGAGCTATGTGCTATGTAAACTATGAGTTGTTAGGTTGGGTTGATTTTTAATGCAGGTTGTAGTTGTGGAGGTTCGGTTGGGGTGGTAGGAGTACCCGTATTTCATCCCCTTAGCTTATGTTTAGAGGTTACTTGCTGAGTATCGTGTGGTTTGGTACTCACCCCTTGCTTCTACAAATTGTTGTAGGTTATGTTGCTTGGATTTTGGTTGTACTTGTCATTCTCTTCTTTTTCGAGGCTTCTTGGAGATTTGTCAGGTAGCTGTTTCCATCGCATCAGACTTTCTTCTACTTAATTATGATCTTGTTTTATTCTGAAAACAAGTTCATTTGAGACTTGAGTTTTTCTTTTGAATCAATTGTAATACTTTAGAGGCTTGTACACGTGACTACCAGGTTTTGCGGGTTTTATAAAGTTATTTATATTTAATTACGTACTATATTGTAATGATTGAGTTTTAGGCTGACTTGTCTTGGGGGATAAGACGAGTGCCATCACGTCCATTTTGGGTCGTGACATATATGAGCCTTTTCTAGTTAGTACTCCCATAGGAAATGGCATTAGAGTTGAAAGAGTATACAAATAATTCCCAATTAATATTCTTGATAAAGTCACCCATGCTGACCTAACAGAATTAGCCATGCTTGATTTTGATATAATCTTGGGTATGGATTGTCTTCATAAATACTATGTGCCATAGACCATCGAAACATGGTAGTAAGGTTTAAGTTACCAAAGGAGTTAGAGTTGAAATGGGAAGGGCGTGGTTCAAATCCAACAAGCCAAATAGTTTCTAATCTTAAAGCCACCAAGATGTTATCTAAGGGGTTAGGAGCTGATGAGAATTTTTCTTACAAACAGGTTTTTGTTGAAATTTTAGATCGCCAAGTGAAAAGGTTGAGAAACAAGGAGGTTGCCGCTGTAAAGGTGTTATGGAGGAACCACCTTGTTGAGGGAGCAACATGGGAGGCTGAGGCCGATATGAGATCCCGTTACCCTCACTTGTTCAGTACTTGAGGGTAGATATACTCTTTCTTAGTGAGATTTCGTTAATGAAACTCTAAATCATAGTGCATCAGGCGGTTTTGGTGTTCTAAGTCCATAACTGTGTGTCTTACAATTGACTATCTGAGTTAAAATGAGTTCATGCTTGCATTAATGTTGCTGTTTTGTAAAGCGTGCCATTATTTTTGTGTTGCATGAGTTTTTATGTGCATTAAGTTAAGTGTGATTGAGAAGGAAGTTCCTCAATCTCAAATATGAAGCTTCAGATAAGCTTGAGTAATATGAATCAGAAATTAACAAAGAGTAAAGTTTCAAGTATGCTAAAGTGATTTCGAAAATCACCCTCTTTATTTTAAAAATGATGTGTAGTGGGATAATGTAACATTCCAGAAAAATTACATGTCTAGTGAAGAGCCCAATAGGTCTTTAAGAATGTGTAATGGAGGTACATAGGCTTCCCATTTCCCAGTATTGAGATATTGGGCATAGTATAGAAAATTGGCTAAGATGTATTAGCCAATTCCTATATAATAGAAAAATAAGAAAAATATTGGGCATATTAGAAAATATTGGCTTAAAGGGTCTTAGCCAACATTCTTACATTAATGAGCTTGTTTAAGAAATGTACCTTCAATAAAGACCCTAAGATACAAACATATGTTTCATAGTATTTGCATAATAGATATGAGGCATCCATGTGTCAAGCCTAGGCACCATAGCACATGATCAATTAAAATGGACATGTATATTAAGCAGTGCTTTAGTAATTACCCTAGGTCCCTTAATTAAATAAATTAAAATTTTAATTAATTAATAAAAAATTCCAAATTTGGCCGAGACCCTAGCCAATTTCCAGATTTTTGGTTAAATCAAGTGTTTCCCCCTTTTTAGTCAATCTAGGAGGTTTTTTAGTAATTAACTAATTAATTTATTTAATTTAATTAAATAGCCTAAGTTGAATGCGTCAAGATCAGTTCATAAGACTTAGACTCACGTTCAAACACTAAGAAATTCACAATGCAAAACAGTAAATGATCGAAAGAAAACATAAAAGTTTCTCTCGATTTCTCTTAGGCGATTTCAAGGTTTTCTTAAAGGTTTCCAGAAATATGATCTTCGTAGATTTAATTTTACATAAGGTATGGGTTTTCTCTCATGGAATTCTTTATCCAAGAGACTTTTTAAACATTTGCATTCATGAATTTCGAAACTAAGGTTGTTCCCCTATGATATTGTTGAACGTCCATCTCCCTAGTTGTCCTTGTTTTCAAATCTTTAAGTATATAGATGTAATCTTGAATATGTTGTTGGTATATGGTGATAACTGATCATTAAGTATAGGTTCTTGATTAGTTAATGACTAATGAGGCATATATATACTTGAGTCATATGATTAGGGTATTAGTTATATGAAATAAAGAATGATGTAATGCTTAATTGTATTCGAGAATATGAGGTGTGTTAATAGTTTATTATTAAGTTAGGTATTGTTGAATTCGACTTGATGCCTATTGAGGGGGATCATTATAATAAATTTATGGGAATAATTGATGTGGTTAGTGATAACACAATGAAAGTTGTTTAAGTGAAAGTTTGGTTTATGCCAATAAAATTGCTAACAACGTCTTGCCCAAAAAGTTGAATAAAATTGGCTTACAATATTTCTTTCAAAATATGATGGGAAGATTGGCTAATGGTTAATGTAAACCCAATTAAGTATGAATAAAGTAACTTTGAATTCATAACCAAGGGTATGCCAATCATTAGGACAAGTCCAAACATACCCTTTCCAAATGAACTATGAACGTAGTAGCTACATTGAACAAAAGTTCTTAACGTTTATAAAGAATGGTATAATGCGACCAAAAGATATGAAATGAGTTAAGGTGAGTAATAACATAATTAAAAGTCTTTAAATTATGAAATTGACCAGAATGGGGTGTTAAAGGAAGTGAGACAAGTCTCACTTACACCTAAGACAACTATGTAAAGATACTCACAAAAGATGGTGTTAATAAACATGAGACTAGTCTCATTAACACCAAGATGATAATTTAAGGTTAAATTTCACATTTCATCAAGTAAAAAAAGGGATGACCCGTTAGCCGAGGAGTTAAGTAAACCTCATAACTATAAGCAAGCTTCCATAATGTTTGAGTCAACTCTCAAAGATGTAAAGAAAAAGAAGTTGAGCAAAGCACCGATAGACTAGCAATCAGCTTGTGGCATCACATGTAAGCCTCATGAGATGAGTCTACCACCAAGGTGGATAACTAGTCTCCGTATGTCTCCTAGTATTCGAACTATGTTGCCAGCATAGGAACTAGCTAGTGGATTCCACCTAAGCTATTGAAAAACTTCTCTTAGAAGATCAATGATCAATTGAATTCTAGGGTGAGTAAATTCTTCCCAGCTGACTTGAGTTCTCTTTTTGTTTATGTCCACAATTTCGGATTTACACTAGTTCCTTTGATTTCCTATGCTTGAGTTTAGGGTTGTATCCCTTCTTGTTTATTTAGTGTTTTGGTACATTGACTTTAAGGTTATAGCATTATTTGATTATGGGAACTCTATTTCTTTTTCTTAGCATTAGAGTTTAATGGAACTCTATCTCTTTTTGTTAGCATTTAAACTTGCTTCCTTAACTTTAAATGTCTTAGTTTGATTAAGTTTTGTAGTTCTTTGGTTAGATAACGAGAATTAATGGTTCTACAACTGGAATGTTAGTGTGGGTGCCAATTGTAACACCCCATAAAAGTTTTGAGCTAAGATTTGAACCCTTCATCGTACTGAGTGAGATTTTACCAAAGAATTAAAAATTTCTTAAGTATTAAGTTCAGCTCACTAGATTTAGAACCTTGAGTTCCAAAAAAAGAATCAAATTGGAAATAGCAAAATTCTAAAATTTTCAAGTTAAGCTAAGTATGAGTTTGTGGTCAACTTAAAATAACCATAACTCCTAAGATAGGATGATTAGGTGTTCTTCGAGATACCATAGGAAATATCTTTGAATTATCTTTGAACTCCTTCGAGTTTTCTAAGTTACAAGTTTGGATGAATGAGATATGACATTTTGAAGTTAGGCTGTCCATATAAGGAAAGTTAGCCAAAAATAATGAGGGATATTTTAATCCTTTCCTTACCTAATAACATTTAATTCGTGTTTAGTAATATGTTAGGTTTCTAATTTTGTAGGTTCAGTTTTATAACTCTAATATATGCCTATGGTTTTAGTTGAGATATCCAGAAGAGGCAAGAATAGAAAAGAGGAGAAAAGAGGATAGAATGAAGGCGTTCATCAATGTTCTTGAGTTTAGTTGGGAACTATCACCATGTGTTTAATACCTAAGAGATATGTAAGCTTCTATACTGTTGGGTTAGTTCACCCACACTCCAATCTTGATTTATTCAGCGTAATTCCATTCTTGAAATTTAAGGATTTAAGTTTTTGATGAGTTCTTGATAAGTGTTCTTGAAGTTTCATTAAGTTTTGATGTAAGATTCAACTTGGGTCAACTTTAAACGATCATATATATTCGAATATTAAGAATTACGTCTTTCATAGATTAATATTCTACTAAGCTCAAATTAAACCAACTATCTACAATTGATGAATCAATTCAAATCAAAGATCAATATATAGTGTAATAGTTAGCCAAAATGGTCTTAATACAAAGCTTCGAAATAAACGTCTAAAAATAAATGCTAGGTACAACATCCACTAGCTATGTCTAAAGTACTAATCTAGATAGATAAATGTAGCATCCTCAAACATCAAGAGGACCTACCAAAGTCTGGAGATCGACAATCCAAACAACTTTGATGAGTTTTCAACCTTCTCGCTGACCTGCACCTATAAAGATAATAATATTATAGGGTTATTACACACTTGTAATAAGTATGGTTTTATGCACACATACACATAAGGACTATGCATGATTAAGGAAAGCTCTTCCTATAACAACATGTCATTTTTTGAAAGTGACATCACTAGACTTTCCTAATTTGTTATTTGTTAATTGTGGTATGAATATGACGTATTTTGATGCATTAAAAGCACACATCTCATTTTATATATGAACACAAGACCTTAGAATCATGAACATAAGTTTAGAACAACTCGAGCGAAAATTTTGAAATTTGATACTCCCTAACCCGAGAGCTTTGTTTTTGATACGTAGTTTTTTTCTCAGTATTTTTCTTCTTGTTGTTCTATAAATTCAATAATATCCTTTGATCGTATGTTTAACTTACAAGTACAATGGTTCACTGTAGTACCATATAGCATCAATATAATGGTTGAATACAAAATGATAATTATTATGGTAAGTTCAGAGTCATTAGAAGAAAACACAATATGGTGAGATCATATTGATCACTCGTATACAATCAATATTAATTGTGCAAAATTATGTGATAATATTATAGATTTATAAAATAAGGCCTTAGCAAGATAAAGAGTCTGAAGCACATCGATGGAGATCAAAGTGAAACTAAAAAATTATAAGTTATATATGAGGAAACCCAACTTTGAGACTAGAGATCCTATAACTAGGTTCAATGGGAAGAACAAATCATAAAATGAATTGTTGGGAAATGCACTAATATTAATTTTATTAAATCCCTATGACGTTAGGGCATTTATCCTATAATTATTTGTGGAGGTTGAATCTTTGAACTCTTAATGAAAGGTTTGTATCTCGTATGAGTAGGGTGTCAAACTATAGGAGCATTCTTGACATATTTCAACTATGTGAGTGGAGGATTGTTTGTGTGACATATTAATATGAGTGGAAGATTGTTTGTGTGACATATTAAAATTAATAAAAATATATTATATGTAACATTATATATCATGTTATGTGTATCGACAAACATTACATTTGTGCCTACTTGCTATCATCAATTCTGGTAGAAAGGGATCATTAGTTTTTTGTAACTTAAGTAATCACCAACTCATCATTTCATCCATTATTATGTCTTTATGTATTGTAACTTATGTAATATTTGAGCACTCATTTGGCAAATTTAATACCCACTATCTTCTGATTCATTGCAAGGAAGAATTCATCATTTGCAAATAATGTGGTTTTCCTTTGTGTTGTTATATAAGAAAAAATAAGATAAGTACAAGAAAATATAGAGTGAAAAATTGTATTAGAATTTTATTGTGTTTATATTGAGATTAGTGTTGTTGTGAATGAGAAAGTTGAGAGAAAGAATAATATTCTAAGTCTTCGACTATATTTAGTATATACAAATGAGAATATTTATATATTGAAGGAAAGTAGTTTTTGTGGAGCTTTGGAATCTTTAATATAGTGACCCTTTCTCGTCATTATAGAAAAGCCAATGGGATAAAATATTGGGCCGGAAAAGTTTTTCATAGGAACTTGTGAATTTCCCAATCTAGTCCAGATTTGGAAAAATTCGGAGTCATTGAGGTCCAGAAAAACCTGGTAACAATTGGTTACTAATATTCAAATTATGATTGTGATAACATGAATAAATAGCTAACACATTAAGAAACCCGTACAACTTTACAAAATTGAATTCGGGTGAGTAGAACTCCCGAAACTGATCTTAGCGTGAACATGTAGTTTCTAAGTTTCATGGATTGAAGGTGTTTTATGGTATTTTCATTTTAGGAATGAAATTTTTCTCACCCAAAATATTTTATGTTAAATGGATACTCAAGATATTTTTCATAACTTTTTTATAACTCTCATGTTAGATCAAAAAATCATGTCATTATTTTCAAACTACAATGTGTGATTTTCTCAAAGATGCAAAAATTATTTTTTTACAATGAAATTTTTTGTCATTTCATGAGCCCCATTATATAAGGAATTTAAATATAAGTTTTTCCCTGAAAAGTAGTATCACATTTTTGCATGAAAGATTAGGCAAAACTTTATTTTTCTTTATCTTTTCTCCTCCTGAATTGATCAAGTAGAAAAACACTTTACCGTACACCTCTTCTCTTCAATCTCTTGAAGAGAGAGACGATGAGAGGATTTACATTGAGATCCCTATCTTGATATCTACACTTTTTAAAACTGTAACAAAAACATGAATCACCTTAAAATTGTTTGTGTAATATATAATAAATACAAAATATTAAAGTGGAAAATAAAATCACCAAAATGAATAAAAAATTATTTAGGCTGTGCTATGGATATCTCGCTCTCTTCAAGGCGATCCAAGCCCACTTCGGCATAATCTGCACCGATCAAGCAGTATCTCTCTTGACTTATCCCCTTTAGGATACAACATCCCTAAAACGTTGTACAACTCAAGCAACTTTGGATTAGTTGAAGAGTGCAAGCTCCATAAAAAAAGATCTTACTTCAAAATATAACTTTTCTCTTTTGCATATAGTGAATATAGTTAAAGACTTAGAATATTATTCTTTGTATAAGCTATATCATTCACTACAACTCTAATCTCAAATAAATCACTCAAATGTTATATAAGTTACAAGAGATAAAGATATAATAATGGTTTAAATGAAGAGTTGGTAAATACATAAGTTACTAAAAACTAATGACCACTTCCTTCCACAATTGATGAGAATAAAGAGGAGCAAATGTAATGTACATTAATAGACATAATATGATATAAAATGTGACCTGCAATATAACTTTTTATTAATAATAAAATATCACACCAACAATGGGTTAGACTATAAATGCAATAGCTTTCTCTCATATAACTATTACAATTCAAGCGGGTTCTCTAGAACCTTGACAAGCTTAATTAACACTATAAACAAACAAAAGCTTTAATTTATCTAATCTAGCTGAATATCAGTTGAAAAATGTGGCTAGGATTCGGTTCGATTAGTGGAAAGGGGGGTAGAGATGGGGACGCACCATATTTGAGTTGGGAAAATTTTGAAGAAGCTTTAATAGGGCCTTTCTTTCCTCGAGAATTGAAAGAGTCTAAGGGGGGAGAGTTCCTTACACTAAATAGGAATCTTTGAGTGTACATGAGTATGGATTGAATTTCACCCAGCTATTTCGCTATGCTCCTAAAATGGTTAAGGATATGAGAAGCAGAATGAACTTGTTTGTCACTGGTATGATCACAGTCTTTAATTTTGAAGTTTATGCTTTGCTAGACTTAGGGTCAAGTTTTTCTTTTGTAACTCCTTACGTTGCAAATAAGTTTGAGATTCTTCCTAAGAAACTTTGTGAACCCTTCTGTATTTATACACCCGTTGGAGAGTCTATTCTAGCAGAAAGAGTGTATCTTGATTGTCCTTTTTTCATCGATCACAAGAACATCGTGGCTGATCTAGTAGAGTTAGACATGGTAGATTCTAATTTCATTCTAGGTACGGACTGGCTTCATGCCATGTTATGCATCAATAGATTGTAGAACTCGAGTCGTCATGTTTCAAGTTCCTAATGAGCCAGTTATAGAGTGGAGTAGTAGTTTAGTAGTGCCTAAGGGTCGTTTCATTTCGTACCTTAAGGCGAGAAATTTAGTTTCAAAGGGGTGCATCTATCACTTAGTCCAGGTTAATGAGTTAAGTGCCGAGGTACCTTTCCTTCAATTAGTTTCTATAGTAAAGGTGTTTCAAGATGTTTTTCCTGATGATCTACCAGGAGTTCGTCTTGAGAGAGAAATATACATTAGGCCATCTAGAATGACACCAGTAGATTTAAAAGAAGTGAAAGAAAAATTGAAAGATTTATTATATAAACGTTTTATTTTTGACCAAGTGTCTCATCTTAGGATGCTCTAGTCTTGTTTATAAGACAGGAAGATGGTTCCCTTGAGTTGTGTATAGACTACTATCAAGGTTACAGTCAAATATAAGTATCATCTTCCAAGGATAAATGATCTTTTCGATCAACTTCAGGGTGCCACCTATTTTCCGAAAATCAACCCACATTTGTCTACCATCAGTTAAAAGTTAGGGAATGTGATATTCCAAAGACATCTTTTAGAACCAAATATGGGCACTATCAGTTTTTGGTCATGTCATTGGCTTAACTAATGCGCCAGCAGCATTCATAGACCTTATGAATATAGTCTTCAATCCTTATTTGGATATTTTTGTTATTGTCTGACGTACTAATCTATTTAATAAATGAAGAAGAACATGCTAGTCATCTTAAGATAGTCCTTCAGACTTTGAAAGATAAAGAGTTATATGCCAAGTTCTCAAAGTGTGAGTTTTCGCTTAAGTTTGTGGCATTCTCAGGCCACATAGTTTTCGGTGATGGGATTATAGTCGATACCCAAAATATAGAAACTGTTCAGAGTTGGCTGAGACCCATGTATCCAATAGATATAAGGAGTTTCTTGGGTTTGGCTGGTTACTATAGATGGTTTGTTAAGGGTTTTTTTTATCTATATCATCTTCTTTGACCAAGTTGACTCAAAAGATGATTATGTTTTAATGGCTGAAGCTTATAAGAAAAGCTTTTAGGAGTTAAAGAAGAGGTTGACTACTACCCCGGTTTTAACTTTACCAGATGGTACTCAAGGTTTCGTGGTGTAGTGTGATGCATTTGGGGTTGGTTTGGGATGTGTATTAATGCAGAATGGAAAGGTTATAACATATTATTTTAGACAGTTGAAAGTTAATGAGAAGAATTGTCTAACTCATGACTTAGGAGTTGGAAGCGGTAACTTTTGCCTTGAAAGTATGGCGTCACTATTTGTATGGTTTTCATGTCCAGATATTAACTGATCAAAAGATCTTACAACATGTGTTAACCATAAAGAGATCAGTCTCACACAAAGGAGGTGGTTAGAATTACTTAAGGATTATGACATGAGTATTCTTTACCACCCAGGTAAGGCTAATGTGGTTGCTGATACTTTAAACATGTTATGCATGGGGAGTAGCGCCCATGTTGAGGAAGATAATAGGGAGTTAGCTAAAGATGTGCAAAAACTTTCATGCCTGGGAGTTAGATTTATGGATTCCACAAAGGAGGAATATTGGTGACCAATAGGGCTGAATCATCACTAGTGTCAGAGGTGAAAGAAAAACAAGACTAAGACCTCATTTCATTTGATTTGAAGGAAAATGTTCATAAGCAAAAAGTATTAACTTTTGAACAAGGGGGATATGGTGTACTTAAGTATTAAGGTAGGTTGTGCATACCTAGGTTGGATAGAATCCAAGAGAGAATCATGGAGGAAACTTATAGCTCCAGATATCTATTCATCTAGGTTCCACAAAGATGTACTGTGATTTGAGAGAGATATATTGGTGGGAAGGTATGAAGAAGGAAGTTACTAAATTTGTTGCCAAGTGCCCGAATTGCCAGTAAGTGAAACTAGAACACCAAAAGCCTAGAGGGTTGGTTCAGAATATAGGTGATTAATATGGACTTCATCAGAGGATTGCCAAGGTCTTGCAACCAGCATGATTCAATTTGGGTGATTGTAGAATGACAAAATTAGCCCACTTTTTGCCGATAAAGAAAACTCATTTGGCAAAGGATTATGCAAAGTTATACATTCAAGAGGTGGTGAGACTTTATGGAGTCCTAGTTTTAATTATATCAGATAGAGGTGCACAATTTACTGCTCATTTCTGGAAATCTTTCTAGAAAGGTTTTGGTTCAACTTAAACACTACTTTCCATCCTTAGATGAATGGGAAATAAGAGCATACTATACAAACCTTAGAAGATATGTTGAGTTCTTGTGATTGATTTCAATGGTAATCGGGAAGATAACCTCCCTCTCAATGAGTTCGCTTACAACAACAATTACCATTCGATAATCCAAATGGCTCCAGATGAAGCACTTTATGGAAGAAGATGCGCATCTCCTATTGGGTGGTTTGAGGTTGGTGAAGTAGGGTTGATAGGACCATATTTAGTTTACCAATCCATGAAGAAAGGTTGTTAAAGAGAGATTAAAAATGGCACAAAGTCATCAAAAATAATTCTATAGAGATGTGAAGAGAAGGTCGATGGAGTTCGAAGTGGATGATTGGGTGTAGTTGAAGGTTTCACCCATGAAGGGTGTTATGAGGTCTAGTAAGAAAGGAAAACTTAGTCCCTCGTATATTGGACCTTATCACATAGCCAAAAGGATTAACAACCTAGCATATGAGTTAAAGCTTCCACAAGAGTTGGCAGCAGTTCATCTAGTGTTTCAAATCTCTATGTTGAAAAAGCGCATGAGTGATCCTTTATTAATTGTACCAATTGAAAATGTTGGGATTAAAGATACCTTATCCTATGAAGAGATTTCGGTTCAGATTTTAGATCATCAAGTTTGCAAGTTGAGAAAAAAAGAGCTTGCATTAGTCAAGGTCCTTTAAATAAACCAATTTGTTGAAAAAGCAACTTGGGAAGCTGAAAAGGGTATAAAGAAGAGATATCCGCATCTCTTTGAATCAGGAGAGAATGCAGATCAACATACTAGTTCTCTTCTTGGTAATTCATAAACTATGAGTCAGCATGTGGTTACTTGCTTTTGTTTGTTGAGTGTTGAACTAATGTTACTATTTTTAGCTTAGTGAAAAAATATCATTTGTGGATGATTTTCCCAATGGGGAGATAATTTAACATTTCACAAATTTGAATTAGCTAGGAAGAAGCTACGAAACGAAAAATATTTATTTTTGGAAAGAAAAGGACAAATCAGGAAAATTGCCTAAGTTAAGAAAGTGAGTTTCGTTCATTTTCAAAAGGCCATAAATCCTAACTCAAGATTACTTAGAGGTAGTTCTTGATATGGTTGAATGGTCTTTCCAATGCCGCTGATTTTGCGCATTTTTGATATCATATGAGGGAAATATGCCTATGGAATATTGGGCTATTGAAGTAAGGAAAATCCCAATCCGAATTTTATGAAGGGCAAACTAGTATTTTCACCAATTAATTTCCTATTTCATTTTAGGATTATTTTGGGGGTAAGAACACGTTTTAGTTTAGATTAGAAAATCAAAATAACGCTTAGGGATTGGAGAAGAGAGAAAATAAGAAGAAAAGGGAGAAAAGTCAAGGATTCGTCAAGAACGCTAAGGTTTGGGAGTGGAAATTAGTTTAGGGTGATCCCAATCAAGGTATGTGAGATCTTTTATTTTGGTTAGTTCATCCGCACACCAATGCTGTTTCTATTCAGTTTCATGTTAGTTGAGGTTCTTTCAATGCCCATTGTTGTTTGATTCGTAAATTTTGAGTTCTTTTTTGAGATTGATTTATTGGGTATTGAAGGTACTAATGATCTTAAAAGTTTGTCAAAACAAATATGGAGGTTTATGGAGTGAAGTGTTCAAAAAAATGAGAGAAGAAGGTTGTCAGCCACACCAGGATGAGGCCTCTTAACTCGAGGCCTAGTGCGGCGCTCCTTGGATGTGCCCAAATCTGTGTTTATCACCCATTTTTCATAGTTTAGCCTATGTAAGTCCTTCTAAGGTGTACTAACACTCTCCAATCATTCTAATTACTTCAAATAATTTCTTAACACCTAGGAATCACAAAAAACACGAATCATAAACTTGAATTCATAATCTTATTCAAGGAAAACTAAGATCAAAGTCAAAGAAATTAAAATTTAATTCTAGAATTTAAGAAGTAAGTCAAAGCAAAGTTTATTTAAATTTCAAGAGTCTATGCTAAATTTCTTAACTTCGTTTTAAGGCTCAAGTTTCAAGTTAAGTAAAGAGTAAATATTTGAAGTTCTTCCTTCAACGAAATATAAGGGAACTAAGTATTCCCTAAGAGTTGAGTTGATGTCTCAAAATCTAAAAGGGAAGTAAGTATTCCGTAAGGGTTTACAAATATTTTCACATTTAAGTTAAGAGGAAACTAATATTTCCAAAAGAATTGTGAGCAAGAAAAGGGAACAGTTATTCCAAAAGTACTTTCTAAAGCTAAGTGTTGAGCAATTATCTCAACCCAAAAAAAGATAGTTGTTTTTTAAAAGCATGAGCTAAAGTATATTGTGGGAGAAGTATTGAGCACCAATGTGGGCATGAGCATTCATATTAACTCAAGTGTCAATAAAAACGGCGTAGCCATCAAGGGTATTAATGAGTCATACTTTATAGATTATCACGTAAGTTAAGCTAGTGGATCCACTAAGTTAAGTAGTTCTATGACACGTCAAAGTATAGGATAGTTCTGGCAGCGAGGGCAAGACGTTGTATCACCACTAAGACTCATAGTGGTGGTTATCGGTTAGAGAATCTCCCACATAAATTATATTACTTATATATAAGTAAATTTGAGATTGTTATTGCATTTTACTTAACAAACTAAGTGTTTTCATTGTTTTACGAGTTTATATACAACATATGTTTAATTGATTTTATATTAAGTCAAGTTATTCATGAGTTGAGAAGGGCCAAGGTAAGTGTTACTTGTTAATCTATTCATGTTTAAGTTGTGGTTAGCATTCCAACTCGCATACTCGTACTTTCAATGTAATGATACAAGTTGCCCACATCATATCATGATGCAGGACAGGTAACCAGGATAAACATCATCCAGCGCCTGATTGATCTAACTGAGACTTGAAGTAAGTGGTGAGTCTCCTTGCATTATGGAGGACACATTTACTTTCTTTTTTAGTGTTTTTTATAGGATGTTGTGGGGTCTCTCCAAACATCCCTATTAATATTTTAGAGGCTTCATAGACAGTTAGACAATTTAGTGGTGATTCTTTTCTTTCTATTGCAGATGTTTTGCTATGAGATTTTTGTTCCATTTTGGCCATTATTTATTTCAAGTTATTTTATGAGAATATTTTCTTATATTGACTTAACTCTTCCACTAAGTTAAGTAATCCAAGCCATCAATGGTCAGAGAGTGATGACCACGTCCATAATGTAGGCTCGGGGGAGTGAAAGTAAGTTAGTTAGAGTGTAGATGCAATAGCTTTCCATCAAAAAAATATTACAAGTCAAGCAAGTTCTCATGTAACTCGACAATCTTAAGAATTCAAACAACCCTGAACTTTTATTTATCTAATCTCTCAACCTAGATAGGTAGAATCGAGTTTAAGATTCACTATCTCTAGATGAACCCATATAAATCCAAAAACTACAATAATTGATATATATCCTTGGTTAGAGAACCTCTTTCTCAAGCAAGCCAGAACTCTAAGTTAGACTTGCATTTGTAACAACTATTTATAGATTGATATACAACTATAAATTAAACCCACTTCAATTGTAACACCCCGTACCCGAAAACAAACTTTATGCAGATTTTTCAAAAGTTGCATGTAAGACCCATGGTCTCCACCCACGAACCGTAAGGTGACCCACGACCTGTGCTGGTGGTTCGTACACATGTGGAACACCCCAGAACTCCATTCCTAGAATTCCATCTAAGAATACACCAATGGCCGGACACACATACCTTAGGTTAGACCATGTACCGTGATCCAAATCCTTGGATTAGAACCATAGAATCCAGCCTCCAATCACGGATGACGATTGACAAGCACGGCCCATCAGTCGTTAGAAAGTCCTTTGATGACGTCAAAAGCAGTTATGTCAGGGATGCTTTAGTCTTTTCCTTGTGTGTTGGACTCCTAAACTACGTCGTTCAACCCATAAACTGTGTTTTTTGTTAGTTTTAGCCTACAAATATAATTAGAACTCACCCAATTAAGATCATTAACCAAAACATAGAAACTTAGAAAGTAAAAAAGAGAAAGAGGCGACCAAACCCTTCCCAAGAATGCATCAAGGTTTCATTAGTTCCATCCCCAAAATAAAAAGATTTCACTGTAAAGTTTTTCAGTAGGTATGTGGGATTTAACTAGTGGGTTTATTTCACCCATCAGGTCGCTAGATTTTAGTCAAAATCATAATTCCTTTAACGATTATCTATACCTAGGGTTTCTTGAACGTTACACATGTTGAGTTTTACCTATCAGAAGCATCCAAATCGTATTATCATGAATTGAGTATCATTTCGTCTAATTTTCATGCATAAAAACAGAACCCGCGTTATGTAGTTCTTCTAGTTCCTGAATTACACATGTTAGGTCAGTAAATTCAGTTGCATAAGAACATTCCTTAGTTTTCGAATTCGTTATTATCAGCATATTAATGTTGGATTGCATGTTAGGTTTGATCTATCAAGTGTTACAACATTTCAGTCATAACATGTTAATTGCTTAATCATATGTGAAGCTTAATAGCGAGTGGACTAGGTTAAGTCACCCCCAATCGACAAAACTACGTGCCAGATAGGATGTAAGTCCCCTTTCTGCACATCATTTTAGTCATCACGTCAGCATGCCTATATATCTATTGCAGGTTACATTGGGTCTTCTCGATGGGGTGTATACATTGGATTTTACATTTAGCTTCCGTGGTTTTAAGCCGGTTATTAGTAGCTCTCTTACAGTTCAGTCAGATTCTATTCATTGACCATGTTATTAGTATAGTTCAGTATTCATTTTCTCCATGTTATCAACTTGGTCACTGCCATAAGTTTAGTCATGTACAATACCTTTAGTATCCTTTTTAATGTTAGAACAATGTTATTGCTTAGATGTTTTGATTTAGTAATATTGTTGTTCGGTATTACTCTATCCTTCAAGTTCAGTAGCTTTCAAGTACTAACACATATTTTGCGCTACATATTCTCGTGATGTAGGTTCTAGCCCTTAGAATTCAGATCACGCATAGATTGGTTCGCAATTATCAGTTCAACAACATTAGAAGTGATTTGTATTTCTTCGAGGAGAAGTTACATGGCTATCTTTATTGTTTTTAGCTTTAGTATCTGCTTTGCTAGATCTAGCTGGGGCATGTCCACATATTTCTAGTCAATTTAGAAGCTTATTTTAGACTTAGTTACTTCTAGCTTTATTCATTGAGTTATATTTTTCTTTTGTATTCAAACTATCAATTTTCTATATTCAGATTTTAGCGTATAGGAATTCTCCATCATTTCAATTTTAGCATGATTTAGCTTCTTCACATTATTTAATGTTTCAGTTTATCTCTAGTATACTTATGATTATGCATGATGGGTTAGCTTGGGGTCTGATGTTTGTGTAATCAAAGACAACACTTTCAATACAAGTGTCTATAATCGCACAATACTATAGTAACCCAACCAAGGGTTAGGGTCGATTCCACAGGAAGTGGTTGTGAGAATTAATAGAAAAATAACGTGAAGTTCTAACTAGTCACAACTAAAAACATTATAAAAAAACATGTTAAATTAGAGGGGTGATGAAAGCGTCAAATGGGAAAAGAGATTTTTGGGATGTGAAAGGCATAAGAGATAGACTAAACTATTGGGTACATGCTTTTAACGATATTTTTTTCAACATTTGTTACTAGGATAGACTATAGAGGGGAAAATATTTCTCGCGAACAACTTACCTCGAATCAAATGGATTCATTTTAGACACCCACTTGCTGTATGAAGAACAACCTCAACCTTAGACCACTCACTCTCTTAAGCTGAGTGTTTTGTAGAAGGACTAGGATTCATTCTCTCGAGCTGAACTTCATGTCGACCCAATCCCATTGGCTATCAATTTAGTAGCCTTAGTTTTACGATCTCTCGATCATGCTAGGCGGCTACATAGGTGAAATTGTATCAGCAACTACAATTTCATTAAATTCCAACACTACTACTAAACTAAATGAAAATTGAACAACAAATAAACCATCAACAAGCAAGACCCAACAGATAATCTAACTCATATTCACAAAATCACACCCCAAGAATTGGTGTTTTTGCTAGATATATACAAGAGACTGAAATTTATACTAGAATGAGTTTTTATTCAAATGGGTATGATGATTTAAGAATCCATGGATCTAATCCCAAATTTTGGAGATGAAACCCTTTGAATCTTCAAGTACTTCAAAACCCTCTTCTAACTTATAACTCAAAAATAAAAGCTAAAAGTTATTATTCAATACTAAGGAATTCGATCCTACTCTAAAAGTAATAGCCTGTATTTATAGTTATCAAAACATTGTGGTGCGAAGGACAACTCAACGCAGTTAGTCGGAATCGCCAATTAACTCGGCGATCCGCCCTTTTGTATGTTCACCACTGTTATATGCTAGCCTATAATATCTTTGTGTTTTCGATCATTGAGCGACATAGTACTACTTAGCGGAGCTACTCGGCAATACGCCCAAGACACCATTTCTCTGCCGATAAGATCCTTTATTTCTTGGCTCAGATAAAAAAATGGGGTGTTACACCATTCTTAACAAAAAAACCATCTACTATTCGCTATCACAGAATCAAAATATTTATTGTTTCATTTATATTTTTGTACAAAAAACTTATGGCACTTCAAGTCACTATTTTATGTTATTTGGATGTCTGCTAGAGCATTTTAAAATTCATAAAATAAATTCATCACCTATGACACGTGAAAAAAAATATCATAACAATACAAATTTTTACTAATTTATAAATATCAACAACCATAAATAATTTTTATTGCCTTATAATAGCATTAAAAATTAGAAACAATAAATATATATAAGTAGAAGTGAGGTGGTAAGACATGCTTTATAAATGATAAAAAAGTAACGTTAATTTTATAGGTAGAAAAGCACATACATGTGATACTCTTTAAGAATTTGATTTTTTTAAAATGAGATATGTTTCACTTCAATATATTTGACATGAGTTTCATTTTCTTATTCAATTCTGTTACTACTTTTTCTTTCAACACTTATACATCAATTTCAAATAACAATTAATCCATACCCTTTTTATTTAGATTTAAATATATTATTTTGAATTGGCATGAAAATTCAGAAAATAACCTAACTTTTAATTCTTATTGTGATAAAATAATGATATGTGAAGTCTAACAAAATGCTCTTTGTTCTTGTGATTTAATACATGACATATCAAAAGTATAAATTAAGAGAGCCCAAAAATAATGACCTAAAAAAGGTAAGACAAAGAAATTAGAATGAAGGACGTACTAAATAAAAGTCTATCCCATTCAATGATAATCATACTCGAAGGTAAAATTTGAAATCATAAATATAAGAAACATAATCATAGGTATTAAAATTAAAACTCTATAAGTACACAATAAGTCATTGAATTTTAAATAAAGGTAAAAATATCTATTCATTAGATCTAGATGGCGCTTCATTGAAGGACGAACTGTTTTCATCAACTCATAAAGGAGAAAGAGCACTTCCAATAGCTTGATACAAAAATTTCGTATCATACTCCATAAGTTGGCCCGCTACTCTTTCAACTTGTTCATCTGCAGCTTCCATAAGATCACTCAACTTTTTAAGGTCATAAATCTGAGTTGTTCATATGGACATTCTTTCCTTAATCCTTGAAGAGTTTTTTCATATTTTTTCTGTTGTTCTAGTTAATTCCCCAACATGAGTTCATTGTTGATCTCATTAACATTGATATTTTGATGAGCTAAAATAGTGGGGTTAGGAGCATCAGAATTGTGTTGACGATTTTCTCCAAGAAAGTTATCCACAATTAACTCGGTGGAAGGATGTCCACATGAATATACTTTGTTGCTAGATGAAAAAATCATAATAGCAACAAAAGCACCACATAAAGTACATAACTCACCTGCCTTTTTAAATTGGCTATACATCGTTTTGAGAATGTTTCTTGTTTGTTTCTTGAATTTTGCATCCTTGCAATTACAATTCTTTTGCGACCAATACATATTCTCATGGCTAAATTTCTAAATTGAAAATAGGGATAATTTTATAGAATGACAAACTAATGATATAAAATAAATATAGTAGCTACTATTTCATTTATTTGTGTTCGATAACAAACTATTTGTCATTCCCTCTGTCCCTCATATTCTCGCTCTCCACTCTTCCTCGCTCGCTCACTTCCTTTGCTCGCCTCTCTAGCTTTAATGAATATAATTGTATAAATTGTGTTTCTAATTGTATAAAGCGAGATAAAATTGCATATACACATGCAAATACATATATCTCCGTCTTATACATTTATAGTTATACTATAAAAGTACTTCACTGAGTCTCTTTTGTCTTTCTCTTTTTCTCGTTTAAAACAAATTCAAATTGTATATAGTTTCTCTGTAACGACCTGTTTAGTCATTTTGAGCAGCAGATTTTATTTCTGGAAAAACTGGCTGAGACGACGGACCCCACGACGGACCGTCATGGGCACGATGGACCGTCGAGGGGGTCTCGTTCCAAAACACTTAGAAATTAGAAAATTAAGTACTGAGAGCGACTCTCTGAACGTCACGACGGAATGGCAGGACGGACCGTCGTGTCCACGACGGACCGTCACAGGCCATTCACTAAAAATCAAGTTTCTTTATCGTGTGACGGACAGCAGGACGGACCGTCACAGGCACGACGGCCCGTCACAGGCTGCGCAATCCCAGGCTGGGTCGGATTTCTGTTAATTTATTTAAGGGGCGTTTTGGACTATTTCCTGCTTTAATTATAAATTGGTGGGTTAATGTTAATAAGTCTAATTACTTGGGGGTTAAAAGAGGTAACCTTAAGTTAATTAGTGGGTTATTATTGCCATCTTTTATACTTAATTATATGCTAATTAGGGTAAAAGAAAGAGGGTTTGAATAATAAAAAGAAAAAGAACAGAAAGAGAGGGAAATCGAGCAAGAGAGAGAGAAAACGAAGAGACAACAAGGATTTGAGGAATTTGCTTGCTTGATCACGAATCTTCGGTGGAGGTAGGTTATGGTTTTTATGCTACTCGTAGTAAACTCTTAATAGCGAATGATATGTGTTGGGTAGTATTATAAAGTCTTCTATATGCTTAATTGTGTGTATGCATGATGTGATTTTATATATATATATGATTGTGATTAAACAAGCATGATGAAGCCAGTGAATCCCAAATCTTGATAAAAACCTAATCTCTTGTTAAATGATGATGCCTTGATATAAAAGAAGGCTTGATTTACTAATAGAATGAGATTAGTGGGGCGTGTGTCACGAACCGACACGTAGAATTAGTGGGACGGGTGTCACGAACCGACACGTAGACTTAGGGGATCGGGTGTCACGAACCGAAACGTAGATTTAGGGGATCGGGTGTCACGAACCGATACGTAGATTTAGGGGATCGGGTGTCACGAACTGACACGTAGATTTAGGGGATCGGGTGTCACGAATCGACACGTAGATTTAGGGGATCGGAGTGTCACGTTCCGACACATAGTAGTAGGGGATCGGAGTGTCACATACCGACACAAGAGGAATAAAGACTAACGAGGGATCGGAGTGTCACGTACCGACACAAGAGAAATATAGATAATGAATCTTGAAAGATGCTAATATACTCAATCTAAAGAACATGTTTCCCAAAAGAATATGGTGTGGAGTCTTGAGTCCTTATAGATATGATCGGTGATATTATAAATGATGTTTATACTTGTTGCTATCACCTGTTAAGAATATTAGTTGATTTTATGATGTTATCTGAGATATATTGTTTTCTATTTTGAGTTGGCCGATGATACCTACTCAGTACTTGTGTTTGTACTGACCCCCTACTTTTATGTTTTCTTCGTTGTTATTTGTGGAGTGCAGCAAACATACCGTCGTCTTCAACTCAACCGCAACTCTAGCCAGTCTTCATTACACCGGATTTCAGGGTGAGCTAACGCTTCTAGCTTGGACTGGATCTTCCTCTTCATGTCTTGATGCCTTGAAGTTCCGGCATGGACTGGCTTTTATGTATTTTTAGCTTCTTAGAAACTCTTAGATTTAGTAATTTGAAGTAGATGTTCTTGTGATGATGACTTCCAGATTTTGGGAAATAATAGTTATTGAATTGGTTTTTATTAATGAGTTTAAGTCTTCCGCATTACTTTCTATTGATATTACATTGAAATGTTAAGGTTTAGATTGGTTGGTTCGCTCACATAGAAGTATAAGTGTGGGTGCCAGTCGCGATCCGATTTGGGTCGTGACAAACTTGGTATCAGAGCATTAGGTTCGTTGGTCTCATCACACAAGAACAGGTCTAGTAGAGTCTTAAGGAACGGTAGGGGGACGCCTTTACTTTTCTTTGAGAGGCTATAAGACTTTAGGAAAACTTCATTCTTTCTTTCTTCTGTCGTGCTATTACTTGGATCCAATTGGTATCTAGGTGATACAAATTGGTATCTGACCATTTTCACTCTGTTTCGCAGATGGTTAGAACTAGAGCAACAACGACTACGCCAACACCAACATCGGCAAGACAAGAAGCGTCTGAGCCAGCCACTGGGCTGTAGCTTAGAGAGAAGTAGCGACAAGAGGCCGTGGAAGAGGCAGTGGGAGGACGTCCTCTAGAGGAAGAGGACGAGCACCTAGCCCATCTGGTACTAGGGCAGTGACTCCTCCACCGACTGAGGAAGTAGTAAGAGAAGGGGAGGATGGGGAGAATGAACAAGTGCAAAATGAAGAATTTCCACCCCAACCTACCCCAGAAATGATCAATCAGGTTCTTGCTTATCTTAGCGGGTTATCTGATCAAGGTCAAACACCTCCAGTGTTTTCCGTACCAGCACCTCAGGTTCCGGAGGTACAACATGCGGCTACTATGGCTCCCCGCATGGATGCCTAATTGGAAATAGGCACGTTTCCTCGACTGACCACAGGGCCTATAATGACAAATGATCAGCATGAACTTTTCAGTAAGTTCTTGAAATTGAAACCTCCAGTCTTCAAGGGTGCTGAATCTGAGGATGCCTACGACTTTCTGGTTGATTGTCATGAGCTACTACACAAGATGGGTATAGTGGAACGGTTTGGTGTTGAGTTTGTGACTTATCAATTTCAAGGGAACGCCAAAATGTGGTGGCGTTCACATGTTGAGTGACAACAAACAGAGGCGCCACCTATGACTTGGGCAGCATTTTCTATCTTGTTTATGGAGAAGTATATCCCCCGTACTTTGAGGGATAGGAAAAGGGATGAGTTTTTGAGCCTAGAGCAGGGTAGGATGTCGGTTACTGCATATGAGGCTAAATTTCGTGCATTATCCCGGTATGCCACCCAACTATGTTTCAGTCCACAAGAGCGGATTCACCGTTTTGTGAAGGGGTTGAGATCAGATTTGCGAATTTCAGCCTTACAGGTAGCGGCCACAGCGAAATCTTTTCAAGAAGTGGTAGACTTCGTGATAGAGGTAGAGGGAGTGAAGCCAGATGACTTCACCATGGCATCGACATCAAAAAGGTTTCGAAAGGGAGGTGAGTTTAATGGTTCTTACTCTAGAGGACAGGGTTCAGGAGGTTACTCGGTCCGACCAATTCAGTCTTCACTACAGACTGTAGTTGGGGGTCCACCTCAGACCGGTCAACATTTCTCTGAGAGACCCATGCTTGAATCTAGAGAGTGTTATGGATGTGGGGAGACTGGACATATTATAAGGAATTGTCCAAAACAGAGTTATAGACCCCCAATAGCTAGAGGCAGAGGTGGTCATGGTAGAGGTCGTTATTCTGGAGGGCGTGGTGGCCGAGGTAATGGTGGTCACCAAAACGGCCGGGGTGATGGGCAAACTGGAGCCACTACAACACAACATGGTAGGGGCAACGGACAGACAAGTAATGGGGCCCATTGTTACGCTTTCCCTGGGCGATCTGAGGCGGAGACATCTGATGCTGTCATCACAGGTAATCTTCCGGTTTGTGATTGCATGGCTTCTGTATTGTTTGATCCTGGATCCACATTTTCATATGTATCTTCCTCATTTGCTAATGGTCTTAATTTACCTTGTGAATTGCTTGACATGCCTATTCGTGTTTCTACCCCGGTGGGTGAGTCTGTGATAGTTGAAAAAGTATATAGGTCTTGTTTGGTGACTTTTGTGGGGAGTAATACTTATGTAGACTTGGTTATCTTAGAAATGGTTGATTTTGATGTAATTCTGGGTATGACTTGGCTTTCTCCGAATTTTGCGATCTTGGATTGTAATGCTAAGACTGTGACGTTAGCCAAGCCTGGGACAGATCCGTTAATGTGGGAGGGTGACTACACTTCCAATCCGGTTCGTATCGTCTCCTTTCTTCGTGCTAAGAGAATGGTTAGTAAGGGTTGTTTAGCTTTCTTGGCACACCTCCGGGATGATACTACCCAAGTACCTTCAATTGAGTCGGTTTCGGTAGTCCGCGAGTTTTTAGATGTGTTTCCTGCAGACCTTCCTGGTATGCAACCGGATAGAGATATTGACTTCTGCATCGATCTTGAACCAAGTACTCGCCCCATTTCTATACCCCCTTATAGAATGGCTCCCGCTGAGTTAAGGGAGTTAAAGGCTCAACTTCAAGAATTGTTGAGCAAAGGCTTCATTAGACCAAGTGCATCCCCTTGGGGTGCTCCTGTTTTGTTTGTAAAGAAGAAAGATGGGAGCCTTCGGATGTGCATAGATTACCGGTAACTAAATAAAGTAACTATTAAGAACAAGTATCCTCTTCCTCGCATTGATGATTTGTTCGACCAGTTACAAGGTGCTTGTGTCTTTTCTAAGATTGACTTGAGGTCTGGTTATCATCAATTGAAAATACGGGCAGTAGATGTGCCAAAGACTGCTTTTCGAACCACGTATGGGCATTATGAATTCTTGGTAATGTCCTTTGGACTAACGAATGCCCCTGCTGCTTTCATGAGTTTGATGAACGGGATTTTTAAGCCATATCTGGATCTCTTTGTGATCGTATTTATTGATGATATACTGATATACTCCAAGAGTAAGAAGGAACATGAGGAGCATTTGAGAATTGTGTTGGAAATGTTGAGGGAGAAAAAGCTTTATGCCAAATTCTCCAAGTGTGAGTTTCGGCTAGATTCAGTGTCCTTCTTGGGGCACGTGGTTTCCAAGGATGGAGTGATGGTGGATCCTTCTAAGATCGAAGTAGTGAAGAATTGGGTAAGACCTACTAATGTGTCAGAAATAAGAAGCTTTGTTGGTTTAGCCAGTTACTACCGTCGATTTGTAAAGGGATTTTCTTCTATTGCTTCCCAATTGACGAACTTGACTAAGCAGAATGTTCCATTTGTATGGTCTGATGAATGTGAGGAAAGCTTTCAGAAACTCAAGACCTTGCTGACTACCGCACCTATCCTTACCTTGCCAGTAGAGGGTAAGAACTTCATTGTTTATTGTGATGCATCCTATTCTGGTTTGGGTGCAGTGCTAATGCAAGAGAAGAATGTGATTGCTTATGCTTCGAGGCAATTAAAGGTGCATGAACGTAATTATCCGACCCATGATTTAGAGTTGGCTGCGGTGGTGTTTGCATTAAAGCAATGGAGACACTATCTATATGGGGTCAAGTGTGAAGTCTATACGGATCATCGTAGTCTACAGTATGTCTTTACTCAGAGAGATTTGAATTTGAGACAGAGGAGGTGGATGGAACTACTGAAGGATTATGATGTAACTATCTTGTATCATCCGGGAAAGGCTAATGTTATAGCAGATGCTTTAAGTAGAAAAGCAGGGAGCATGGGTAGTTTAGCCCACTTACAAGTTTCTAGACGCGCATTGGCTAGGGAGGTTCAGACTCTGGCTAATGACTTTATGAAGTTAGAAGTAAATGAGAAGGGAGGATTTTTAGCTTGTGTGGAGGCAAGATCTTCCTTCCTTGACAAGATTAAGGGAAAGTAGTTTAATGATGAAAAATTGATCCGGATCCGAGATAAAGTGTTGCAAGGAGAGGCTAAAGAAGCGACAATCGATGAGGAAGGTGTTTTGAGGATTAAGGGAAGGGTATGTGTACCCCGCGTCGATGATTTGATCCACACTATTCTTACAGAGGCTCATAGTTCCGGATATTCTATACACCCTGGTGCAACCAAGATGTACCGTGACCTAAGGCAACACTTTTGGTGGAGTAGAATGAAGCGTGATATTGTGGATTTTATTGCCAAATGTCCAAACTGTCAACAAGTAAAGTATGAACACCAAAGGCCCGGAGGAACACTTCAGAGAATGCCCATTCCGGAATGGAAATGGGAGAGAATCGCAATGGACTTCGTGGTTGGTCTTCCAAAGACGATGGGTAAGTACGACTCTATTTGGGTGATTGTTGATAGGTTAACTAAGTCTGCTCATTTTATTCCGGTTAAGGTGACTTACAATGCTGAGAAGTTAGCCAAGATCTATATCTCAGAAATCGTTCGATTGCATGGGGTTCCACTATCCATCATATCAGATAGAGGTACGCAGTTTACTTCTAAGTTTTGGAAAACATTGCAAGCGGAATTGGGTACTAGGTTAGACCTTAGTACTGCATTTCACCCTCAGACCGATGGACAGTCTGAGCGAACGATTCAAGTATTGGAAGATATGCTTCGAGCATGTGTGATAGAATTCGGTGGTCATTGGGATAACTTCTTAACCTTAGCGGAGTTTTCATGAAATAATAGCTATCACTCAAGTATTGATATGGCTCCTTTTGAAGCGTTGTATGGGAGGAGATGTAGGTCTCCCATTGGTTGGTTTGATGCATTCGAGGTTAGACCTTGGGGTACTGACCTTTAGATTGATTCGTTAGAGAAGGTGAAATCTATTCAAGAAAAGCTTTTAGCGGCTCAAAGTAGGCAAAAGTAGTATGCGGATCGAAAGGTTAGGGACTTGGAGTTTATGGAGGGTGAGCAAGTTTTGCTGAAGGTTTCACCAATGAAGGGTGTGATGTGGTTTGGTAAAAGAGGTAAACTAAGCCCGAGGTATATTGGTCCCTTTGAAGTACTTAAGCGAGTAGGGAAGGTGGCTTATGAGTTAGCCTTGCCTCCAGGGCTGTCCGGAGTACATCCGGTATTCCATGTGTCGATGTTGAAAAGATACCATGGGGATGAAAACTACATTATCCGTTGGGATTCAGTTTTGCTTGATGAGAATTTGTCTTATGAGGAGGAGCCTGTCGCTATTTTAGATAGAGAAGTTCGCAAGTTGAGGTCAAGGGAAATTTCATCCATCAAGGTGCAATGGAAGAATCGACCGGTTGAAGAAGCCACTTGGGAGAAGGAGGCAGATATGCAAGAAAGATACCCACATCTGTTTAAAGATTCACGTATTCCTTCTCGCCCTTGTTTTTCTTCTTGTGATCGTTCGAGGACGAACGATGGGTAAATTGGTATCTATTGTAACGACCTGTTTAGTCATTTTGAGCAGCAGATTTTATTTCTGGAAAAACTGGCTGAGACGACAGACCCCTCGACGGACCGTCGAGGGGGTCTCGTTCCAAAACACTTAGAAATTAGAAAATTGGGTACTGAGAGCGACTCTCTGAACGTTACGACGGAATGGCAGGACGGACCGTCGTGTCCACGACGGACCGTCACAGGCCATTCACTAAAAATCAAGTTTCTGTATCGTGTGACGGACAGCAGGACGGACCATCGTAGGCACGACGGCCCGTCACAGGCTGGGTCGGATTTCTGTTAATTTATTTAAGGGGCGTTTTGGACTATTTCCTGCTTTAATTATAAAGTGGTGAGTTAATGTTAATAAGTCTAATTACTTGGGGGTTAAAAGAGGTAACCTTAAGTTAATTAGTGGGTTATTATTGCCATCTTTTATACTTAATTATATGCTAATTAGGGTAAAAGAAAGATGGTTTGAATAAGAAAAAGAAAAAGAATAGAAAGAGAGGGAAATCGAGCAAGAGAGAGAGAAAACGAAGAGATAACAAGGATTTGAGGAATTTGCTTGCTTGATCACGAATCTTCGGTGGAGATAGGTTATGGTTTTTATGCTACTCGTAGTAAACTCTTAATAGCGAATGATATGTGTTGGGTAGTATTATAAAGTTTTCTATATGCTTAATTGTGTGTATGCATGATGTGATTATATATATATATATGATTGTGATGAAACAAGCATGATGAAGCCATTGAATCCCAAATCTTGATAAAAACCTAATCTCTTGTTAAATGATGATGCCTTGATATAAAAGAAGGCTTGATTTACTAATAGAATGAGATTAGTGGGGCGGGTGTCACGAACCGACACGTAGAATTAGTGGGACGGGTGTCACGAACAGACACGTAGATTTAGGGGATCGGGTGTCGTGAACCGACACGTAGATTTAGGGGATCGGTTGTCACAAACCGACACGTAGATTTAGGGGATCGGGTGTCACGAACCGACACATAGATTTAGGGGATCGGGTGTCACGAACCGACACGTAGATTTAGGGGATCGGAGTGTCACGTTCCGACACATAGTAGTAGGGGATCGGAGTGTCACGTACCGACACAAGAGGAATAAAGACTAACGAGGGATCGGAGTGTCACGTACCGACACAAGAGAAATATAGATAATGAATCTTGAAAGATGCTAATATACTCAATCTAAAGAACATGTTTCCCAAAAGAATATGGTGTGGAGGCTTGAGTCCTCATAGATATGATCGGTGATATTATAAATGATGTTTATACTTGTTGGTATGACCTGTTAAGAATATTAGTTGATTTTATGATGTTATCTGAGATATATTGTTTTCTATTTTGAGTTGGCCGATGATACCTACTCAGTACTTGTGTTTGTACTGACCCCCTACTTTTATGTTTTCTTCGTTGTTATTTGTGGAGTGCAGCAAACATACCGTCGTCTTCAACTCAACCGCAACTATAGCCAGTCTTCATTACACCGGATTTCAGGGTGAGCTAACGCTTCTAGCTTGGACTGGATCTTCCTCTTCATGTCTTGATGCCTTGAAGTTCCGGCATGGACTAGCTTTTATGTATTTTTAGCTTCTTAGAAACTCTTAGATTTAGTAATTTGAAGTAGATGTTCTTGTGATGATGACTTCCAGATTTTGGGAAATAATAGTTATTGAATTGGTTTTTATTAATGAGTTTAAGTCTTCCGCATTACTTTCTGTTGATATTACATTGAAATGTTAAGGTTTAGATTGGTTGGTTCGCTCACATAGAAGTATAAGTGTGGGTGCCAGTCGCAATCCGATTTGGGTCGTGACATTCTCTCTTTCTCTTTTTATACAATTCGATTCAATTGTATTTTCCTTGCCCAAGTATCTTTTGCCTTTATCCAATTCTCATTTTATACAAATTCAAATTGTATATAATGGTCCTATACACTTATAATTATACAATTCGGTTTATATACTCTGTTTTATACAAATCGCTTCCCAAGTCTCTTTCTCTTTCTGGTTTTATACACTTCTTTTTAAACAATTTGCTTCAATTGTATATGTATAGCGAATTATACATATATATGTTTGCATGGAACACAAATATGCAAATTTGCTATAATATACAAATATGAATTTTATGTTTGCTATATGTGAAAGTTGCCTTTGAAAATATAGGAAAATGTGATGTTGGGTTTATGTTCTAACCATGTATTTATAGCGAGAAAATCATCATATTATTTTATAAAATGAACTCAAATAACAAAAATTTAGAAATATTTATATTGATTTTCTTATAAGGTAGAATTTGAAAAAAATCATTATATTTATTAAATTTCTTTCTACGTTTAGTTGTATCATTGTCAATCTCTAACAATAGTAATTAAAAATAAAATATTTTCCTAATTAAACTGATGTTATTCAATTATTTAAGAAGTTGTTATTATCTCATTCTTTTGTGACATATATTTTAGTAAATTGATATTTAAATTGACTAAATTTTATTAGGTAAATTTTTGTTATTGTATTTATAGATTTTCTAAATTTTCGCTTGTTCAGTTATGTATATTTCCTAATTTAGTCATGCTTTATAAAAGACCTTCCACGTTTAGCTTTGACGCAATGAAAATATATAAACCGATTGTAAATATTCTCCTACACTTTATATATCATTATAACTTTTCAAAACGATAGAATGAAATTTGTGTTTTTTATCTAACCACCAAATATTTGAATATGATATGATACATTATGAAAAATTGTAACATCCTACCTTAGAAATAGTTAAATTTAGACATAGCTAAATTAGAAACAGCTTAATTGAGAATTTATTAAGTTATTCTTAAGTTGTGACTTTTTGGGTCAACTTCAAACAATCATAACCTAAAGTACATGAAGAGTTAAGTGGCACATATTATACAAAATAAAAGGTCTTGGAATCCTCTTTCCAACACCACTTAGTTGTAAAAGTCTTAAGTTCGAATGAGGGACATATTCTCGTTTAAAGTTATTATGACCATTTAAGAAATTTATCCAAACTAGTGGGGTGTATTTTGGACTTTTCCTTACCCAATCAGATTAAAACGAATTTAGTAATATGTTGTGGTCATATCTGACGTGGGTAAGTTTTACGAATCCTTAATTAAGCTTTGGGTTTTAGAAAAGAGTTCAAGAAGAGGAAAAGTAGAGAAAAGGAAGAACGATTAAGTTCTCTTACAAATTGAGGAGTAATGAACGCTAAACTACACCTCATTCAATACTAGATGTAGGCGGCCATTATCTAGTAGAAAACCCATCGAAGAGTTGATGTCAAACCCAGAGGGAACGGTACAAATTTGAATTCATCTATGAAGTTACAAATGTAATCTAGTCGATGGCAGGAGTAAAATTTGCAAAAAATATTAAAGTGAAAGGTTTGACAACGTTTGTCAGATGGAAGGAATTGGTTTGTGGATGAGAGTTCATATAATGTCAAGTGTCCATGAAAAACCACGTATCCATCATGGGTATCAACGTGGCATAATTTTTCAGATGATCACGTAAGTTAAGCTAGTAGATCCACTAAGTTAAGTAGTTCTATGCGTCGTCAAAGTATAGGACAGTTCTTGCAGCATGGGCAAGACGATATATCACCAATAAGGCTCATAGTTGTGGTTTTCAGTGAGAGAATATCCCTCAGAAATTATATTAATTGCATATGAGTAAAGTTGAGTTTGTTCTTGTATTTTCTTTAATAGACTGAGTTTTTTCATTGTTTTACAAGTTTATATACTGCATGTGTTTAATTGCTTTATATTAAGTAAACTTATTCATGAGTTGAGTAGGGCCAAGGTAAGTGTTACTTCTTACTCTATTCAATCTTAAGTTGTGGTTAGCATTCCAACTCCCATACTCGTACTTTCAATGTAATGATGCAAGTTGACCTACATTGTATCATGATGGATATGCAGGTAACCAGGATCAACATCATCCAGCGCCTCGTTGATCCAGCTGAGCACTCGTAGTAAGTGGTGAGTCTCTTTGCATTCTGGAGGATACATTTACTTGTTTTTTTAGTTTTTATTTTATACGATGTTATAGGGTCTTTTAAAAATCTATCTTAATATTGTAGAGGCTTCATAGGTAGTCAGACGGTTTAGTTTTGAGTCTCTTTTTTTTATTGCAGATGTTTTGCAATAAGACGTACATGCCATTTTGTAAAAGTTATTTATTTAATGTTATTTTATGAGAACTGTTTTCTTATATTGAATTAATTGTTCCACTGATTTAAGTAAGTCAGGCCAAGGGTTCGCACAAGACCTACAATGGTTAGTGAGTGCCGGCCACATCAAGGGTGTAGGCTTGGGCGTGATACTAGGTAAGTTAGAGTGTAGATTCAATAGCTTTCCTTCATAAAGCTATTACAAGTCAAGAAATTTCTTGTGTAACTCAACAATATTAACAATATAAACAACCCTAAACCTTTATTTATCTAGTCTCTCAAGCTATATAGGTAGAATCAAGTTTAGAATTGTCACGACCCAAATCAGGGACGCGACTGGCACCCACATTTACCCTCCTATGTGAGCGAACCAACCCATCTAAACCTTAACATTTCAAGATATGTCAACAGAAAATAATGCGGAAGACTTAAACTCATTAATAAAAACAATTCAATACTATTATTATTATCCCCAAAATCTGGAAGTCATCATCACAAGAACATCTATCTCAAATTACTAAAACTAGGAGTATTCTAAGAACAAAATAACTAAAAAGCTAGTCCATGCCGGAAGTTCAAGGCATCAAGACTTGAAGAAGAAGACCCAGTCCAAGCTAGACGCATTAGCTCACCCTGAATTTCCGATGAAGTGAAGACTGGCTAGATCTGCTGTTGAGTTGAAGTTGACAGAACGTTTGCTGCATTACACAATAACAAGAGGAAAGCATGAAAGTAGGGGGTCAGTACAACCACACGTACTGAGTAGATATCAAACCCCCCCCCCCATCGGCAATCAAATAGGGGGGGGAAAATCAGTATATTCATAATAATGTAAATCAACTACATAACCACTGTAGGCAATATTCATGCTAACAGGGGGCTTGTTTCTTGCGTAGTGTGTGGTGGAAGGCGGTGGGGGAAGGTCGGCGTAGTTCACCATGACGGGACCATAGGTGCTGTGTCTAATACATACTATTTGTCGGAATACGTTCATTAGATGTTGAGTATATTCATTTCTTTGCAAGATCATACCAAATCTTTCTTGCCTCTTGTGTCGGTACGTGACCTCCGATCCTCTATTTCTATCCTGGTGCCGGAACGTGGCACCCGTCCTCCATATTCTATCCTTGTACCGGAACTTGGCACCGATCCATCTCTATCCTGGTGTCGGAACGTGACACTCGATCCTCGATGTGACTGGTGTGTGGGGGGCTATCCTGGTACCGAACGGGGCACCCGATTCCTCATATTCTATCCGGTGGTCGGAACGTGACACTACCGATCCTCATATCTATCCTGGTACCGGAACGTGGCACCCGTCATAATGCTATCCTGGTGTCGAACGTGACACTGTAACCGATCCCTCATATTCTATCCTGGTACCGTAACGTGGCACCCGATCCCCTAATTCATCAAGCCTTCTTTTACACTAAGGCATCACATTCTCATTATATAATTTTATCAAGCCTTCTTTCATTCAGGCCATCAGCATTCTCATTATATAATTTCAAGTGACTTATGGTTCTTCAAGATGGTTGGTTTTGTGTGTGGCGGATTCCATAACTTGCATCATGCTTTGTTTTAATTCATCACAATTTTTATATCATATCATGCAAGCAATACACCTTAGCACATAGCAGGGTTTACATATTGATCAACACATAATATTCACTATTAGAGTTCATACGTAATATCGTAACATAAACCCATAACTACCTCCACCGACGAATTGAATCACCAATCTATCTTCCCAAATCTTGCTCTCTTCTTCGTCTCTTCTCTCTCTACTCCGTCCTCCTCTTTTTTCTTTCTGTCTTGGTTCTTTCTATTTTTCTTATTCCAAACCTCTTTCTCTTACCCTAAAATTATATATAATTAAGATGAAAGATGGCATAAGAACTCACTATTAACTTAAGGTTACCTCTTTTAACCCACAGTAATTAGATTTATTTAACATTAACCCTCCTAACTTATAATTAAGCAAGGATCGTCAAAAACGTCCTTTAAAACATGTAAATAAATCCGACCCGAACTGGGATTGCGTACCCGTGACGGGCCGTCGCCCCTGCGACGGTCCGTCCTCGTGTGGGTCTCTTGTGTGTGGTCTTGCGTGCAACAGAGAGTCGATCATCATGCTGATGGTGCCTGTGGACGGGCCGTCGCGCCTGCGACGTCCTTCCTGCCACTCCGGCACACGTTTCAGAGAGTCGATTTTCATACCATGTTGGGCAGATTTTTCTAAGTGTTTGAAAAGACCATCCAACGGTTGTCCTCTCCTTGCCTGTGACGGTCCGTCGTGGCCCCTTCACTCTCAGTTTTTCCAGAATCAATCTGTGGCTCAAAACGACAACAGGTCGTTACAATAGATACCAATTGTACCCTCTTTTTTCTTCGGGGCCGTAAGACGATCACAGAAGGAAACAAGGGCAAAAGGAATACCTTATCGTAAACAGATTGGGTATTCTTTCTCGCAATCTGCCCCCCAACAAAACCAAGTGGCTTCTTCACAACGGGTCGATTCTTCCATGAACTTTGATATGCAATCTACCTGACTCAACTTGCGAATTTCTCTATCTAAATGGCAACAGCTCCTCCTCATAAACAAGTTCTCATCAAGCAAACTGAATCCCAACGAATAATGTAATTTCCATCCCCATGTATCTTTCAACATCGACACATCGGAAGACCGGATGTCATCCGGACAGCCCTGGAGGCCAAGGGTAACTCATAAGCCACCTCCCCTACTCATTTAAGTACTTCAAAGGGGGCCAATGTACCTTGGGCTTAGCTTGCCTCTTTTCCAACACCGCTCAACCCCTTCATTGGCGAAACTTCAACAGACTTGTTCCCGCCCCTGAACTCTAAGTCTTCTAACCTTTCGATCGGCATATTCTTTTTTGTCTACTTTGCGCCGCAGCGGGGGAGGGGTAGCTCTTGCTCTTTCCTATATTTCACTTTTTCTATCGAATCCCTCAAAATCAGTACCCGCAAAGGTCTAACATCGATGCATCAAACCAACCCCAATGGGGGACTACATCTCCTCCATACAATGCTTCAAGTGATCCATATCATACTGTAAGTGATAGTCTTTATTGTACGAGAACTCTGCCAAAGGTAAGAAGCTTCCAATGGCCACCGAATTCTCACCATGCACGAAGCCTATCCTCCAACACTTGAATCGTTCTCTCATCTGACCGTCGTTCTTATGATGGAACGCAGTACTAAGATCCAACCTATTCCCCATTCCGCATGCAATGTTTTTCCAAAATTAGAGAAACTGCGTACCTCTATCTTATATGATGGATAGTGGAAACTCCTGCAATCGAACAACTTCTGAGAGTAAGTTTGGCTACTTCTCTGCATTGTAATCACCTTACCGGAATGAAATGCGCGACTTAGTTAATCTGTCCACAATCACCCCATTCGAGTCCTGGGGGGCCACTAGAATCCCCGACTCGTGGCCCATGAGTGTTCTTTGGAAGACGCAACCACGAGTCCATTGGTCAATTCTCTTCTCCCTTTCCATGGATCCGGAATGGGCATTCTCTGAAGTGTTCCTCCGGGCCTCGGTGTTCATACTTTACTTGTTGACATTTGACATTTGGCAATAAAATCCACATATCACGCTTATTCATTCTCCACCAAAAGTGTGCTTTAGGTCACGGTACATCTTGGTTTGCACCCGGATGTATCGAATACCTTGACTATGAGCCTCTGTCAGAATATTTTTGATCAAATCATCCGACGCGGGGTACACATACCCTTCCTTAATCCTCAACACACCTTCCTCGTCATTGTTCTTCTTAGCCTCTCCTCGCAACACTTTATCTCGGATTCGCCTTAGTTTCTCATCATCAAACGTTTTCCCTTATCTTGTCAAGAAAAGAAGATCCTTGACTCCACCCTAGCCACAATCCTCCCTTCTCATTTATTTCCACCTCATCAAGTCGTTAGCCAGAGTCCTGTGAACCTCTCTAGCCATGGGCGTCCTAGAGGCTTGCAAATAAGCTAGACTTCCCATGCTTCGCCCGCCTTTCTACTCAAGGCATCTCCACAACATTCTCCTTCCCCGAAATCAAATAGTGAGGTCGTAGTCCTTCAGGAGTGTGCCAGGTTCCGAGTCTCGCGTTGTAGGGGTCCCTACTGCTGTGGTGGAGTTTCAACTCGAAGTGACTGTTGTTACTGGTGTGGGCCTTGGGTTAACTGGGAGAGGGTAGGTCGTCGGGGGGTGGGTGTCCGGGGGTTGTAGCGGCTACGATGATCCGTGTAGACCTCACACTTACCCCATATAAATAGTGGTCCCATTGCTTCAAGTGCAAACACTACCGCGGCCAATTCCAAACATGAGTTTGGATAGTTACGTTCATTGCACTTTTAATTGTCTTGAACATAATCAAATCAGCATTCTTCTCTGCATAGCATGCCCCAACCCGACTAGGATGCTCACAATAAACAATGAATTTCTTACCCTCTAACCGGCAGTGAGGATAGGTTGCGGTAGTCAACACAGTCTTAACAGCTGTTGAAAGCTTCCTCACTTCATCGACCATACAATGAACAATATCTGCTTAGTCAAGTTCGTCAATTGAAGCACTATAACACGAAGACAAATCCTTTGACAGCGGCGGTATAAGCTAGCTACCCACCACACACACACACACTCCGTATTCTGACACATTAAGTAGGCTTACCCAATTCTTCACTATTCGATCTTAGAAGATCCCCATCACCCCATCCTCATCAACACGTGCCCAAGAAGGACTGCATCTAGCCAAACTCACACTTAGAGAACTTGGCATAACACGCTTCTTCTCCCTCAACTTCCAATACCTTCTCAAATGCTCTTCATGTTCCTTCTGACTCTTGAGTATATCAGTATATCATCAATAATACGACACAAAGAATCTAAATATGGCTTAACAAACTCCTCCTCAGCTCATGACGCAGCAGGGGCGTTCGTAAGACCAAAAGACATCACCACAATTCGTAATGTTCCGTACCTTGTTTCGAAAAGCAAGTCTTTGGCACCTCCCGTTGCCCGTATTTTCAATTGAATGATAACCTGATCTCAAGTCAATCTTAGAGAAGAACACAGCACCTTGTAACTGATCGAACAATCGTCAGTCGAGGAAAGGAACTTGTTCTTTATAGTCACCTTGTCAACTGTCGGTAACTATGGCACACCAAATTCCCCATCCTTCTTCTTCACAAACAAAACGGACACCCCAAGGAGATGCACTTGGTCTAATGAAAGCCTTGCTCAACAACTCTTGAAGTTGAGCCTTTAACTCTCTTAACTCCGCGGGAGCCCATTCTATACGGGGGTATATAACTGGGGCGTGTGCCCGTTTCAGATCGATAGCAGAAGTTCAATATCCTATCGGGTGGCATACCAGAAGATTGCATGGAATACAGCCAAGAAACTCACGGACCACCGAAACGACTCATCGAGGTTGTTGCTGGTAGTGTCATCCTTGGAGATGTGCCAAGAAAGCGAAAGCACCCTGTTCCACTAACCATTTTCTTAGCACGAAGAATGAGATGAGACGCCCGGATTGGAAGTGTAGTCACCCTCCCACTACTAACGGTATCTTTCCCGGCTTGGCCAATGGTCACAGTTTTTTGCATTACAATCCAAGTCGCAAAATTTGGAGAAAGCCAAGTCATACCCAGACTTACATCAAAGTCAACCCATTTCTAAAATAACCAAATCTCATAGTGTTTGCTCCCCACAAGTTCACCAAACAAGACCTATGCTACCTTTTCAACTACCACAGACTCACCCCCGGTGTAGTAAACAAGAATTAGCATGTCAGTAATTCACAATGCAATTTTAGACCATTAGCAACTGAATTAAATATAATACACAAACGTGGAGCCATGGTCAACTAACATACAGATGCATGCAATCACAAACCGAAAGATACCTGTGATAACATCATCAGACGCCTCCGCTTCAGATCTCCCAGTAAAGGGGGGTGCGGTACCAATGCCTCTGCTTTTGTCGTGTGTCCATTGCCCCTACCATGTTGCGTAGTAAGTGGCTCCATTTTTCCCATCACCGTCTGTCGCGTTGTTTGATGACCACCATTCCCTCGACCACCACGTCCTCCAGAAAACGTCTCTACCAGTACACCTCTACCTCTAGCCTATTGGGGTTCTGTACTCTTGTTTTGGACAATACCTCTTGATGTGTCACCCTCCCCACATCCATAACACTCTCGGGGTCATGCATAGGTCTCTCGGAGTAGTGTCGACCGTTTCGGATGTGGGACCGCCCACACCTACAGTCTGTAGGGGGAGACTGAGATTGGTCGACTTGAGTAACCTCCAGCTCTGTCCTCTAAGGAGAACCGATAACTCGCCTCCCCTTCGAACCCTTTTCGATGTCGATGTCCGTTGGTAATTGCGTTCTGGCTTCACTCCTTCCACCTCTATCACAAAGTATACGCACCTCTTGGACGGATTTGCCGTAGCCTCTATCATGTAAGGCTGAAATCCGGCAACTCTGACCTCAACCCCTTCACAAAAACGGCAATCCTTCTTGTGGACTGAAACACAGTTTGTGGCGTCTCTGATTGGCGCGAACAATGGTAGCCTCATACTCGTTAACTGTCATCCGTCCCTTGCTCTAGAATCAAGGATACTCGGGTGCCCTTTTTCTATCTCTCAAAGGTCCTTGGGATCATACTTGCTCCATAAACAGAGTCATAGAATGCTCCTCAAGGCATAGGGGGTGACCGGTCTGTTGTTGACACTCAACATGTGACGCCACGACATTTTGGCGTTCCCTTGAAACTGATAGCTCACGACAACTCACGCCAAACCGTTCTACATACCCATCTTGGTAGTAGCTCATGACAATCACCAGAAAATCGTAGGCATCCTTGATTCTGCGCCCTTCAAGACTGTAGGTTTCAATTTCAGAACTTACTGAAAGTCATGCTGATCATTTGTGCCATAATAGGCCCAGTAGTCCAGACGTGGAAAGTGGGCCTATTCCCATGATGCATCCATGCGGGAGCCATAGTCGCCGATGTCGTACCGTCTGCAACCGCGAGGGTTGTCATAAACCACTGGAGGTTCCGACCCTGATCGGATAACCCACTAGATAAGCAAGTACTTGGTTGTGATCATCTCTGGGTAGGGTGGGTGCAGTTCCCTCATTCTGGCCCTTGTCCATTCTCCCCTTCCTCCCCCCCCCCCTCTCTAATCCACCTCCTCGGTCGTGGAGAGTTCACCGCCCTAGTTCATGATGGGCTAGGTGTGCTGTCTCCTGTCCTCATAGAGGAGTCCTCCACGACCTCTCCCGACGGCCTCTTCCCCGTTGCGGCCGTTCGCGTTCCTCGACTAACGCCACCCAGTGGCTGGCTCAGTCGTTTCTTGTCTCCCGGTTGTTTGCTGCTGTTGCGGTCCGTTGCTTATTCTAACGCATCTGGCTAAATTTCGAGTGAATATGTCGATACCATTCTATCGCCCAGATACCAATTGGACCAAGTAGTAGCACGAAAGAAGAATGAAAGAGGTGGAAATTTTCCGGTAAAGTCGTAAATAGCCTCTCAAGAAAAGTAAAGGCGTCCCCCGGGGTTACCGTTCTTAAGACTCTATAGACCTGTTCTTGTTTTTGATGAGAACCAATGAACCTAAGGCTCTGATACCAAGTTTGTCACGACCCAAATCAGGGACGCGACTGGCACCCCCATTTACCTCCTATGTGAGCGAACCAACCCTAAACCTTACATTTCAAGATATGTCAACAGAAATAATGCGGAAGACTTACACTCTTAATAAAAACAATTCCATACTATTATATTAGCCCCAAAATCTGGAAGTCATCATCCAAGACATCTATCTCAAATTACCTAAAACTAGGAGTATTCTAAGAACAAAATAACTAAAAATCTAGTCCATGCGAAGTTCAGGCATCAAGACTTGAAGAAGAAGACCCTTCCAACTAGAGCATTAGCTCACCCTGACATTCCGCTGAAGTGAAGACTGGCTTAGATCTTCTGTTGAGTTGAAGTTGACATAACGTTTGCCTGCATTACACCAACCAAGAAGTAAAACATGAAGTAGGGGGTCAGTACAACCACAACGCTACTGAGTAGATATCATCCGCCAACTCAAATAGGGAACAATATATTCGCAATAATTAGTAAATCAACTGACAATACTCAACTGTAGCAATCTCAACATGAATTCACTCAATACTGACAACCGAGTCACACCTTAGGACTCAGGGGAGCCTCACTACCATACTTATTGGGAATTACTCATTCAGATTGAGTATATCATTATCTTTCAGTTCATTAATCTTTCTTTCTCTTGTGTGGTACGTGACACTCCTATCCTCTATTTCTATCCTGGTGCCGGAACGTGGCACTCCGATCCTCATATTCTTCCTGGTACGCGGAAGCGTGCCACCCGATCCATATTCTATCCTGGTGTCGGAACGTGAGACTCCGATCCGCATATTCTTCCTGGTACCGGACGTGGCACCCGATTCCTCATGATTCTATCTGGTGTCGGAACGTGACGACTTCCGATCCTCATATTCTATCCTGGTACCGGAACGTGGCGACCCGAGGGTCCATAATTCTATCGCTGGTTTCGTAACTGACACTCCGATCCCATATTCTATCTGTACCGGAACGTGGCACCCGATTCCCCCTAATTCATCAAGCCTTCTTTTACACTAGGCAGATCATTCTCATTATATAATTTATATAAGCCTTGCTTTTATTCTAATGCATCATCATTCCATTATATAATATATCAAGTGGAATTATGGGTTCTTTCATATTTGGGGATTCACTAAGAGGCTTCATCAGGCTTTGTTAATTCATCACAATTTTATAATCAGTATCCTGCAGGCATACAACTTAAGCATATAGCAGGGTTTATCAATATTATCAACACATAATATTCACTGTATTAAGAGTATCACTACGAATGTTCATCGGTAACATAAACCATAACCTCCCTCCACCGAAGAATTGAATCACAAGGCTATCTTCCCAAATCCTTGCTATGCTTCTTCGTGTGGGGTCTCTTCTCTCTCTACTCGTTCTCCTCTCTTTTTCTTTCTGTCTTGGTTCTTTCTATTTTTCTTATTCAACCTCTTTCTTTACCCTAAGATATATAATTGCAGATGAAAGATGGCATAATAACCCACTACTTAACTTAAGGTTAACCTCTTTTCACGCCCCAGTAATTAGATCTATAACATTAACCCTGCTAACTTGTATACTTAAGCATGATAGTCAAAGAACGTTCCTTTAAGAACATGTAAAGAATCCGAACCGGAACTGGGTGCGGTGTGCGTAGCCCGGGGACGGCCGTCGCACCTGCGACGGTCCGTCCTGCTTTCCGTCGCGTGCAACAGAGAGTCGATCTTCAGTGGATGGCCTGTGACGGGCCGTCGCGCCTGCGACGGTCCGGCCTGGCCACTCCGTCCCCGACGTTCAGGAGAGTCGATTTTCAAGTACCCCATTTCAGATTTGTCTCAGTGTTTGAAAAGACACATCACGACGGTCCGCGTCGGTGCGTGAGGCGTGCCGTCGTGGCCTCCTTCACCTCGCCAGGGTTTTTCAGAATACAATCTGTTGCTTCAAAACGACTAAACCGGTCGTTACAATAATCTTTAGACTCCACATTTATCCAACACTACAATAATTTGATATACATTCCTTGGTTAGGAAACGTCTGTTCTGAACAAGCCTAGAACTCTAAGTTTGTACTGGGTTTTATGGTTGTAAAAGCTATGGGTTTGAGGAGAATGTTGAGGTATACAACTATGGGCGGGCGTTAAAGGGCGCAGCTCCGTAATAGGGGTGGAACACCTCGGGCTAGCGCGGGGGGTTGCAAAAAAGGGGCCATGGAGGGCGGACGGTGATGGTGGTTCAGATTCGTTACGCAGGTAGAGCCAGCGGGTCGGGCCGAGCCCACAACCGGAGCGGTGTAGCAGCGGACCTGGTGGCCGGGGGGTGATTGCGTTTATGGCGAACATTTGGGCAGTAACCCGGGGCCATAACTCGAGTCGTAGATTCCGTCTAAGGCTGGTTGACCAATGGCCGAAGGGGCCCAAGTACCGTTAGAACTGGAGACCATGGGTACCATGGCGCAGTCTACATCCGTGGTGGGGTATCGATGGAGGGTCGGGCGGGGTCGGGGAAGAAGGGCGCAGTGTCGATTACATGCTGTGGCGCTATTGAAAAGCAGACCATCGATTCGATCGACAGCCTTCGTGACCTCGGAAAACAGTTATGTCATGGGTGGTGTTTTGGTCGTCTTCAGGGGTTAAGGTGTTGTGGCTGGCCCCTAACGACATCTTTCAACCCCTAAACTATGTGGTTTTTGTTAGTTTTAGCGTACAAACATAATAAAAATTTATCCAATTCAAATCATTCACATAAACATAGAAACTTAGAAAGAATAGAGGAGAAAGATGCAACCAAACCCTTCCCAATAATGCAACAAGGTTTCATTAGTTCAAGCTCCGAAATAAAAAGATTTTTCACAATAAATATTTTCACTATGTATGTGGGATTATACTAGTGGATTCCTTTCACTCATTAGGTCGCTACATTTCATTCAAAATCTTGATTCCCTTAATGATTATCAATACCTAGGGTTTCTTGAATGTTAAAAATGTTGCGTTTTATCTATTAGAATGATCCAAATCATATTATTAGGAATTCAGTATCAGTTTGACCCAATTTCACGCATAAATTCAGAACCCACATTATGTAGTTCTTCCAGTTCTTGAATCACACAAATTAGGTCACTAAATCTAGTTACATAAAAACATACCTCTGTTTTCGAATGCAACATATCAACATACAAATGTTGCATTCTCACTTTGCATGTCAGGTTTGAGATATCTATTGTAACAACATTTCAGTTATAACAAGTTAATTGCTTAATCATATGGTAATCTCAATACCGAGTGGACTAGGGTAAGTCACCCCCAATTGACAGAACTACGTGCCACATAGGATGTGAGTCCCCTTTGTGCGCATCATCTTATTCATCATATCAATACTCCAATATATCTGTGGCAGGGTAATATGGGTCTCCTCAATAGGGTGTATACATCGGAATTCACATTTAACTCATTTGGTCTTAAGTCGGTCAATAGTAGCTCCCTTACAATTTTGTCATATTCTATTGCATTTACAATGTTATCAATATAGTTCATTATTCAGTTTCTCCATGTTATCAACTTGGTCATTGCTTTAAGTTTAGTCATGTACAATATTTTTAGTATCCTATTTTATGTTCAAATCATGTTATTGGTTAGATGCTTTGATTCAGTAATGTTACTATTCAATATTACTCTATACTTCATGCTCATAACCTTTTAAGTACTAACACATATTCTGCGCTACATCTTCTCGTGATATAGGTTATAGTCCTCACCATTCAGATCACGCGTAAATCGATTCCCTATTTAGTTCAACAACATTAGCCGTGAGTCGTATTTCTTTGAGGACTTGTGACATGACTATCTTTATTATTTTTAACTCTAGTTTCAGTATTTCTAGATCTAGCTGGGGCATGTCCAAGTATTTCTAGTAACTTTAGAGGCTTATTTCAGACATAGTTCCATCTTTAGTCACTATATCTGACTTTTCTTTCTATTTGACCTCTCAATTATCTATATTCAGATTTTAGCGTATAGATATTCTCCATTATTTCAATTATATCATGATTTAGCTTCTACACATTATTCATTGTTTCAGTTTATCTCTAGTATGCTTATGATTATGAAAGAAGGGTTAGCTTGGGGTCTCATGTTTGTGTAATGAAGGACACAACTTCCAATGCAAGAGTCTACAGTTGTACAATAATATATTAACCCAATCAAAGGGTTAGGGTCGTTCGCACAGGGAGTGCTTGTGAGAAATAATAGAAAAATAAAATGAAGTTCTAAGTAGTCACAACTAAAGACATTATCGAAAAAAACATATTGAATTATAGGGGTGATGCAAGTGTCAAATATCAATGGAGTTTTTTTGAAATCCAAATTAATGTTTGAAAATAGTAAAAACAATAAGAGAAACTAATGGGAAACGAGATTCTTGGAATGTGAAAGGTATGCGGGATAGACTAAACTATTGGGTGCATGCTTTTAACAATAATGTTTTTAAACATTTTTTACTAGGATATGTTATAGTGGGCGAAAAATTTCCGGTGAACAACTTACCTCTAATCAAATGGATTCCTTTTAGACACCCGCTTGCCACATAAAGAACAACCTCCGCCTTAGGCCACAATCTCTCTTGAGCTGAGTGTTTGGGAGAAGGACTAGGTTTCACTCTCTCGAGTTGAACTTTATGTCGACCCAATCCCATCGGGCATCAATTTAGTAGTATTAGTTTTAATACCTCTTGATCTAGCTAAGCTGGCACAAAGGTGAAATTGTATGAGCAACTACAATTTCATTAAATTCCAACACAACTACTAAACAAAATCACAATAAAACAACAAATAAGCCAACAACAAGCAAGACCCAATAGATAATCTAACCCATATTCACAAAATCACACCCTAAGAATTTTGGTTTTAACTTGACATATACAAGAGATAGAAATTTATACCAAAATGAGTTTTCATTCAAATGGGTACGTAGATTTAAGAATCCATGGGTCTAATCCCAAATTTTTGAGATGAACCCTTTAAATCTTCAAGTACTTCAAACCCATATTCTAACTAATAACTCAAAAATAAAGCTAAAAATTATTGTTCAATCCTAAGGAATTCGATCCTAAGCTAAAAGTAACAATTGGTATTTATAGTTATTAAGACGTTGTGTTGCGAAGGACCACTCAGCGAAGTTAGTCGGTATATCCAATAAACTCAGCGATCCTTCTAGCCTATAATATCTTCGTATTTTAACTCATTGAACGACATAGTACAACTTATCGGAACTACTCCGCAACACTCCCAAGATCCATTTCTCTGCCGATATGATCCTTCCCTTCTTGGCTCAGCTCAAAAAAGGGGGGGTGTTACACGATTCTTAATAAAAGACCATCTACTTTTAGCTTTCAGAATAGAAAAATATTTATTGTTTAATTTATATTATTGTACAAAATTTTTATGGAACTTCAATTCAGTATTTTTTGTTATTTGGATATCTTCTAGAGCATTTCTAAATTTATAAAATCTATTGATCACTTATGACACGTGAAAAAAGTATCATAACAATATTTTTCTTATTAATTTATAAATATCTAAAACCAGAAATTATTTTTATTCTCATTTAAATAACATTAAAAATTATACACAATAAATATGTATAAGTAGAAGTGAGTGGTAAGGCATGCTTTATCAATGATTATAATGTAATGTTAATTTTATAGGCAGAAGCAGATACATGTTATACTGTATAAGAATTTTAATTTTTTCTTAAATAAGATATGTTGCACTTCAAGCTATTTGACATGAATTTCATTTTATGATTTAATAATCTCTTACTACTTTTTCTTTCAACACTTGTACATGAATTTCAAATGACAATTACTCCATACCTTTTTCATTTTGATTTGAATATATATTTTTTAATTGGCATGAAGATTGAAAAAATAAACTAACTTTTAAATCTTGTTTTGATAAATTAATGATATGTCAAATGTAACAATATGTTTTTTTATTCTTGTGATTTTATACATGAAATAAGAATAGTGTAAACTAAGAGTGGCAAAAAAATAAAGAAAATACATTATATTTTTTAAACTGACCAAAAAAAGGTAATACAAAGAAATTAAAATGAAGGAAGTACTAAATAAAAGTCTATCCCATTCAATAATAAACATATTTGAAGGTAAAAATTAAAATAAAAAATATAACAAACAAAATTATAGATATCAAAATAATAACTCTATAAGTACATAATTAATTCACTGAATTTTAAATAAATGTAAAAATATCTATTCATTGGATCCAGATGGCGCTTCATTGAAATCGGACGAACTGTTTTCATCAACTCTTAAAGGAGAAAGGGACATTCCAATAGTTTGATACGGAAATTCCGTATCATACTCCATAAGTTGGCTCGCTACTCTTTCAACTTCTTCATCTGCAGCTTCCAAAAGCTCAATCAACTTTTTAAGGTCAGAAAAGCTGAGTTGTTCATATGGAAGTTCTTTCCTTAATCCTTGGAGAGCTTTTCCATGTTTTTTCTGTTGTTCTAGTGAATTCTCCAACATGTTTAGTTCATTGTTGATCTCATCAACATTGACATTTTGATGAGCTAAAACAGTGGGGTTAGGAGCATCAAAGCCGGGTTGAAGATTTTCTCCAAGAAACTTATCCACAATTAACTCGGCGGAAGGATGTCCACATGAATATACTTTGTTGCTAGATGAAAAAATCACAACAGCAACATAAGCACCACATAAAGTACATAGCTCACTTGCCTTTTTAAATAGGCCAATACGTCGTTTTGAGAATGTTACTTGTCTATTTTTTGAATTTTGTATCCTTGCAATTACAATTCTTTTGCGACCAATACATATTTTCATGGCTAAATTTCTGAATTGAAAATATAGGAAAATGTGATGTTGGGTTTCTTTTCTAACCAACTATTTATAGCGAGAAAATCATCATATTATTTGATAAAAATGAACTCAAATAACAAAAATGTAAAAATATTTATGATGATTTTCTTATAAGGTAGGATTTTAACCAAAATCATTATATTTATTAAATTTCTTTTTAAGTTTATTTGTATCATTGTCAATCTCTAACAATAGTAATTACAAATTACATATTTTCCTAATTAGATTGATGTTATTGAATTATTTATGAAGTATTCATTATCTCATTCTTTTGTGACATATATTTTCGTAAATTGGTATATAAATTGATTTAATTTTATTAGGTAAATTTTTTGTTTTTATAGTTATAGATTTTCTGAATTTGCTCTTGTTCAATCAGGTATATATCCTAATATAGTCATTCTTAATAAAAGACCTTCCACTTTTTGATATGACAATATGAAAATATTTATTATCTTACTCATATTCATGTACAAAATAATTTAAGCGCTTCAATTTAAAATTTAATGTTATTTGTGCATGTTCTACAACATTTGTAGACTTGCAAAATATAGTTGTAACTTATGAAAAATGAAAAAATATTGTAACAGTAAGTTAGCCAAAATCATAACGCAATTGAAAATATATAAACTGATTTTGAATATTCTCCTACACTTTATATTTCATTATAACTTTTCAAAATGATAGAATGAAATTTGTGTCTTATTTATCTAATCATCAATATTTAAATATGATATGATACATTATGAAATCATAACATCCTGTCATAGAAATAGTTATATTTAGAAATAGCTAAATTGGAAATAGCTAAATTGAGAATTTATCAAGTTATTCTTAAGTTGTGACTTTTTGGGTCAACTTCAAACAATCATAACTTTCAGTACATGAAGAGTTAAGCGGCACATAGTATACCGAATAAAAGGTCATGGAAACCTTTTTCCAAGGCCACTGAGTTGTGTGTGTTTTGAGTTTGAATGAGGGACATATGCTCAATTAAAGTTATTATGACCATTTCAGGAAGTTACCCAAATTAGTGAATAGTATTTTGGAATTTTTCTTACCATATCAAATTAAAACGACTTTAGAAATAATTTATGGTCATATCTTACGTGGGTAAGTTTTACAAATCCTTAATTAATCTTTTGGTTTTAGAAGAGAGTTCAAGAAGAGGAAACTTAAAGAAAAGGAAGAACGATTAAGATCTCTTACAAATTTAGGAGTGATGAATGATAAAGTAAACCTCATTCAGTACTAGACGTAGCGGTCGTTATCTAGTATAAAACCCATCAAAGTATTGTTGTCGAACCCAAAGGGAACGATACAAATTTTAATTCATCTATGAAGTTATAAATGTAATCTAGTAGGTGGTAGGAGAAAAATTTTTCAAAACGATTAAAGTGAATCGAAGGGTTTTACAATGACTGCCAGATAGGAGGAATTCGTCTATGGATGAGAATTCATTTAAACTCAAGGGTCCATGAAAATCAAGCAGCCATCATGGGTATTAACGAGTCATACTTTTTAGATGATCACGTAAGTTAAGCTAGTAGATCAACTAAGTAGTTCTATGAGTTGTCAAAGTATAGGACAGTTCTGTCAGCATGGACAAGACGATGTATCACCAATAAGGCTCATAGTGGTAATCGTCGGTTAGAGAATCTCCCACGTAAATTATATTACTTACATATAAGTAAAGTTGTGTTTGTTCTTGTATTTTCTTTTACAAACTAAGTGTTTTTATTGTTTTACAAGTTTATATACTGCATATATTAATTTCTTTATATTAAGTGAAGTTATTCATGAGTTGGGTAGGGCCAGAGTAAGTGTTACTTCTTTCTCTATTGCATTCTAACTGGCATACTCGTACTTTTAATGTGATGATGCAAGTTGACCTACATCGTGTCATGATGCAGACGCAGGTGACCAGGACCAAAATCATCCAACGCCTCGTTGATCCAGTTGAGCACTCGTAGTAAGTGGTGAGTCTCCTTGCCTTCTGGAGGACACATTTACTTGTTTTTGCATTATTTATTTTATAGGATGTTATGGGGTCTTTCGTAAACATCCATCTTAATAATCTAGAGGCTTCATAGATAGTCAGACAGTTTAGTTTTGAGACTCTTCTTTTTATTGCAAATATTTTTCTATGAGTCTTACGTGCCATTTTTGCCAAGTTATTTATTTCATGTTTTTTATGAGAATGTTTTTTTATATTGAGTTAAATGTTCCACTGCTTTAAGTAAGTTAGGCAAAGGGTTCTCATAAGGAGAACAATGGTTAGTGAGTGCCGATCACATCCATGGTGTAGACTGGGGGCGTGACAGTAGGTAAGTTAGAGTGTTGATGCAATAACTTTCCATCATAAAACTATAACAAGTCAAGAAATTTCTTGCGCAACTCAACAATAGTAACAATATAAACAACCCTGAACCTTAATTTATGTACTCTCTCAAGCTATATAGGTAGAATCGAGTTTAGCATTCACTCTATTGAGTTGAACCACATCAATCCAAAAACTATAATAATTAATATAGATCCTTGGTTAGAAAACCTCTTTCTGAAGCAAGCCAAGAACTCTAAGTTAGACTTGTATTTGTAACAACTATTTATAGATTGATATACAACTGTCGATTAAACCCACTCTAATTTTAACACCCGTACCCGAAATCAAACCACAATGAAGATTTTTCAGAACTTGCAGGTAAGACCCACGGTCGCCACCCAAGAACCGTAGGGTGACACAAGGCCTGTGCCAGTGGTTCGTGATCTCTATTTGCAACCCCCCCAAAACTCAGTCCTAGAATTACTTCTAAGGGTTGACCAACGACCGAACCCACATACCTTAGGTTAGACTATGTACCTTCATTTGCATCCGTGGATCATACCCATAGAAACAAGCGTCCAGTCATGACAGAGGATTGACAAGAACGGACCATAAGTCAATCGATAGTCCTTCGTTGACCTCGAAAGGAGTTATGTCAAGGGTGTTTTGGTCTATTCCTTAAGTGTTGGACCCCTAAACGACGTCGTTCAATCCTTAAACTATGTGGTTTTTGTAAGTTTTAGCCTACAAATATAATAAGAACTTATCCAAGTCAAATAACTCACAGTAACTTAGAAAGTATAGAGGAGAAAGAGGCGACCAAACCCTTCCCAACAATACAAAAAGGTTTCATTAGTTCAAGCTCCGAAATAAAAAGATTTCACCTTATAATTTTTAACTAGGTATCTAGGATTAGACTAGTGGGTTCCTTTCACTCATTAGGTCGCTAGATTTAATTCAAAATATTGATCCTTATTGATTATCATACTAGGGTTCCTAACTTTAAAATGTTGGGTTTTTACCTTTAGAAAGGAATCCAAATTGGGGGTATAAGCATCAATTCAGTATCAGTTTGTCACAATTTCGCACATATACTCAGAACCCTCATAATGTAGTTCTTCTATTTCTTTAATTACACATGTTAGGTCACTAAATTCAATTACATAAGACCATGCCTCAGTTTTCAAATTCATTATTATCAACATATAAATGTTGAATTCTCACTTTGCATGCCAGGTTTAAGCTATCTAATGTTACAACATTTGGGTCATAACATGTTAATTGCTAAATCATATGTGCATCATTATACCAAATGGATTAGGGTAATTCACCCTAATTGAAAGAACTACATGCCCCATAGGATGTAAGTGCCCTTTGTGCGCATCATCTTATTCATCACATCATCATGCCTATATACCTGTGGAAAGATATATTGGGTCTTCTCTATGGGGTGTATACACACACTTCACATTTAACTCATTTGGTTTTAAGTCGGTTTATTAACTAACTCCGTAACAGTTTTAGTCATATTCCTTTGGATTAGCTGTATTAAATATAGTTCAATATTCAAGTCCTTCAGTTATCAACTGGTCATTGCTTTAGTTTAGTCATTACAATATTTTATATCCTATTGTTAATGTCAAATGTTCAAATCATGTTATTGCTTAGATGCTTTGCTTCAGTAATGTTACTGTTCAATATTACTCTATACTTCATGCTCAGTACCTTTAAAGTACTAACACATATTCTGCGCTACATCTTCTCGTGATGTAGATTCTAGTTCTCAGCATACAGATCACGTATAGATAGGTTCGCGATCATTCGTTCAACAAAATTAGTCGTGAGTCGTATTTCTTTGAGGACTAGAGACATGATTATCTTTAATGTTTTTAAATTTAAATTCAGTTTTTCTAGATCTATCTAAGGCATGTCCAAGTATTTCTAGTCAATTTAGAGGCTTATTTCAGACATAGTTAGTTCCAGCTTTAGTCATTGTGTTTGATTTTTCTTTTGAATTTAAACTTTCAATTATCTATACTCCGATTTTTAGCGCACAAATATTCTCCATCATTTTTCAATTATATCATGATTTAGCTTCTTGACATTATTCATTGTTTCATTTTATCTCTACTATGCTTATGATTATGCAAGAAGGGTTAGCTTGGGGTATGATGTTTGTGTAATAAAGGAGACAACTTCCAATGCAAGTGTCTACAATTGTACAATAATATAGTAACCCTACTTACGGTTAGGGTCGTCTCCACAAGGAATGCTTGTGAGAATTAATAGAAAAATAAAATGAAGTTCTAAATAGTCACAACTAAAGACATTATCAAAAAACATATTGAATTATAGGGGTGATGCAAGCGTTAAATATCAAGGGGGGGGGGGGTTATGAAATCGAAATTAATATTTAAAAACATTAAAAGCAATAAGAGAAACTAATGGGAAACAAGATTCTTGGTGATGTTAAAGGTATACAAGATAGACTAAACTATTGAATACATGCTTTTAATTATAAAGTTTTAAACATTTGTTACAAGGATAGACTATAGTGGGCGGAATATTTCTCGCGAACAACTTACCTCGAATCAAATGGATTCCTTTTAGACACCCACTTGCCGCATTAAGAACAACCTCCGCCTTAGGCCACAATATCTCTTGAAATGAGTGTTTGGGAGAAGAACTAGTGTTAACTCTCTCTATTTGAACTTCATGTCGACCCAATCCCGTTGGCCATAAATGTAGTAGTCTTAGTTTTACGCCTCTCTATCTAGCTAGATGTCTACAAAGGTGAAATGTATCAGCACCTACAAATTATATTTAACTCCAACATAACTACTAAACGAAATTACAATTAAACAACAAATAAACCATCAACAAGCGAAACCCAATAGATAATCTTAATCACCATATTCCCAAATCACACCCAAGGGGATTGGGGTTTTAGCTTGACATATTCAGTATAGCAATTTAATACCAAAATGAGTTCTTCAATTCAAATAGTTATGTCGATTTAAGATCCATAGGTCTATATCCCACTTTTCGAGTTGCCATCACCTTGGAATCTTCAAGTCCTCTTCAAAACCCTCTTCTAACTTACAACTCAAAAATAAAAGCAAAAAATTATTGTTTCATAATATGGAATTCGATGCTAATCTAAAAGTAATAATTGGTATTTATAGTTATTAAAACGTTGTCTTGCGAAGGACCACTCAGCGCAGTTAGTCCTTATCACCAATCAACGCAGCGATCCTGCTAGACTATAATATCTTTGTATTTTCGATCATTTAGCCACATAGTACTACTTGACGGAACTCCTCTGCAACACGCACAAGACACCATTTCTCTGCCGATACAATCTTTCCCTTGTTGGCTCAACTCATAAAAGGTGGTGTTACATCATGCTTAATGAAAGACCATATACTATTAGCTTTCACAATAGAAAAATATTTATCGTTTAATTTATATTATTTACAAAAAATTGATGGCACTTCAATTCAGTATATTATGTTATTTGGATGTCTTCTAGAGCATTTCTAAATTCATAAAATATATTGATCACTTATGACACGTGAAAAAAGTATCATAACTATAATTTTTAAAAATAATTTATCAATATCTACAACCATAAATTATTTATTGTCATTTACATAACATTAGAATTTATAAATAATAAATATGTATAAGTAGAAGTGAGTGGTAAGGCATAGAATTTAGATATTTGTTGTAATTAATTGTTTGTTGGACCCATCAGATCAGTTACCGAAAAAATGAATTATTCCTTTGCTTTTGGAAGACCCTATCACATAATTTCATTATCTCCCCTCTAAGCCGTCTATTTCACTTCTATTTCATCTGTTGCTTTATCAACGATCATAAATGAAAGTAATTTTACAGGTAGAAAAAGATACATGTAATAACACTATAAGAATTTTAATTTTTTAAAGTAATATATGTTGCACTTTAATCTATCTGACATGAGTTTCATTTTCTTATTCAAGTCGCTTACTACTATTTTCTTTCAATCCCTTATACAGCAATATCAACTGATACAATTACTCCATACCCTTTTTCTTTTGATTTGGAATGATTATTTTGAATTGGCATGAAATTCCAGAAATACCCACTTTTGAAATCTATGTTTGATAAATTAATGATAGATGAAATGGTAATAAAAGAATTTTTATTTTTTTTTGATTTTATACTACATATGAATATATAACTACGAGCGGGCCAAATATAAAAAAATACATTATATTTTTTGAACTGACCAAAAAAAGTAGTATAAAGAAATTAAATGGAAGTACTAATAAAAGCCCATCTCATTCATAATAAACATATTTGGAAGTAAAAACGGAAATCATAACATATAACAAATATCATATAACTGAAAAATCAAAAACTTTTAAGTACCATTAAGTCAACGGAATTTTGAAATAAACGTCGAAATATGGCGGAAGGTCATTGGAGCCAGATTCGTCCATGAAATCAGACGCACTTTGTTTCATCACGCTTACATGGAGAAAGGGACAGGCCCAATAGGTTTATAATAGAAATTCCTACATACGTCGTAAGTTGGATCTCTACTCTTTTCAACTTCTTCATCTGCTGCTTCCAAGAGCTCTCAATCAACTTTTAAGGTTCAGAAAACTGAGTTTGTTCATATGGAAGTTCTTTCCTTAATATTTTGAGATCTTTTCCATGTTTTTTCTGTTGTTCGTGAATTCTCCAACATGTTTAGTTCATTGTTGATCTCATCAAACATTGACATTTGATTGCTAAAAATTGGGATTAGGCAGATTGCAATGCCGGGTTGAGTTTTTCTTCTATAAACTTTCACAATGACTTGGCGGAAGGATGTCCCACATGATATACTTTCTTACTAGATAAGAAAACACAACATCACATATCAACCATATATAGTACATATCTCCCTTGACTTTTTATAGGCCCAATATGTACTTTTAGCATGGTTTACTTGTCTAATTTTTTGACGTGTTGTATTCCCTGCCAATTACAATTCTTTTGCGACAATACATATTTTCATGGATAATTTCTGGATTGCAAAATGTTATGTTTGGGGTTTCTTCTTAACTAACTATTTATAGCGACCAAATCATCGTATTATTGAGATAAAAAATGACTCAAATAACAAATATAAAAACCTATCATGATTATTTTCTATAGAAAGGTAGGATTTTAATCAAAATCGTTATAGTTATTACAATTTACGTTTTAAGTTTGATTTGTTCATTGTCTATCTTTAACAATCTTAATTACAAATTACTAATTTCCTATTGATTGATGTTTATTGAATTTCTTATGGAATTTGGTCCTTATCTCATTCTTTTGTACATATATTTTCGTAATTGATATATAAATTGATAATTTTATAAGGTAAATTTTGTGTTATTTATTTATAGATTTTCTAAATTTCTCTGTTCAATTATGTATGTTTTCCTATATTGTCATCCTATAATCCTCCTTTCCAATTTTAACATTGAACAATATGAAAATAATATTATCTTTACTCATATTCATGTACAAAAATAATTTAAGCGCTTCAATCTAAATTAAAGTTATTTGTGGCAGTTTAGATCCCTTCTAGACTTGTAAATATCTCATAATTTATTAAAAATGAAATAATATTGTAACAGTAAGAAAGCCTAAATCATAATGAAATTGAAAATATATAAACTGATTTTGAATATTCTCCTACAGTTTATATTTCATTTTAAATTTTTAAAACGTTTGAATGAAATTTATCTTGTTTATCTAATCACCAAATATTTGAATGTGATACGATACATTTTGAAATTGTAACATCCTGCCATAGAAATAGTTAAATTTTGAAATTGCTAAATTGGAAATAGTGAATTTATCAAGTTATTCTTAAGTTGTGATTTTTTGGGTCAACTTCAAACAATCATACCTTTAAGTACATGAAAAGTTAAGTGGCACATAGTATAGCGAATAAAAGGTCTTGTAATCCTCTTTCCAACGCCACTGAGTTGTGCATGCTTTGAGTTTGAATGATGGACATATGCTCCTTTAAAGTTATTAAGACCATTTCAGAAGGTTACACAAACTAGTGACGGGTATTTTGGACTTTTCCTTACCCAATCACATTAAAACGAATTTAGAAATATTTTTTCCTTATATCTAACGTGGGTAAGTTTTACATATCCTTAATTAAGATTTGGGTTTTAGAAGAGAGTTCAAGAATAGGAAAATTAGAGAAAAGGAAAAAAGATTAAGATGTCTTACAAATTGAAGAGTGATTTACGCTAAATTACATCTCATTCAATACAAGACGCAACGGTCAATATATAGTATAAAACCCATCGAAATGTTGTTGTCGAACCCTTAGGGAAAGGTACAAATTAGAATTCATCTATGAAGTTATAAATGTAATCTAGTTGGTGGTAGGAGTAATAATTGTCAAAAATATAAAAGTGAATCGAAGGGTCTGAGAACGACTGTCAGATAGGAGAAATTGGTTTGTGAATAAAAATTCATTTAAACTCAAGTGTCCATGAAAACCATGTAGCTATCATGGGTATTAATGGGTAATACTTTTTAGATGATCACGTAAGTTAAGCTAGTACATCCACTAAGTTAAGTAGTTCTATGCATCGTCAAAGCACAGTACAGTTCTGGCAATATGGAGAAGACGATAAATCACCAATAAGGCTCATAGTGGTGGTTGTCGGTTAGAGAATCGACCATAGAAATTAGATTACTTACATATAAGTAAAGTTGAGTTTTTTCTTGTATTTTCTTTAACAAACAAAGTGTTTTCATTGTATTACAAGTTTATATACTGCATATGTTTAATTGCTTTATAATAAGTGAAGTTACTCATGAGTTGAGTAGGGCCAAGTAATTGTTTACTTCTTATCGATGCTATTTCCAAGCTTAACCTTGTGGATAACATTCCAACTCGCCAGTCGTCGTTTCAATGTTAATTATGCAGTTGTACCTACGATCGTATCACATGGGACAACGCAGTAACCGGGTTTCCATATCATTCAAGCGCCTCGTTAATGCGCAACTGAGCTACTCGTACCAAGTTGTGGAGTCTCCTTGCAATTCTGGATGATGCAACATTTTACTTGTTTTTTCATCTTTGTTTTTTTAGGATGTCATGGGGTCTGTCGATCCATCCATCTTAATATTGTAAGAGGCTTCAATAAAAGTCAGAAGGTTAGTTTGTTGAGATCTTTTTTTCTTTTTTTGCTTACTGGTTTTTTCTATGATACTTACGTGCCATTTTTGGCCAAGTATTTATTTCATATTATTTTAATGAGAATGTTTTCTTCTTATTGTGTTTAACTGTTCGCTATTTAAGTAACTATTAACAAAGGTCCCACAAAGGACAGGAATGTTAGTGGTTGTCGGCCACCAAACGTCCAGGAGTAGGATTGGGGGCCTGAACGTGGTAAGTTAGAGTGTAGATGCAATATCTTTGATCTCGAAACCATTACAAGTCAAGTTATTCCTCGCCTCAACTCAACATATTAATCAATAGGGTAAGGGGGAACAACCCTGAACCTTTCCTGTGTATCTATTCTCTAGGCATACAGGTAGAATCGAGTTTAATAAATTCATTCTCTTTGAGTTTTAACCCCATTTATCCAAAAACTACAATAATTGATATAAATCCTTAGTTTAAAACCTCTTTCTGAAGCAAGCAAAAGAACGGTATGCAGTTGGACATGCCGTTGTAACACTTATTTTAATAGATTTTAGTATACACTAGCTATAAACCCACTCCAATTGACACTTCGTCCCCGAAAATAGCCCGTAATGGCAGAGCTTTTCAAACGCAGGGTAGACCCAAGGGTCTCCACCCTCTCACACCGTAGGTGACACATGCGGCCCGTGCCAGTGGTTTCAATTATCCCCATTTGCAACCCCTTGAACTCATCCTGTCTAAGGTTTACGCAATGGACAAACCACTACCCTTAGGTTAGACCATATCGGATATGCATCTGTGGATCATACCCAGGTGGGAGGAGGGGTGAGATAACCATCCGTGTCCAGTCACACTGACGATTGGATAAAAACTGGCCCGATCACTCAATCAAAGTCCTTCGATAATATCGCAAACAAGTTTATGTCAGGGTTGTTGGGGTTAGAGGCTCTGCCCGTAAGTGTGGGAGCCCTACTTACGTCGTTCAAGTTGCTCCTAGAACTATGTGGGTTTTGTTGTTAATTTTCCTACAACATAATAAGAATTATCCAATCATATCATTCACCCACACTTAGAATAGAGAGGAGAACGAGCAACACCCCCGTCCGAGAATGCGCAAGGTTTCTTTAGGTTCAAAGCTCCGAAATAAAAGATTTCAGCGGCATAAATTTTTTCAACTAGGTAGGGGTGGTATTACAGTAGTGGGGGGTGTCGTTCACTCCGGAGGTTTAGTGGGCCCGTGGATATTTTTCTTTAAAATCTTGATTCCCTTAATGATTATCAATACCTAGAGTTTCTTGAATGTCAAATATTTGGGTTTTACCTATTAGAATGATCCAAATTGTTTTATCATAAATTAAGTATCAGTTTGTCCTAGTTTTACTCATAAACTCAGAGCCCTCATTATGTAAGTCTTCTATTTCTTGAATTACACATGTTGTTCTGTTATTCAAGAACAAGCATCAGTTTTCGAATGCATTATCATCAACATATACATGTTGGATTCCCAGTTTGAATGTCAGGTTTGAGTTATCAAGTGTTACACTATTTAATTCATAACATATGCACTTGGGAAAGTCACCCCTAATTGACAAAACTACGTGACTCATAGGATGTAAGTCCCCTTAGTGATCATGATCTGAATCACACCAGCATGCTTATATATAAGTGGTAGGGTATATTGGGTCTTCTAGATAGGGTGTATACATCAGAGTTCACATTTAACTCATTTGGTTTTAAGTCGGTTATTAGTAAGCTCCCATACAGTTCAGTCATATTCTATTGAATTAGCATTTTACTCAATATATTTCAATTATTGATTTCTTCATAATATTATCAACTTGATCATGGCTTTAGTTATCAGACATACTTTTAGTATCCCATTTATGTTCAAATCATGTTTGTTGCTTAGATGCTTTGATTTAGTAATGTTTTCGTGTATCACTTATACTCGTATCCTCATGCTCACCTACATTTTAGTGCTAACACATGTTCTGCGGTACATCTTCTCGTGACGGAGGTTCTAGTCCTCAGCATTCAGATCACGCATCGATCCGTTCCCGATCATTAGTTCAACAAAATTAGCTGTGAGTCGTATTTCTTTGAGGACTAGTGACATGACTATCTTTGTTGTTTTTAACTTTAGTTTCAGTTTTTCTAGTTCTAGCTGGGGCATGTCCAAGTATTTATATATAATTTAAAGGATTATTTCAGACATAGTTAGTTCCATCTTTAGTCATTTTGTTTGACTTTTCTTTTGCATTTAAACTCTCAATTATATATCTTCAGATTTTAGCGTATAGGTAATCTCAATCATTTCAAGTATATGATGATTTAGCTTCTGCATATTATTCATTGTTTATGTTTATCTCAAGTATGCTTATGATTATGCAAAAAGGGTTAGTTTGGGGTCAGCAACTACAATTTCAAAAAATTCCAATACAAGTACTAAACGAAATCACAATTAAACAACAAATAAACCACCACAAGCAGATCCATAGGATCATCTAACCCATGTTCACAAAACACAACACCCCAGAATTGGAGTTTTATATTAGACATATAACAAGAAAAAAAAAAAACGAAAAACATAGAAATTTATAACCGAAAATGAGTTTTCATTTAAATGTGTATGTGTGTGTTACAAAATCCTTGTGTCTGATTCCAAAAAGTGGATATGAAACCCTTTTAAATCTTTCAAGTACTAGCAAACCCTCGAGTCTACTATAACTCAAATAGAGGAAAGCGAAGGAAGAGTTGTTTTGGGGTTTTCAAGCTGTGGAATGAGGTGGGGGTGGGGGTCTGATCCTAGCTGGTGGCAAAAATAATAACGAGGTTTAGAGGGGTAAAGACTTGGGGTGCGAATGATCAGTCACAAGCAGTTAGGGTTGTAACCGCAATCAATTCCATGGATTTTTCTAGCCTATAATATCTTTCCCCGGTAATTTCGATCATTGAGCGCATATTACTACTTGTGGCACTACCGGCACACGCCCAAGCGCCATTGTCCTCTACGGATATGATCCTTCCACTTCTTGGATTAGCTCAAAAAAGGGGGTGTTACGACCAGGCTTACTAAAAGGAAGAATCCTACTATTGCTTTCATAATAGAAAAATTTATTGTTTAATTTAATATATGGTACAAATTTAATGGAAATCTAATTAAGTATTTTTTTTATTTATTTGGATATCTTCTAGAGCATTTTTAAATTCAATATATCTATTGATCAATTATGACACGTGTAAAAAGTATCATTACATTAATTTTTTTATTCATTTATAAATATCCTTACCACCGATAAAAATTAATTATTGTCATTTAATACATACAATTCATAAACAATAAATATGGTATAAGTAGAATGAGATGGTAAAGACTGTTTATCAATATAATAAAGTAATGTTAATTTAATAGGTAGAATCAGATACATGTTAAACTCTATAAGAATTTTAATTTTTTAAAAATAAGATATGTTGCATATCAAGCTATATGACATGAGTTTCATTTTCTTATTCAATATTCTCTTACTACTTTGTCTTTCAACACTTATTCATCAATTTCAATTGACAATTATTTCATACCCTTTTCATTTTGATATGACTATGTTATTTTTAATTGGCATGAAAATTGAGAAAATAAACTAACCTTTAAATCATTTTTTGATAAATTAATGATCTGTGAAATGTAACAATATATTTTTATTCTTGTGATTTTATGCATAATATAAGAAAAGACTTAGCTAAGAGAAGCCCAAAAATAAAGAAATACCTTTATGTTTTAAACTGACCGACAAAAAGGTAAGACAAGAAATTAAAATGAAGGAAGTACTAAACCCCAAAAAAGGGTCCCATCCCATTCTATAATAAAATATTGAAGGTAAAAATTGAACATCATAAATCTACACACTTAATCATAGATATGACAACAAAAACACTATAGATAAACACAATTAGTCACTGAATTGTACATAAAGTTAAAAATATCTATTTATTGGATCCAGAGTAGCGCCCTTCATTGAAAGTGATGAACTGTTTTCACGGAACTCTTAATAATGAGAAACGGGACATTCCCATAGGTTGATACGGAATTACGTATCATCGCTCACATAAGTTGTGCTCGCTACCTTTCAACTTTGCTTCATCGTGCACTTCCAAAAGCTCAATCAACTTTTTGTGGGGTTGTTTTAAGGTCAGAAGAGAAGTTGAGGTGGTTTGTCGGTTGAGGACGTTCTGTTCCTTAAATCCCTTGGAGAACTTTTCAGTTTTTTTCTGTGTGTTCGAGGGGAATCTCCAACATGTGTAGTTCATTGTTTCCGCTCAACATGGACCATTTTTGATGAGATAAAATAGTGGAGTTTGAGGAGCATCAAAGCCGGGTTGATTTTCTCTCCAAGAAATTTTACACCCCCCATTAACTCAGCGAAGGATGTCCACATGAAATAACTTTGTGCTAGATGAAAAGTCACAACACACCATAAGCACCACAATAAGTCATAGCTCCCTTAACCTTTTGGAAATGGCCCAATGCGTCGTTTGAGAATGTTCCTTGTCCTTTGTTTGGGAGTTTGTATCCTTCAATTACAGATTCTTTTGCGACCAAACATTTTTTTCCATGGGAGAAATTTGTGGATTGAAAATTCGGAAATGTGACCTTTTGGTGTTTGTTTTCTAACCACCTATTTAAATCGCGTAAATCATCATCTTTTTTTGAGAAAAACGAACTAGAATAACAAAAAGTAAAATATTTTATCATGATTTTCTTATAAGGTCGGATTTTAAAAAAAATCATTATTTTATTAAAGTTCTTTTTAAGTTGAGTTGGATCATTTTGTCAATCTCTCACAATAATTAATTACAAATTACATATTTTTCCTAATTAATTGATGTTATTGAACTATTTATGACCGTGGGTGATTTCTATTCTTTTGTGACATATATCGTAGTAAATTAAATATTACATTGCAATAAAATTTTATTTGGTTAAACAAATTTTGTTATTGTCTTTAGTTGATTTTATAAATTTTTTCTCTTATGCAATCATGTATATACCTAATATGTCATGATAATAAAAGAGCCGTCCCTTTTTAGCTTTGACAATATGGTACTCATATTCTGGGTACAAAATAGTTAACTCTTTAATATCTAAAATTTTAAATTTCTTTGTGCAGGTTCTCGATCATTTAAGAGACTTGTAACAGTATCTCCGTAGCTTAAGTGAAAAATGGAAAAATATTGTAAAAGTAAGGAAGCTTTTGGGTTTCATAGAGAGTTCAAGAAGACTAAATGTTGAGCAAGTGGAAGAACTGCTTGAACTCTCGTAGGCGAGATTGGAGGATGATGAACTCTAATTACCCTAATGTTAATACTAGACGTAGCGATCATTTATCTATAATAAAACCCATTTATGTTTTGTTTTCCAACCCAGAGGGAACGGTACAAATTAAAGACACTATGAAGTTTAACCGTGTATCAATGTTAGGGGTAATAATGTAAAACATATGACGCGTGAATTGACGGGTTTGAACAGGGACTACTATCCGATGGGAGGGGAATTGGTTTGTGGAGAAAATTCATTGTGTAACTCACGGTGTCAAATAAAACAATGTGAGGCCATGATGGGTATTAACGGGTTCATGGGGGGAGTAGCCGTTGGTTCGAGTATCCTGTAGCGGTTAAGTAGTAATCCACTAGTAAGTCGTTCTATGCGTCATCAAAGTAAAGACCATCTGCACATGGGCAAGATGATGTATAAACCAATAAGGCCTCAAAGTGTGGTTGTCGGTTAAGAGAATACCCCACAAAAATATATTACTTACATGTAATTAAATTTGAGTTTGTTCTTGTATTTTCGTATTTTCTTTCTTTGACACTAAGATGTATTAATTGCTTTATATTATGAAGTTATTCATGAGTTGAGTAGGGACAAGGTAAGTGTTTACTCTTTCTTTAATTGAAGCTTAAGTTTGTGTTAGTATACCAATCGCATACTCGTACTTTCCATTAATGATTCAAAATTCTCTTCATCGTACATGATGTGAGACATAGGTAACAAGGATCACTATCATCAAGCCCCTCTTATCCAGCTAAGCCACTCATTAGTAAGTGGGGAGTCTTCTTGCATTTTGGCGTATAACATTTACTGTTGTTTTTTAAGTCTTTATTTTATAGGGATGTTTGGGGTCTGCCCAGCTCCACTTAATATCCTAGATGCTTCATAGATATTCAACAATTTTATTTTGAGGTCTCTTCTTTTTTTTTTTGGGCAGAAGTTTTTTGCTGATGAGACATACTTGCCATTTTGGACAGTTATTTATTTCATGTCATAACCCATTTATGGAATGTTTCTTATATTGAATTTAATTTGTTACCTTATCTAAGTAGTCAGGCCAAGGGTTTTGCACAAGGACAGGAATGTTAGTGAGTGGCCGGCCACATCCCGGGTAATAGCTGGGTCGTGATAGTAGCTAAGTGTAGATGTAAATGCATAGCTTTCTATCTAAGACTATTACAAGTCAGCATTTCTCACGCTACTCAACAATACTAAAATAAATAACCAACCCTGACCTTTATTTATCTCCTCTCTCAAGATATATATTAGGTAGAATCGATTTTATAATTCTCTGGTTTTTGAGTTTTGAACCCACATTAATCCAAAAACTACAATAATTGATATAAATCCTTTGTTAGAAAACCTCTTTGTAAAGCAAGCCCAGAACTCTAAGTTAGACTTGCATTTATAACAGCTATTTATATATTGATATACAACTATCGATTAAACCCACTGCAATTGTAACAACCCGTACCCGAAAACAGACCATAATGAAGATTTTAAAGAACTTCTAGGTAAGACCCACAGTCGAAACCCACGAACCGTATGGTGACACACGGCCTGTGCCACTTGTTCATTATCAACATTTGCAAGCCCCTATAATTCAGTCCTAGAATTCCGTCTAAGGTTGACCAACACGGCCGAACCCACATACTTATTTCCGACCCTGTATCGTGAAAGCTGCATCAGATCATGACCCATAAAACTAGCATCCAGTCAATGTCCTGACGATTGACAGCAGGACAAACATCATTATCGTCAGTCATTTCGTTAGGACCGGGTGGGCCGACATGGCGGTTTATACCATGTGTTGGGTGTTTTTGTCTCGTTTCCGTGTAAGGTGTTGACATTACCTACGTCAGTAGCAGACCCCTAAACTTGGATGTGGGGTTTGGTGTTTTGTTAGGTTTTTAGAGCCTACAAACATATAAAATTTATCAAGTAAGATCCTCAACCGACCTCAAACGTAGCAACTATAGAAGGAGAAGAGGTCGACCAACCCTTCCGAAGAATGCAACACAAGGTTTCTAGTTTCAGATCCAAAATAAAATATTTCTCCATAAATGTTTTCACTAGGATGTGGTATTACACTAGGGGATTCCGTCCTCAGTAGGCCCGCTATATTTCTTAAAAATCTTTTATTTATTAATGATTACACCATAGGTTTCTTGAACTAAAAATGGTGGGTTTACCTATTAGAATGAATCCCAATTGGTATTAATCAGATTCAGGATCAGTTTGTCCCATTTTCATTCTATCAGACCCTCGTTAATGTAGTTCTTCTAGTTCTTGAATTACACATGTTATTTCTATTACATAAGAACATGCCTCAGTTTTCGACTGACTTGATTATCACAATTATAAACTAGGCCATCCCCAGTTTGCAATGTCAATTGAGTTATCTAGTTGTTACAACAACATTGAAGCGCCTGGTCGGACCTTTTGAGATTGCTTACTCATCTGGGAATCTCAATACCGTGTGGACTAGGTTAAGTCACCCCATGTAACGACCCAAATGAGCCGCCTATGGCACCAGTGTTTCGACTTATCTTACTAGTGAGCGAACCTGGAGCATCTAAACGCCCACGTTTATCAGTATAGGAGTGGTAATTTTTGAATAGTAAATAAAATGCGGAAGATCTAAAAATCATTAACAAATCAATTAATAAAGATTCTACAGTATAATACTATCCTCCCCAAATCTGGGAAGTCATCACCTCAAGAACAGCTATCCTCAATTTACTAATCTAAGAGTATTTAAGAACTAAACTAAGTAGAAAGATGGTCCCATTGTCCAAACTTCAAAGACCTCAAGACCGTGAAGAGAGAATCCAACCCGAGCTAGGATATAGCTCACCCTGAATTCTGACGTGCTGAAGACTAGCTAGAGTTGAGACGAGTTCTAATCAAGTGTGCACTTTGTTGCACTCCACAAACACCAAAAGGAAATAAAAGTAGGGTCAGTACAAGGACACGTACTGAGTAGGTATCATCGTCCAACTCAAATAGCAAGCATTAATATATGAATAATAATATAAAATTAACCACATTACTTACTGGTGACATTCCAACAAGGACAAGAAGCATTGGCAACAACACCACACACATCCATGAGGACTCAAGCCTCCACACCATACTCATTTGGAATGGGTTCTCTTCGAAATTGAGTATCTTAAACATAATAAAGATTACTTTCTTTATTCTTATCGTGTCCGTAACGTGACCCCCGATCCCCTAATCTACGTTTTCGGGAATTGTTGACACTCCGATCCATTATTACTACCGTGTCGGAACGTAACCCTCCGATCTTTTATTCCTACCAGTGTCGGAATGTGCACTCCGAGCCATTATTCCTCACCTTGTGTCGGAACTTGACCTCTCCGATCCATTATTACCCTCATTAATTTATTTTTCATCAAGTCTTTTTTCTTTTATGTCAAAGGCGTCAATCTTAATAGAGAGGAATTTAAGGCTGAAGATTCGACCATCTCATCCTTCTTAATCCACCACAACTACCACAATCACAACAGCAAACACAAAACAGCATATAGAAACTTTACAATTCTACCCAAACTATCCATCCACACCATTTAGAGTTTATCTATCCCATATAAATAAACCATACCTACCTCCACCGAAGAATCGTGATCGAGCAAGCTATCTCCCCAAGGCCTTTTGCTTCCTCTTCGTTCTCTCCTTCTCGCTCGCTCTCACCTCCCTCTCTACTGACTTCTTTTTATTTTCTTCTCCTGATTCTTTTTCTTTTCCCTAATTATCATTAATTCATTAGATAAGTAAACCCATTATTTTTAATTTAAAGTTATCTCCTTTAAACTCTCAAGTAATAACTTATTAAACTTCCCCACTAATTTCGATAAGGTTTGTCATGAATATTCCAAAACAGCCCCTTTTAAAAAAAACCTTTAGCAGAAAATTCCGACCCAGTTGGGTTTAAGAACCACCTGTGACGGCCCGTCGTTTCTATGACGGTCCGTCCTGCATGTCCCTTCACAAAATTCAGAGAGTTAAATTCAGTAAAGGGTTTTGTGACGGTCCACGTAACTACGACGTCCGTACTGCAGTTTCATCTTGAAGTTCAGAAGTCGATCTCAGTACCCAGATGTCAGAGTTGAAGTGTTTTGGAACGAAAGACCCTCGACGGTCCTTCGTGAAACCATGACGGTACGGTCCGCCTGATCCGTCGACCCAGTCATTCTTTTCAAAATTAATTCTACTAACTCGAACGACTAACCGGTTGTTACAATAGATACAATTTATTTACCCTCGTTCTTCCCCCACGTCACACTAGAAAAACAAGGAGAGAAAGAGTCCCTGAATCTGTAAAACAGTTTGATAGCTTTTCTTTGCATATCAGCCTCATTCTCCCAATTGGAACTTTAACTGGCCGATTCTTCCATGAACCTTTGAATGGGATGAATCTCCTTTGATCTCAACTTGCGGACTTCTCTATCTAAAAATAGCAACAGGCTCCTCCCTCATAGACAAATTCCTCATACCAGACAGGATTGCAATCCCAACGAATAATGTAGTTTCCATCCCCATGGTAGTTTTTTCAGCATAGACAACATGAAATAACCGGGTGCACTCCTGAGAGTCCTGGAGTCAAATGCCAATTTCCTAAGCCACCCCCCAACGCGCTTTTCAAACTTCAAATGGACCAATATACTTGAGGCTAAGCTTACCTCCGCTTACCAAACACATCACCCCTTTCATGGGCGAAACCTTCAGCAAGACTTCCTCACCCTCCATAAAATCCAAGACCCTAACCTTTCCGATCCTGCATAGCTTTTCTTCTTTCGCCTGTTCTGAGCTGCTAGAACTTCTCCTGAATGCATTTTACTTTATCTAACTATTCCCCTCAAACGAATCGGTACCACCACCTGTCACCTACCGCCATTGGGGTCTCACCTCAACTGCAATCCAACCACCCATGGGAAAGACCTACATCTCCTCACATAACCAGTGCCTCAAATGGGTCCATATCATACTGAGGTGATCGCTATTATTGTATAACAACTCTTGCTACAGGGCAGAAGTTTCCCATGATCACCAAAATCTATCACACATGCACGAAGCAGATCTCCGACACCTGAATCGTTCGCAATCGACTGACCATCGGTCTGCGGGTGAAATGCGGTACTAATATCCAACCTAAAAAATTACCTAATTTCGCATGCAATGTTCTCCAAAACTTAGAAGTAAATTGCGTACCCCTATCTGATATGATGGCAAGTGGGACTCCATGCACTCGAACAATGTCTGATATATAGATTTGGCTAACGTTTCTGCTTGTAAGTCAGCCTTGACCGGAATGAAGTGAAGAGAACTTAGTTAATCTACAACAATTAACCAAATGGAATCAAACTTACCCATGTCTTTGGAAGACCAACCACCAACCACAAAATTCCATTGCAATTCTTTTTCCATTTCCATTAGGAATGTTGCATTTTTTTTTTGAAGTGTTTCCTCCAGGCCTCTGTTGTTTCATCACTTTACCAACCCTGCTACAATTCGGGCTTTGGGCACAAATCAACAATGTCACGCTTTATCCTACTCCACCAAAAATTTGTCTTTAGTCACGATACATCTTGGTTTGCACCAGGAGTATAGAATACCTTGAACTATGAGCCTCTTGTAAAGAATATGTGATCCATTCATCACACGGGGTACACCATACCTCCCTTAATTCTTAAAAGCGCCTTCCTCATTCAATTTATTGCCTCTTTAGTAGCCATCCCGTAATTACCATGTCTCGAATTTGAAAGTTTTTTCTCATCAGCTAAACTATTTTCCCTTAATCTTGAATCAAGGAAAGAAGATCTTGGCCTCACACAAGCCAAAAATCCTCCTTTCTCTAGTACTTCCAGCCCTCAGAAAGTCATAGCCCAACTCTGAACCTCTCTAGCCATGGCGTCTAGGAAACCGTAAGTGGGCTAATCTACCCATGCTCCCTGCTTTTTTCCTACCATAAAGCATCTAACCACAACATTAGCTTTTCTGGGTTATACAATATAGTAATATCATAATCCTTCAAAAGTTCCATCCCCGTCTCTGCCCCTCAAATTCACATCTTTCTGAGTAAAGACGTTCTGAACTACGTGGATCTGTATAACCCTCCACTTTAACCCTCATACATACTGTCTACCATTGCTTTAATGCAAATTGCGTACTGCACCAACTTCCAAATCTGGTCAGATAGTTACATTCATGCACACTTTTAATTGCCTCGAAGCATAAGAATTACTTTCTCTCCTGCATTAGCACTGCACCCACCAGAAAAAGATGCATCACAATAGACAATTAATTCTTACCTCACTGGCACGGTAAGGATTGGTGCAGTAGTCAACACAGTCTCAATTTCTGTAAACTTTCTTCACAATTCAATCCGACAATACAAAGGTAACATTTCTGCTTGTCCCAAATTTGTTTAGTTGCGAGCAAAGAGGAAAATCCCTTGACACATCGACGTAGTGCTAGCTCAACCAACCAAAGATCCTTAACCTATTAACATTAGTCGGTCTTGCCCAAAGCTTCACTGTTTTAAATCTTAGAATGATCCACCATCACCCCCATCCTTAGAAACCACTGCCCCAAGAAGACACTGATCTAGCCAAAACTCACCACTTAGAGAATTTAGCATAAAGGCCTTTTCCCCCTCAACACTTCCATACGAATTCTCAATGCTCTCTTCATGTCTTTCCTGCTCTTTGAGTATATCAGTATAATCATCAATGAATACAATGACAAAGAGAATCCGATATGGCTTAACAATCCTGGTTCATGCAGGCTCATGAAAGGCAGCAGGGGCATTCGTAAGCCCAAAATACATTACTAAGAATTCGTAATGTCCCATAACCTGGTTCGAAAAGCAAGTCTTTGGCACATCTGCTGCCCGTATTTTCATTGATTAACTAACCGGATCTCAGGTCCAATTTTAATAAGACACACACACCTTGTAACTCATCGAACCAATCATCACATTCGGGAATAGGATACCTGTTCTTAATAGTTTTACCTTATGTCAGCTGCCTGTAGTCTATGCACATCCGAAGGCTTCCATCTTTCTTTTGACAAATAAAACAGGAGCCCCAAGGGGAGCCACTTGGTATAATACACCTTTACCTACCACTCCTAAAGTTGGGGACTTTAACTCCTTAACCCTCAGCTGGAGTCCATTCCTATAAGGGGGGGGTGGAAATGGGTCGAGTACCCGGCTCCAGATCCATACAAAACAATATCCCTATCCGGTGGCATACCAGAAGGTCTGCAGGAAACACATCCCGAAACTCAACATACTATCGAAACAGACTCATCGAGTACTTTGGAAGTATCATCCCTGAGATGTGTCCAAGAAGGCTTAACCACCTTACTAACGCATCCTCTTAGCCGCGACGAAAAAACGAGAATAATTAATAACGGACTGGGGTGGAAATGTAGTCCACCCCTCCCACCTTATCGGATCTGTCTCAGGCCTTGGGCCAAGTCCCACAGTTTATCATTACAATTCTAAAGATTGCAAAATTTGGGGAAAGCCAAGTCCATCTCCCAGAATTAACATCAAATCAACCATTTAAGGATTAATCAAATCTACATTGTAATCCTCCCTACAAAGTCACAAGGGAAGCCTATACAAACCTTCTCAACTATCACACAGACTCACCCACAGGAGTAGAGACACTAATAGGATGTCCAGCCACGAAAATGTAATCAAGACCATTAGAAATGAGGAAGATAATAGAAAATTTGTAGCCAGGATCAATAATACCGAAGCCATGCAATCACAGCATACCAAAAGATTACCCTGTGATAAACACATCAGATGTCTCCTGCTTCAGACCTCCCCGGCAAAAGCATACAATGGGCCCTATCCCTTTCATTCCAATTGGCCCCTATCCTGTTTGCGCACAGCCGTTCCATCTTGCCCACCACCCCCGTTGAATTTGGTGCCACCATTACCTTGGCCACCTACGTCCTCCAGACTGGCTGCCTCTCCCACGACCACCTCACTCTTGACTATTGGGGTCTGAACTCTATTTTTGGAACATACCTCCTAATATATCCAATATCCAGTCTCCCCAATCCATCAAAATTCCTGGAGTTTAAGCAAAATATGTCCTTTGTGAAAGTTACGAAGTTTGGGGATAACCTCAAACTCAGAAAATGGCTGACTGGTCTTCATGGAACCCGCAACTCTAAAGCCCTGCAAGGGCAAACTGAATAGGGCGGTTTTTGGTAACCTCCCTGAACTTTTGGGGCCCCTCTGAGTAAGAACCCTGAACTCACCTCCCTTATGGAACTTCTTATATGTCCGTCGCCATTGTGGAAGTCGTCTGGCTTTCACCCCCTCTCCACTTCTATCACAAAATCACCAACTGCCTGAAAGGATTTTGCTGCACAGCTACCTGTAAGGCGGGATCCGCAAATTGACCGTAATCCCTTCCAAAATGGCGAATCCGCTCTTGTGGTACTGAAACAAAGCTGGTGGCATACCAGATATTGTACGGAACTTTAGCCTCATAAGCCAGCAACAAACATCCTTCCTTGCTCTAGGCTTCAGAATTCCATCTCTCCTCTCCTCCATCCCTCAAAGGTTCCGCGGGTTAATATATCTTCCTTCCATAATAAGCTAGAGAATGATTCCAAGTCATAGGTTGTGCCTGTGCTTTTGACACTCAACATACGACCGCACCCACCTTTTTGACATCCCCCTGAAACTGACTAGGTCCAAACTCCACAACCGATCGTTCTACTAATGTTTCCATTCTTATATAGCAAGCTCAATGAAAAAAACAAAAAACGTTTAGTTGTTTTCCAACCCCACACCCCCCAACCCCACCCACCCCCCCCCACCCCCCCCACCCCCTACCCCCCCCCCCCCAACCCCCGTCACCCCCCCCCACCCACCCCCACCCCCCCCCCCCCCCCCCCCCCCCCCCCCCCCCGCTCCCACCCCCCCAAAAACACCCCACCACCCCCCCCCCCCCCCCCACCCCCCCCCCTGCCCCCCCCCCCCCCCCCCCCCCCCCCCACCGCGCCCCCCCCCCCCCACTCCGACAGAACATCATAGGCAGCTTCAGATTCACACCCTTGAATATACTGGAGGTTTTTAAAACTTAATAATTTAGTTGAAAGTTTCATGCTGATCACTCTTGTCATTATGACCCTGTAGTCCAATCGAGGAAACATGCCTACTTCCAATGAGGCATCCTGCGGGAGCCACATCGGCTGCAATATGTACTCCATGACCTGAGTTCTGGTGCAGAAAACACTGGAGGTGTCAGCCCTGATCAGATAACCCGCTAAGATAGGTAAGAACTTGGTTAATCATCTCTGGGGTAGGCTGGGTGGGTAGTTCCGCATCTTGTCCTGCTCATTTTCCTCCCCTTCTTCACCCCCTCTTACTACTTCATCAGTCGGTGGATGAGTTCACCGCCCCTACCACTAGTTGGACCAGGTGTTCCGTCCTCTACCTCTAGCAGGGCGTCCTCCTTCGACCTCTCCCACGGCCTCTTGCCACTGCCCTCCTCGAGCTACGATCCCAATGGTTGGCTCAACGCACCTGTCCCTGCCAGTGCTGGTTTTTGACAACAGGTTTCCTAGTTCCTAACCATCTGCGGATAGAGTGAGGATGTCAGGTACCAATTTGTATCACCTAGATACCAATTTGACCCAAGTAATAGCATGAGGAAGAAGATGGAGTTTTCCCTAAAGTCCTATAGCCTCTCAAAGAAAAGTAAGGTGAGTCCCCCTAACCGTTTCCTCAAGACTCTACTAGACTCGTTCTTGTGTGATGATACCAACGAACCTAAAGCTCTCTACCAGTTTGTCCGACCCAAACGAGCCGCCGAGTGCCAACCCACTTATCTACTAGGTGAAGCGAACCAACACTTTAAACCCCAACATTTATCAGTATATAAATTTTAAATCGTAAATAAAATGCGGATGATCCTTAAAACTTCATTTAGACGAAATCAATTAAATAAGCTTCTAAAGTATAATACTTATCATCCCCAAAATCTGGAAGTCATCACATCAAGAACATCTACCTCAATACTAAGTCTACTAGTAATTTAAGAACTAAATAAGTAAAAGATGGTTCCATTCCGACTTTCACAGACAGCAAGAACTGAAGAAGAGAATCCAACCCTATCTAGGAATAATCCTCACCATTAAATCTGACGTCTGGGAAGACTGGGCTAAGAGTTTTGAAGGACGAGTCCGAAGTCAATTGTGGCAACTTGCTTGCACTCCACAAACAACAAGCCGGAATAAAAGTAGGGGTCAGTATAAGGAACAGCGTACTGATTAGGTATCATCGTCCACCAAAAGAATAAGCAATCGAATGTATGTATTGAATAATAATATAACACCAACCACAATACTTAACTGTGACAATCAACAAGTACAGGGAGGAACCATTGGCAAAACACTAAGCACACCTATGACGACTCAATCCTCCCAACAACACCATCCTCATTTGGGAAATGGGCTTTTTTCTTCGAAATGATTATAATTAACTTAATTCAAGATTACTTCTCTTTATTCTTATCGTGTCGGAATCGTGACACTCCGATCCGCTAATACTACGTGTCAGAACTTGACCTCCGATCCATTATTACTACCGTTTCCGGAACGTGACACTCTCCGATCCATATAGCTTACGTGTCGGGAATGTGACACTACTTGCCTCCGATCTATATTCCTACCGTGTCCGGAACGTGACACATCCGATCCATATTACCTCGTTATTTTAATTTTTCATCAAGTCTTTCTTTATGTCAAGGCGTCATCTTTAATGAGAGGATTTAAGGCTGAAGATTGACAGTCTCAATCATTCTAATCCATCCCACCCCAATTAACACATCACCAACATACAACCAAAATCAGCATATAGAAGAACTTTACAATACTACCCAATATATATCAATCGCTTTTAGAGTTTAATCTATCACATAGAAATTAATAACGCATAACCTACCTCCACGAAGAATCGTGATCGAGCAAGCTATATCCCCCAGGCCTTTTGCCTTCCCTCGTCGTTCTCTCTTTCTCGCTCGTTCTCCTCTCTGCTTTCTTTTATTTCTTCTCCTGATTCTTTTTATTTTTACCCTAATTATCATATAATGTCATTATGATAAAAGTACCCATTATTGATTTTAAATTATCTCCCTTTAAACCCCAAATAAAATAAATTATTAAACTTAGTACCCCACTAATTTCTTAAGGTTTGTCATGAATAATCCACAATACCCTTTTTAAAAAACCTGTTTGCGAAATCCGACCCAGTGGGGTTACGCAACTGACGGCCCTCGGGTCTAGACGGTCCATCCTTCAAGTCCCTGACAAAATTCAGAGAGTTTAATTCATTAAAGTGTTTGGTTGCTGTCCGTCGTAACTCACTACGGTCCGTGCTGCATTTCCCATAAAAATCGTGAATTCAGAGATCCGATCTCAGTCCCAGATTTCAGAGTTAAGTGTTTTTGGAACGAAGACCCTCAACGGTCCGTCTTGAACCCAGACGGTACGTCCGCCTATCCGTCGACCCGTCAGTATATTTTCAAATAATTCTACTGCTCGAACCGACTAACAGTTGTTTAACCACATTACAAACACCCAATATACAGAACTGGTGCATGAAGAGTGTAAGTGGTACATACTAACCATACCGAGTAAACGGTCCTGAATCCATCTTTCCAACGCCATTAGTTGATATGTTTTGAGTTTGAATGAGGGAACTATGCTCCTTTTAAGTAATTATTGACATTTAAGATAGTTAACCCAGCTAGTGAGTTATTTTTGGACGTTTAAGTCCCCTTTCTGCGCATCATTTATTCTCATATAAGCATATGCCGATATATCTAATTTAGGGTATATTGGTCTTCTTCTCTATAGGGTTTTAATAACCATCGGCACTTCACTTTATGTCTTTGGTTTTCAAAGTAGTTTTTTATTAGTAACTCCCTGTACAGTGTCATTCATATTCTTATTTGATTTAGCATGTATCAATATTGTTTCAATATTCCATTTCTTCAATATTATTAACTTGGTCATTGCTTAAGTTTGTCCTGTACAATACTTTTAGTATCCATTTATTTTAAATGATGTTCTTGCTTAGATGCAATTGATTCATAATGTGATTTGTGCCTTAACCCTCTATCCGTCTGCCGGTAACCTTTTAAGTGCTAAACACATGTTCTCTGCGTTACATCGTCTCGTGAATGTAGTTTTCTAGACCTCATCATCAATCACCCATAGATCGATTACATCATTATTCAACAACATGAATCTGAGGTTTGTAATTTCTATGAAAAGGACAGTGACATGACTATCTTGTGTTGTTTTTCAACTTTATTCCTCAGTTTTTTTAGTTCTAACTAGGGGAAGCCAAGTGTTCTAGTCAGATAGAGTCTTATTTAAATAATAGTTTTGTTCCCTGTTTAGTTCTTTTTGTTAAGTTTTTCTTATGTAATTTAAAACTCACATTATCTATATTCTCGTTTAAAGCGTATAGTAATCTCTATTATTTCAATTTTTATCATGATTTAGCTTCTGCGCCTATTCAATGTTTCACTTACCTCTGCATAGTAATGGCTTATGATTATGCAAAAAGTGTTATCTTGGGGTTTGCAAACTACAATTTTCACAAAAAATTCAGATCACGTACTAAAGAAATCACAATTAAACAACAAAAACCATCAACAAGCAAATCCAATAGATTTAATCTAACCCATTGTCACAAATCAACACACCCTTAGGATTTGGGTTTTAATCGAGACCATCTCAAGAGAGTAGAAATTTATTACCAAAATGAGTTTCATTCAAATGGGTCTAATCTGTTTAAGATCTATGGGTTCTGATCCAATTTTTGAGATGAACCCTTTGAATCTTCAAGTCCTCAAAACCCCTCTTCTAACTTATAAATAAAAATAAAGCTTAAATTATAGGTGGCCAATACTAAGGAATTCATCCTAAGCTAAAAATAAAATGAGTATTTATATTAGTAAAACGTTGTGGTGGCGAATTATCACTCCAACACAGTTAATTGTGACAGCTAATCAATTCAATTTCACGATTTTGCTAGACTATAATATCTCATATTTTGATCATTGAGAGACTTAGTACTACTTATTGGGAACTACTCGGCAACCCGCCCAAGACACCTTTCTCTACGATATGATCCTTCCCTTTTTGACCTAACTAAAAAAAGGTTTGTGTTACGCATGCTAAATAAAAGACCTCTACTATTTAGTTTCAAATAAAAAATATGTTTAATTCCATAGAATTTTACAAAATTTTTTATGGAACTTTAATTCAGTATTTTAGTGTTAATTTGGGTATGTTCTAGAGCATTTCTAAATTCAAAAATCTATTTGTTCACATTAATGACCCGTGCAAAGGTACATAACAAGAATTTTTTTTTTATATTAATTTATAAATATCTACATCTACAACCAGAAAACTTATTTTTATTGTCATTTAAATAAACTTAAAATTACAAATAATAAATATGTAAAAGTAGAAGTGCGGTTGTAGACTGCTTTATCGATGAAAGAAAAGTAATGTTTAATTTATATAGGTATAAGCAAATACAATGCTATACTCTATAACAAATTTTAATATTTTTTTAAATAAGATATGTTTGCAGCACTTCAAAGCTATCTGACCATGATTGCATCTGTTGATTGATATATTATTTTGAATTGGCTGAATGAGTAAAATAAACTAACTTTTAAATCTTGTTTTGGGTAATTAATGGATATGTGAAAGTAAGAAAAATGCGTTTTATTCTTGTGATTTTATCATGACATATGAAAAGCATTAGCTAAGATCAGCCAAAACTAAAGAAATACATTATTTTTATTATTTTATAACTGACTAAAAAAGGTAAGACAAAGAAATTAAAATAAGGAAGACTAAAATACAAGTCCATCTCATTCAATAACAACTATTATAAAATGAAATCATAAAATAACAAACAATAATTTAATAGATATGAAAATCAAAATCTATAATACAACACTTAGTCACTCTGAAGGTTAAATTCAAAGTTAAATATATCTATGCATTGGAATCCAGATGCGCTTCATTGAATTGGACGAACTGTTTGCCATCCAACTATTAAAGGAGAAAGGCACATTCCGATGTTTTTATATGGAAATTTACTATCTACGCCATAAGTTGGATCTCTACTCTTTCAACTTCTTCAATCTGCAAACGCGTTCAAGAGATCAATCACTTTTTAAAGGTCAAGAAAAGTTGAGTTGTTCTATGGAAGTTCTCCTTAATCCTTGGGAGAGGTTTCCAGGTTTTTTCTATTGTTTCGAGTGACTTATCCGACAATGTTTAGTTTTTCATGGTTGATCATCATCACATTGACATTTTGATGAGATAAATCGAGTGAATTTGTGTGCGGACAGCAAAGCGGGGGTTGGATGGAGTTTTCCTTCGACAAGAAACTTAATCCCAATTAACTCACGGAAGGATTCCACATGAATTACTTTTTGTTTGTTAACCAAAAAAAGAAAATCACAACAGCACATAAGCACGCACATAAAGTAACATGCCCCCTTGCCTTTTTAATAGACCATACGTCGTTTGAGAATGTACTTGTCCACATATTGTTTTGTATTTTGTAGCCTTGCAATTACAATTGGAGTTTTTACGACCAAGCATATTTTCATGGGCTAATTTCTTTGATTTGAAATGAGGAAATGTTATTTTTTTGGTTTTTGGGTTCTAACCATCATATTTATAGCGAGAAAATTCCTCATATATTTGATAAAATGAACTCAAACATAACAAAAATGGGTGACGGTCGTGTCCAATATTTTGATGAAATTGTTCTATAAGGTATTTGTCTCACTCACAGTCTACTATTATGAATATATACATCGACGTGCTCAAAAATGCCTTTGGCGAATTTCTGGTATATTTGGCTACTCTTCAGAGTTGTTGCGTGTTTGTGTGTGGTTGGGTTGTTTTTTATGTTTATTTGTATCCATGTCAATCCTCTTACATATTAATTACAATTACATATTTTCCTAATTAGATTGAGGTTTATTGAACTATTTATGAAGTTGTGCATTAACTCATTATTTTGTGACATATCTATTCGCCATTTAATATATGGAAGTTGATTTAAATTTTGATTGTTAATTTTTTTGTTATTGTATTATAGTATGTTTTATAAATTTTTCCTTCGGTTGTTTTCAAGTCATGTTAATATCCTAATATAGTACATGCTGGTTAGAAAAGACCTTCCATTTTTAGCTTTGGACAATACTCATATTCATGTACAAACTAATTTAAGCGCTTCAATTGAAAATTTAAAAGGTTTATTGTTCCGAAGTTCCTAGAGCATTTTTAGACTTGTAAAATATACGCGTCTTATGAACTGAAATAATATTGTAAAGTAAGGAAGCCCTAAATCATAAACACTAATGAAAATTATAAACTGTATTTAATAATTCTTCTACACTTTTATATTTTCAATATAACATTTTTATACCACGATTAGAATGAAATTTTGTGTCTTGTCTATTGTTCACCAACTATTTGAATATGTACGATCCTTAGAAATTGTAACATCCTGCCCATAAAAATAGTTAAATTTATAAATCGCTAATTTGTGAAATACGCATTTATCAAGTTTATTTTTTAAGTTTTGGACTATGGGGGTGGGGGTCAAACTCAACTTCAACCAATAATAACTTTCAGTACATGAAGAGTTAAGTGATTCATAGTATACCGAGTAAAAGGTCTTGGAATCATCTTTCCAACGCTATTGAGTTGTGTATGTTTTGAGTTTTAATGAGGGACATATGCTCCTTTTAAGTTATTATGACCATTTAACAAAGTTACCCAAGCTAGTGAGGGGTATTTTTGACTTTTCCTTACCCAATCATATTATAACGAATTTAGAAATATTTTTTGGTCATATCTGATATGGGTAAGTTTTACAATCCTTAATTAAGTTTTGGGTTTAATAAGAGAGTTAAAGAAGAAAAAAATTAGAGAAAAGGAAGAACGATTAACATCTCTTACAAATTGAGGAGTGATGAACGCTAAATTACACCTAATTTAATACTAGACGTAGCGATCATTATCTAGTATAAAACCCATTGATATTTTGTTGTCCAACCCAGAGGGAACGGTACAAATTAGAATACATCTATGAAGTTATAAATGTAATCTAGTTGGTGGTAGGAGTAATAATTGTAAAAAATATTGAAGTGAATTGAAGGGTTTGACAACGACTGTCAGATGGGAGGAATTGGTTTGTGGATGAAAATTCATTTTAACTCAAGTGTCCAAGAAAACCATGTAGCCATCATGGGTATTAACGATTAATACATTTTAGATGATCATGTAAGTTAAGCTAGTAGATCCACTAAGTTAAGTAGTTCTATGCGTCATCAAAGTATAAGACACATCTTGCAGCATGGGCAAGAGGATGTATCACCAATAAGGCTCAAAGTGGTGGTTGTCGGTTAGAGAATATCCCACAAAAATTATATTACTTACATGTAATTAAATTTGAGTTTGCTCTTGTATTTTCTTTAACAAACTAAATGTATTAATTGCTTTATATTAAGTGAAGTTATTCATGAGTTGAGTAGGGCCAAGGTAAGTGTTATTTCTTTCTTTATTCAAGCTTAAGTTGTGGTTAGCACACCAAATCACATACTCGTACTTTCAATGTATTAATGCAAGTTTACCTACATCGTATCATGATGGAGAAACAGGTTACAAGGATCAATATCATCAAGCGCCTCGTTGATCCAGCTGAGCACTCGTAGTAAGTGGTGAGTCTCCTTGAATTTTGGCGGACACATTTACTTGTTTTTTCAGTCTTTATTTTATAGGATGTTATGGGGTCTGTCCCAACATCCATCTTAATATTGTAGAGGCTTCATAGATAGTCAGAAAGTTTAGTTTTGAGTCTCTTTTTTTTTTTTTTGTAGAAGTTTTTCTATGAGACATACTTGCCATTTTGGACAAGTTATTTATTTCATGTTATTTTATGAGAATGTTTTCTTATATTGATTTAACTGTTCCACTGATTAAAGTAAGTTAGGAAAAGGGTTCGCACAAGGACAGGAATGGTTAGTGAGTGCCGGCCACATCCTGGGTGTAGGCTGGGGGCGTGATAGTAGGTAAGTTAGAGTGTAGATGCAATAGCTTTCTATCTCAAGACTATTACAAGTCAAGCAATTTCTCGCGCAACTCAACAATATTAACAATATAAACAACCCTGAACCTTTATTTATCTACTCTATTAAGCTATACAGGTAGAATCGAGTTTAACATTCATTCTTTTGAGTTGAACCCACATTCATCCAAAAATTATAATAATTGATATAAATCCTTGGTTAGGAAACCTCTTTCTATTAAAAGCCCAGAACTCTAAGTTAGACTTGCATTTATATCAACTATTTATAGATTGATATACAACTATCAATTAAACCCACTCCAACTCTAACACCCCGTACTCGAAAAAAGACCATAATGCAGATTTTTCAGAACTTGCAGGTAAGACACGCGGTCAACACCCACGAACCGTATGGTGACACACGGCCTGTGCTTCTTGTTCATTATCAACATTTGCAACCCCCTAGAATTCTGTCCTAGAATTTCGTCTGAGGGTTGATCAACGGCCGAACCCACATACCCTAGGTTAGACCATGTACCGTGATCTGCTTCCGAATCATACCCATAGAAACCAGCGTCTAGTCACGACTGACGATTGACTAGCACAGACCATCAATTAATCGACAGTCATTCGGTAACCTCGAAATCGGTTATGCTAGGGGTGTTTTTGTCTCTTCCTTAAGTGTTGGACCATTAAACTACGTCATTCAACCCTAAACTATGTGTTTTTTGTTTGTTTTAGCCTACAAACATAATAAGAATTTATCAAAGTCAGATCATTCACAGACACTCAGAAACTTAGAAACTATAGAGGAGAAAGAGGCGACCAAACCCTTCCGAAGAATGCAACAAGGTTTCATTAGTTAAAGCTCCAAAATAAAAAGATTTCTCCATAAATTTTTTCATTAGGTATGTGGTATTACACTAGAGAATTCCTTTCACTCATTAGGCCGCTATATTTTAGTCAAAATCTTGATTCCATTAATGATTATCAACACCTAGGGTTTCCTGAACGTTAAAAATGTTGGGTTTTACCTATCAGAATGATCCAAATCGTATTATCATGAATTCTGTATCATTTTGTCCCATTTTCATGCATAAATTCAGAACCCTCGTTACGTATTGCTTCTAGTTCTTGAATTACACATGTTATTCTGTTACATAATAACATGCCTCAGTTTTTAAATGAATAATTATTAATATTATAAATTTTGCATTCCTAGTTTGCATGTCTGGCTTGAGTTATCTAGTGTTACAACATTTAAGCCATAACATGTTAATTGCTTAATCATATGGGAATCTCAATTGCGAGTGGACTAGGGTAAGTGTCCCCAAATTGACATCACTACGTGCCCCATAGGATGTAAGTTCCCTTTGTGAGCATCATCTTGTTCATCATATCAGTATGCCTATATATCTAAGGTAGGATATATTCGGTCTTCTCTATAGGTTGTATACATCGGACTTCACATTTAAGTCATTTGGTTTTAAGTCGTTTATTAGTAAGCTCCCTTACAGTTCATTCATATTCTATTGGATTTAGCATGTTATCAATATAGTTCAATATTCAGTTTCTTCATATTATAAACTTGGTCATTGCTTTATGTTTAGTCATGTACAATACTTTTAGTATCCTATTTATGTTCAAATCATGTCATTGCTTAGATGCTTTGATTCAGTAATGTTATTGTTCAGTATTACTCTATCCTTCATGCTCGGTACCTTTTAAGTGCTAACACATGTTCTGCGGTACATCTTCTCGTGATGTAGGTTCTAGTCCTCAACATTCAGATCACACATAGATCGATTATCGATCATTAGTTCAACAACATTAATCGTGAGTCGTATTTCTATGAGGACTAGTGACATGACTATCTTTGTGTTGTTTTTAACTTTAGTTTAAGTTTTTCTAGTTCTAGCTGGGGCAAGTCCAAGTATTTCTAGTAAATTTTGAGGCTTATTTAAGACATAGCTAGTTCCATCTTTAGTCGTTTTGTTTGACCTTTCTTTTGTATTTAAACTCTCAATTATCTATATTCTCATTTTAGCGTATAGGAATTCTATATCATTTCAACTATATCATGATTTAGCTTCTGCACATTATTCATTGTTTCAGTTTATCTCAAGTATGCTTATGATTATGAGAAAAGGATTATCTTAGCTTTACAACTACAATTTCAAAAAATTCAAACACAAGTACTAAACGAAATCACAATTAAACAACAAATAAACCATCAACAAGCAAGATCAAATAGATAATCTAACCCATGTTCAAAAAATCATACCCTTAGAATTGGGGTTTTATCTAGACATATACAAGAGATAGAAAATTATACAAAAATGAGTTTTTGTTCAAATGGGTATGTAGGTTTAATAATCCATGGGTCTGATCCCAAATTGGGGAGATGAAACCCATTGAATCTTCAAGTACTTCAAAACCCTCTTCTAACTTATAACTTAAAAATAAAAGCTTAAAATTATTGTTCAATACTAAGGAATTCGATCCTAAGCTAAAAATAATAATGAGTATTTATATTATTAAAACGTTATGGTGCGAATGATCATTCAACGCAGTTAATTGGAACTGCTAATCAATTCAGCGATTTTGCTAGACTATAATATCTTCGAAATTTCGATCATTGAGAGACATAGTACTACTTAGTGGAACTACTCGGCAACACGCCCAAGACACCATTTCTCTACCGATATGATCCTTCCCTTTTTGGCATAGCTAAAAAAGGTTGTGTTACACCATGCTAAATAAAAGACCATCTACTATTAGCTTTCAGAATAGAAAAATATGTTTAATTCATATCATTTTACAAAATTTTTATGGAACTTCAATTCAGTATTTTATGTTATTTGGATATCTTCTAGAGCATTTCTAAATTCATAAAATCTATTGATCAGTTATGACACGTGCAAAAGGTATCATAACAATAACTTTATTATTAATTTATAAATATCTACAACCAGAAATTATATTGTCATTTAAATAACATTAAAAATTATAAACTATAAATATGTATAAGTAGAAGTGAGGTGGTAAGACATGCTTTATCGATGATTATAAAGTAAGGTTAATTTTATAGGTATAAGTAGATGCATGCTATAATCTATAAGAATTTTAATTTTTTTAAAAATAAGATATGTTTCACTTTAAGCTATCTGACATGAGTTTCATTTTCTTATTCAATATTCTCTTACTACTTTGTTTTTCAACACTTATACATCAATTTCAATTGACAATTATTCCGTACCCTTTTCACTTTGATTTGAGTATATTATTTTGAATTGGCATGAAAATTGAGAAAATAAACTAACTTTTAAATCTTATTTTGATAAATTAATGATATGTGAAATGTAACAAAATGTTTTTTTATTCTTGTGATTTTATGCATGACATACGGAAAGCATTAGCTAAGATCAACCAAAAATAAAGAAAATACATTATATTTTTTAAACTGACCTAAAAAATGTAAGACAAAGAAATTAAAATGAAGTATCTAGTCCATACAATCCAATCCCATTCATAACAAACATATTTGGAGGTAAAAATTAAATTCATAAATATACAACCTATACTCCTAGATATGAAAATGAAAAATCTATAATACACATTAGTCCACTGAATTTAAAACCAAAGTTTCTGTTCTTTAATATATATCGATTTCATTGTATCCATATTCTTCCCTCGTCCTTTCCATTGAAATTGGGAACTATCGCTGCGTTCCCATCACTCTAAATGTCAAAGGCACATTCCAATAAGTCTTTTTGATACGGAACTTCCGTCTCCTTCCTCCATATGTCACGACCCAAAAATGGGTGGTGATGGCACTCGTCTTATCCCACCAAGACAATTCCCACTCCTAAAACAAATATCCTTAACACTCCGACGTGCGTGCGACGCGGGGTTAAGTTACACTTACCACTCTATTCAACAACCATTCCTATATTACAACCATCTAGTTAATTCAATTCCAAACACCAAAAAAACAAGATCACGTGCACAAGCCTCTAATGTAAATATTAGGAATTGAAATAAAATAGGAGTCAAAAATGAAGTGTCTTTCAAGTAAAAACAAATCATAACTGGAGTAGGGAAAAAGTTTCGCGAGATGACAAGTAGCTATCTACAACCTCCACACGATGCCTCGGAAAAAAAGAATGACAGTTCAAGAAGATCCAGGCTCGTAACCTACAAAATTTGTAGAAAAAGGGGTTAGTACCAAACGCACGCGGTACCCAACAAGCAAACCTCTAAACACAGTTAGTGACAAAATACGGGCACTTGTTACACCATACTAAACCTCCATGCTACATTCTAATAGTTTGACCGTTCCAAACACACACTCCATAACCACACTCTATCCAGTGTTTACACATTCATCCATAACACTCCATATTCAACATCACAACTTCACAGAGAACACGCACAAGATAAAAAAACACATGTTCAGTTCATCAATATAAAATGTGTAATGCCATGAGATGCAATGTCAAGTATAGTGATGGCATGTAGTCCCTAACGATAGAAAAAAAAAAAAAAAAAAAAAAAAAAAAAAAAACACACCCGCTGTCTCTCAATCCGGACCCCTGGGAAACTATCTGTCAGCATCGTCGCGCGCACGACACTACCCTCGATAAATAGTAACCTCCGCGGCGCCGCGATACGTCCCTCGAAATATAATATCCATCACGGCGCGCGATAACACCCTCGAAATGGTATCCTCTTAATCCCATTCTTTCTTAAGCACATAACCCTTGTCACAACAAATGCCTCAGAATAATGTCAGATGACAATCAACACATTAAGGATGAGATGACGCATTTTCATAACATCACACATTTCACACCACACAAACATCAAATTCATGCACCAATGATTCAACAAGCCTTCAACCCTTTCTAACACAACAGAATAAACAATTAATACATTGCCTTTTTGTTATCCCCATTCTTTCATCATTAAAATAACTCAATGTGGACAAGTCAACCCATCACCAATCTCTGTTACTTCCCACATATACCACAAGGACCTAACGCATTTCACCACTTACAAAGTTTAGAAATCCACTTGCCTGAAATATTCGAACAATCACTCTGGTCTTGAGTCTTCCCCTCCATTGAACTTTCAAATCAATGCAAGCTATTCAAATACAGACCCCGATTAGATTTTCGAAACTAACAACACCCAACTCTATAAATCAAGTTTCTAAGGTATAAGTCTCAATTCTTTCAATATGATGAGTTTATAATTTACAGGTAATATAAGTACACCTAAATATTTATTTCAGATAATATCAAAACATGAATCTGAAATGGTTTACCGAAATAGAGGGTAATTAACATCCTTTAACTATTTGAAAACTAAACAAATAATCTAGACTTCATCTTTTAATTTATTTAATGTTATCACATTTGTATTAAAAATGAAAATAATTGCCACTCACATGGAGAGTATAACCTTAGCAACCTGTTCTTCTTTTCGTATTACAAATACAATTCTTGACCAAATCTTAATTACAATCCCAATTCATACGATACTATGCTACAGGGTCGGCGTGCCCTCCTAATTCCCTCCTCAACTTGGGGGGGGGGGGTTTTAACATATAAAATGGGTAACATTGATATTTTTGAACATTTAATTAATGATTTTCCCAAAACCCCACAATCACTGATAAACTCACCCCAAAATATGCATGTGAATTGCTTTAAATCATGTCATTATGAACAATACAATTTGTTACTGCATGATGAATTTTTTTTTTGCTTACCGAAGGTTGCTGGCCGTCTTCTTTAGAGTTCCACGACTCCACTTTAGGGTAGTTTATCTTTTCTTTTCCACTTTGCTAACTTTAAATAGTTCGGGATTTTGGCCCTTAAGTCTTTTAATTGTTATTTATTTATTTTTCTTTTCTATTATTGTTAGCAACAAAATAATCTTTGGTTAAATATGAAAATAATTTCACCCACTCTTATAAGTCATAATTTATTTATAAAAACTATTAAAAATGATTAATATAAGAATAATGATTAAAGTTTATAAAACGACTAAGAGGGTTGTTACATTATCCACCACTAAAAATCATGTTCGTGTTCGAACATAATGAAGAAGAAGTAAGAATAAACGACGTTACCAAAATCCTAAGGTATGATCTTCTAGAGTCGGTGTTCGTCTCTCTAAGTGGGCTCTTCCTTAAACCATTCCCCATTCAGATTAACTACTAAGAACTGGAATCCTTCCATTAAACTTGAAAAAATTTACAAATCACGAGTGATTATCAACCTATAGACTAATCTATGAACCAAATCTAAAATGAAATCCTCTGGACCATAACTTAAATCATGACGAATCTTGTCTCATATAACAAAGATAACATTCTTAATCAATACCGGCTACAATTAGAAGTGGAACTTTAACCAACCACCACACCTCATAAGTGCCAACCATCACCCTCTTATCACGAGTCCCTTTTTTCACAACACAATCTTTTACAAGCTTTAAGTTATAAAATCTTTCTTGTAGAAATCGGATACTCTCCTATAGATAATCAACTTATCTAACCCCACGAAGGAATGAATCATGTAAACACCCAACAAACAATACACTTCAAAATGTAGAAATCGACAATACTTTTAAGTAACTCTCATAGCTCTTATATAAGTTCTCCATACAGGTTGTGTGTGTATAACTACTTATATACTCCAACTTCCAAACAAAACCCACCTATCATAGCTGAAATGATCAATTCTGCCCAAGGATCGTCATCATATCACGGGACATAAGAGGTAGTTTCATCCGATGCACCACTACGAATTCACCAATAGATGTGGACACCGGATAGATAGGAATCATACTTTAAATAATACTCAACACGAATAAGTGATTACGAAGAATACACGGAGCACGGCCGAATAAAACAAGCTATTCCTTCCATGGGCCCATATAAATAGAATTCCATTCATCTTCTCCATCTCTCGATGTTTGTAACCCCCACATCAACAGTCTGATCCCCATCCCTTATAACAATACTCGCTTCATAAAACTCCATGTACTTCTCTCAATCTCCATTGAGCTAACACCTAATACAAAAAAAACATCATAACTACACCAACCTTTACCTCACTCAAACGTCACTAGAATCAAAGGCTTTTAGCAAACACGTTTGTAATACTTTAACATGCCAAAATATGCCCCTTTTTTTTTCCTTCTATATAAGCATTACATGACAAGATATGATTCACAACTAAGGATGCACTAATTTCAAATAAATACTTTTCCATCGAGGTACAATACTTAACAAACCATGTCAACGTCACACAAACTTTTACATGTCATTTTTCAACCATCATGCACCCATGGCCAAAACTCCGAAGCCCGGGGAGCAATATTCCTTGATCACTCGAATATCAGATACTATAAGCTAGCTCATCATCTCTACGCACTATTAATTGGCCTATGTAACACATCATACCAATCTCATATTGTCCCATCAAGAATTAATTTTTAATCCCCTCAAAATCCTCATTAACCTTGTCTAACTGGAGGTTCATACTATGTGGTATCCGCACCCTACATACTCTGAATAAATTATCCCGACATAACACACAAAATCTTACACCTACACTGTCTTTATTTTTCACTCAAACAAAACTCACATTCATAAAAATTGCTGACGAAAACCTGGTACGTCTATCCAAACAAATTCACATCCAAGTCATATTTATATATTATACATTAAAATTCATACGTCTTCAACTTCAACGCAGATTCTATATGAACAGGTCTTCTTCTTTCGGTTCGCTTAAATTTTTCTTATGCACAAAATTTTGAGTATCTTGAACTCTTCGATACATCGACTCTTGTTTCTTTGGTTGACTCGGCGTACCAATCTTACCTTTGACCATACAACCTATGGTAATTTTTTATCTTTCCTTGAAATAAAAACTTACATGAAATCCCAATTTTAGGTATAACCATCAAAAGTAAACCAAATTTTTACTACTCATATTGTTTATAGTCCTCACATGCTTCATACTCAAATCTAAACTCACATGAAAAAACACACTACCACAATATAAACTCACAATGAAAAACTTGAATTTTGATTCCAATTATGTAACTCACTACTTTTATCTATTGAATTAGCTTCATACATAGAAAAGCTTTACAAATTTGGACATCTTAGTTTATTATTGATCGCCTATCCATCGCTTGTCTACCTTTTCTTAAAATCAATGGTACCGAGTAAGGCAAGGGGAACAGGTAGGTGAGGGGGGTGTGGTGGGAATATAGATATAGGGGAATTGTAGTAACTAATGCAGGTACGTTGGCCAAATTGAAACTATAAAAGAACTATCACCACACTCGAGTCGAACTTTGTAGGAATTCTCCTTACTCTCTTACCCAAATTCTTGATATCATTATTTTTTTTTTATCACTAATTAACGTGTGAACTATTACAATCACCACAATGACACAGATGAATCGCGTATCCTGAACTAACTTCCTCAACTCGCTAGATATATCATTATCCTTATAATTAATATACTATCCTTTTTCTCGAATCGTCTTTCCATGCTAAAAATACGTTCCCACTAATTCTTTTCCATTTATGACTCTAGCTTCTTTCAATTTCTATTCAAGCGAAATTTTCACACATCATACAACTTTTCATACCCTACATTGTTCATCAAATGTGAAAACCACAACCTTTAGATGCCTCGCAAGTCGTTTATTAACATAAAACTCGTTTCCCTCATTCTATTTTAAAATGATTTAGTCCTCAATCGCAATCCATCACAAACTCCTATTATCATCAGGCTTACTTAGCTCTTGTTAACACCACGAAGTCAACTATTTTCATCAATATTAATCCTTAGAACCCAGTTTACCAATCCAATCCAAAGAACCTAACCCACTTTTATCCGCCACTTCTTACTAAACTCTTAATTTCTGCACATAAGTGATACTCTTTAGGACTTCCCTTTACACATATGCTTGCATTCAATATTGAATCTAATTTCTGGGACATTCGAGAAATCACCACTCATTTAAAATATAAATACATTTCACATTTGAACATTCAATATCATACCCAAAGATCCACTACTAAAAGCTTCCTATAAATAACTGTTAACACATCCACCCGTACCAACAAGCTATTGTGTCTCAAATATGAGTTCACCACAAATCTTATCATTGGCAGTATACCATAGATAACTCCTTTAAGTAGTTAATATTTGCACTTGAACAATCAACATGTCCGTTTTTCATGAACCCTAGAACACATCGATTAAAATTCATTTACTCCACCACTAAACATATCATTCTATTGACAAGAGCATTTCCAAAATAGGTCACACACTTTTCCATCAAATAGCTTTAAAATATTAACGATAGTTTTGGTATCTACCCAAGCTATAGGTATTCTTTCGTAAGCAAGGTCAATATCAAAAGTAACCACACCCATATTCTAACCAGACCCTCAGTACCATTGTAATAGTCAATATCATGAACTCTTTTGTATAACACTCAAGCTGTGAAACCACATAAGATTCTGTCCTGAATTGGTGCAAACATTTGCTAAGCAACCCATTATTGTATACAACTATATCAATTGTAAAATTACCCTATTTATTATCTAGTCAATTCTTCAACATTTTTAACCTTTAATTGTCTAACCACTCCATATTTTGCTTATAACAGATAATTACTATGTTTATTATTTATATTTTTACAACGATAACTAACCTTACTCAACTCTTTTAAATATGATCACGCATTCGTTTCCATAAGTACATCATTTCCACCTTAATCCATATCTAACATCAAACGCAATACATACTTCCAATGATTCACAAAGGACTCCACGAGTCCCATCACATAAATGAAAGCGAATGAGTGAAACGATAAGAATCAATGGGACCAAGTTACGCATATAGAGATCCAAGAGTGAAATATTTCCTAAACACTACAGCCTCTCTAAGCATAGTCAGACGTCCTCCGTACAGTCATCGAGACTCTAATTAGCGCGACTTGTACACACGTGTAGACCTATGAACCTGGGGCTCTGATAGCCATTTGTCACGACCCAAAAATGGACGTGATGGCACTTCGTCTTATCCCACCAAGACAAGTCAGCCTAAAACTCAACCATTTACAATAAAGTGCGAAAATAAAATATAAGTAACTTAATACAAACCCCAAACCTGGTAGCCATGTGTACCAGCCTTAAGTATTACATTGATTCCAAAAGAAAAAAAAACTCCCAAAGTCTCAAATGACTTATGTTCTATAATAGAACAAATCATATTATGGATGGAAGAAAGTCTGCTGATATGGAAACAACTCCTCACAATCTCCAATAAGCCTCGAAAAGAGAGAATGACAAGTACACACAAAATCCCGCTTCATAACCTACAAAAATTGTAGAAGCAAGGGGTTATACCAAACCACAACGTACTCTCAAGTAAACCTCTAAACCCAAGCGTAAGGGTATGAAATAACGGGTACTCCTACCACCCCCACCCGAACCTCCACAACTACAACATGCAATTTTAAATCATCAACCTACATCTCACAGTTTTACATAGCACGTATCTCAACAACAACACTTAGACAAATTACATATCCGCAACAACAACACTTCAACAAATTCATATCCTCACAACAATACTTCAACAAATTACATATCCTCAACAACATACTTCAACAAATTATATATCCTCAATAACAAGGCAATATTGATTCAACTTACAGTCCGCAGAAGTCAATCAGAAATCAGCAAAACACTATATCAAAGTTCATTAAATTATAAGTATGTTGCAATTTTAATGGAATGCAATGTCAGTTGGAATGTATAATGGATGCATGTCTTACTATGAATACACCCCACTGTCTCTCAGTCCCGGACCCATGGGGGGCCATTTTGCATGCATCTGTCGCGGCCACAGACACGACCCTCGTAATAATAACCATCGCGGCGCGCGATATGTCCCGTGAAATATGTATCCTCGCGGCCGCGATACGTCCCTCGAAATGGTACATCCTCTAAATACCCATTCTTTCTTAATCACATAAACACTTGTCACAACAAAGCCTCAAATAATGCAATGACAATTTCACACTATATGAGGAGATGACAATTTTCATAATATCTCACAGTTCACAACCACACAACATTAATTGTTACATCAACAATGATTTCAACAAGCCTTCAACCCTTTTCTCACACAACAGACAGAAAACAATTCTCACTTTGCCTTTTTTATCCCCATTCTTTTCATCATTAAATAAATCCAATGTGGACAAGTCCACGCCTCTACCCATCCCGTTACCTCCCAAAATATACCACAAGGACATCCACGCATTTCATACACTACAAGATTTAGAAAATCCACTTGCCTGAAATATTCGAACAATCACTCTGGACTTGAGTCTTTCCCTTCCATTGAATTTTCAAATCATGGCAATCTATTCAAATACATGACCTCTATATATTTCGAAACTAACAACATCCAACTCATAATCAAGTTGCAAGGTATAAGTCTCAATTCTTTCAAATATGATATGTAATAATTTACCCGGTAATATAATACCCCTGTATTTTAATATATAATTAATATACGAACCTGATCTTAAAATGGTTACCGAAATTAGAAGGGGTACTTAACATCCTTTAACTATGAAAACTTAACACTAATCTAAGACTTCATTGTAATTTATTTCATGTTTCACATTGTAATTAAAAATGGAAATCATTGCCAACACACAGGAGAGGAATAACTTAGCAACCGTCTTCTTTTTCCAATTTACAATACAATTCTGACCAAAATCTTTAATTAAATTCCACAATTTCATAAAGATACTATGCTACAAGGGTCCGGCATGCCCTCCTATTCCTCCTCCAACATTATTTGTAACATATAAAATGGGTAACATTGATATTTTTGACATTTAATTAATATTTCTCCAAACCCACAAAAAAAAAATCCCCCAATTAATAAAACTCACTCAATATGCATGTGAAGTTGCTTTAAATCATGTATATGACAAATACAAAATTTTGTTACGTGCATGAATGAATTTTTTTTTTTTTTTTGCTTACCGAAGGTTGCTGCCGTCTTCTTTAGAGGTTCCACGACTCACACTTTAGGGTAGTTTATTTTTCTTTTCCCATTTTGCTAACTTTAATAGTTCAGGGATTTTGCCCTTTAAGTCTTTATTTATTATTTATTTATTTTTCTTTTCTATTATTGTTAGCAACAAAATAATCTTTGGTTAAATATGAAAATAATTCAACCCTCTTTATAAGTCATATTTTTTATAAAAAACTATTAAAAATGATTAATATAAGAATAATGATTAAAGTTTATAAAACGACTAAGAGGGTTGTTACAATTTCAGTCCAAATCTTGATTCCATTAATGATTATCAACACCTAGGATTTTTTGAACGGTAAAAATGTTGGGTCTTACCTATTAGAATGATCCAAATCGTATTTTCACAAATTCAGTATCAGTTTGTCCCATTTTCATGCATAAACTCTGAACCCTTGTTATGTAGTCACACCCAATTGAAAAACTACGTGCCCCATAGGATGTAAGTCCCCTTTGTGCGCATCATCTTATTCATCATATCAGCATGCATATATATCTAAGGTAGGGTATATTGGGTCTTCTCTATAGGTTGCATACAACGGACTTCACATTTAAGTCATTTGGTTTTAAGTCGTTAATTAGTAAGATCCCTTATAGTTCATTCATATTCTATTGGATTTAGCATGTTATCAATATAGTTCAATATTCAGTTTCTTCATATTATAAAACTTGGTCATTGATTTATGTTTAGTCATGTACAATACTTTTAGTATTCTATTTCTGTTCAAATCGTGTCATTGCTTGGATGCTTTGATTCAATAATATTATTTTTCAGTATCACTCTATCCTTCATGCTCGGTACCTTTTAAGTGCTAACACATGTTCTGGGGTACATCTTCTCGTGATGTAGGTTCTAGTCCTCAGCATTCAGATCACACATACATGGATTACCGATCATTAGTTCACCAAGATTAGTCGTGAGTCGTATTTCTATGAGGACTTGTGACATGACTATGTTTGTGTTGTTTGAACTTTAGTTTCAGTTTTTCTAGTTCTAGCTTGGGCAAGCCCAAGTATTTCTAGTCAATTTAGACGCTTATATAATACGTAGCTAGTTCCATCTTTAGTCGTTTTGTTTGATTTTTCTTTTGTATTTAAACTCTTAGTTATCTATATTCTCATTTTAGAGTATAGGTAATCTCTATCATTTGAATTATATCGTGATTTAGCTTCTGCACATTATTCATTGTTTCAGCTTATCTCAAATATGCTTATGATTATGCAAAAAGGGTTATCTTGGGGTTTCCAACTATAATTTCCAAAAAAATCAAACACAAGTACTAAACGAAATCATAATTAAACAACAAATAAACCATCAACAAGCAATATCCAATAGATAAGCTAACAAATGTTCACAAAATCACACCTTAGAATTGGGGATTTATCTATACCTATACAATAGTGAAATTTATATTCTAAATTAGTTTTTCAGGCAATGGGTTTAGGTTTAAGAATCCTTGTGTCTGATCCAAAATTTGGGAGATGAAACCCTTTGAATCTTCAAGTACTTCAAAACCCTCTTCTAACTTATAACTCAAAAAATAAAAGCTTAAAATTATTGTTCAATACTAAGGAATGCGATCCTAAGCAAAAAATAATAATGAATATTTATATTATTAAAATGTTGTGGTGCGAATGATCACTCAACATAGTAAGTCGGAACCGCCAATCAATTAGAAATTTTTCAAGCCTATAATATCTTTGTAATTTCGATCATTGAGAGACATAGTACTACTTAGTGGAACTACTAAGCAGCACGCCCAAGACATTTCTCTGCCGATGTGATCCTTTCCTTCTTGGCTCAACTCAAAAAAGGGGGTGTTACACCATGCTAAATAAAAGACCATCTACTATTATCTTTCAGAATAAGAAAATATTTACTGTTTAATTTATATTATTGTACAAATTTTTTATGGATCTTCAATTCAGTATTTTATGTTATTTGGATATCTTCTAGAGCATTTCTAAAGTCATAAAACCTATTGATCACTTATGACACGTGAAAAAAGTATCATAACTATAATTTTTTTTATTAATTTACAAATAGTTACAACCAGAAATTATTTTTATTGTCATTTAAATAACATAAAATATTATAAACAATAAATATGTATAAGTAGACGTTAGGTGGTAAGACATGCTTTATCGATGATAATAAGTAATGTTAATTTTATAGGTATTAGCAGATACATGCTATACTCTATAAGAACTTTAATTTTTTTAAAATAACATATTTTGCACTTCAAGCTATCTGACATGAGTTTCATTTTGTTATTCAATATTCTTTTACTACTTTGTCTTTCAACACTTATACATCAATTTCAATTGGCAATTATTCCATATCCTTTTCATTTGAATTGAGTCTATTCTTTTGACTGACAATGAAATTGCAGACATAAACTAACCTCTTTACAAATTCTTGTTTTTAATACATTCCATGATATGTGAAATGTAACAAAAATGCTTTTTATTCTTGTGATTTCTGCATGACATATGACAAGCTAGCTCAGAGTCATCTAAAAATAAAGAACATACATTATATTTTTAACTGCACCAAAACAAGGTAAGACAGCAATTTACAAATGAAGAAGTACTAAAATACAAGTCCATCCCTTTCAGATAACAAACATATTTGAAGGTAAAATGAAATCAAAATATAAGAACTAATTTTAGATATGAAAATCAAAACTCTATAACCAAAACAATTAAGTCCCTGCATTTTCAATAATGTAAATATATCTATTCATTGGATCCAGATGGCGCTTAATTGAAATTGGACTAACTGTTGCCATCAACTCTTAAAGAGAAATGCACATTCCGATAGGTTTGATACAGAAATGTCCGTATCAACTAACTCCATAATTTTGCTCTCCTACTCGTTCACTTCTTCATCTGTAGCTTTCAAGCCTCATCAACTTTTTAAGGTCAAAAGTTGAGTTTGTTCCAATGAAGTTCTTCCCTTACTCCTTGAGAGTGTATTTTCCACATGTTTTTCTATTGTGTTCGGTGAATTATCCACATGTTTTGGGTTCATTGTTGATCTCTCAACATTGACATTTTGATGAGATAAACTAGGGTGAATTAGGAGCAGCAAAGCCGGGATGATTTTTCTCCAATAACTTATCCACATTAACTACTCAGGGGCGGAAGGATGGTCCACATGGAATACTTTGTTGCTAGATGAAAAAATATCAATATCAACATAAGCCCACATAAAGTACAAAGCTCACTTTGCCTCTAAAATAGCCAATACGTCGTTTTGAGAATGTTAGCTTGTCATTTTTTTTAATATTGTATCCTTGCAATTTACAATTCTTTTGCGACCAATACTTATTTTCATGGGTAAATTTTCTTGATTGAAAAATAGGAAAATTGATTTTGTATTTTAGGTCTAACCACCTATTTATAGCGAGAAAATCATCATACTTCATTTGATAACAAATGAACTCAAATAACAAAAATGTAAAAATAATTTATGATTATTTTCTTATAAGGTAGGATTTAAAAAAAATCCTCATTATATTTTATTCAATTTCTTTGTTAGTTTTGATTTGTATCCTGTCACTCTCAACAATATTAATTCAAATTACATATTTTCCTAATTAGATTGATGTTTATTGTAACTATGGATGAGAGTTGTCATTAGCTCCTTCCTTTTGTGACATATATATTGAGCAAAGGAATATATCATTGATTTAAATTTTAATTTGGTACATTTTTGTTATGTCTTTCTGCTTTTTCTTAACTTGCTCTTGTTCCCTCTCCTATATCTCCTAATATCTTCGCCTGCTTACCTCAAGACCTCAATTTTTAGGTTTGACAATTACTCGTAATTCATTACAAAATTTTTTAAGCGGCTTCCAATTTAAAATTTTAAAGTTATTTCTGGGTGGGCAACTTCTAGACATTTGCATACTTGTAAATATACTCGTAGCTTATGAAATAAATCATATTGTAAAGTAAAGACGCCTAAATCATAACGCAATTAAAATATATAAAATGATATTAATAAATAATGTAGATAACGACCTATTAGGTCATTTTTAGCAGTAGAGTTTTATTTCTTGTAATAACTTTCTGGGTCGAGGGGCCGATCCCACACGGACTCGTCATGGGCTCGACGGACCAATCGACTCTCTGAACGTCAACGACGGAATGGCAAAGGGACGGACCGTCGTTGGCACGACGGACTCGTCCACAAATCTTTCCACAGAATTTACTCTCGAACTTTTGTGACGGAGCATGCAGTAACGGACGCTCACAGTAGTGACGGACCGTCACAGGCGGCTGCTTAACCCTGACTGGGTCTGATTTTCTGTTAAATTGTTTAAGGGCAAAAGAAAGAAAATTTGGACTATTCATGGCTTATAATTATAAAGTTAGTGGATTAATGTGGTGAATAATTCAATTTACTAGGGTGTTAAAGGAGAATCACCTTCAAATAAAAAGTGGGTTATTTTTATCATCTTTTATACTTAATTATATGACAATTAAGGGTAAAGAAAAGGGTTTGAAAAGAAAAATCGAACTATGAGCAGTTGACGACTAGATCGAGCATAGATAGACCGCCGCGGAAAACAAGACCTTGGGGAGTAGGCTTGCTTGCTCACATTCTTCGGTGAGGTCGGTTTATGTTTATGCTATTGTCATAGTAAAATCTTAAATGCGAATGATATGTATTGGGTATTATTGTAAAGTCTTCCTTATGCTTAATTGTTGCTTACAGGAGTGATTATGTAATTGTAATGGGTTGGGTAGAAGAGGTTGTGAAACTTAAACCAACCTCCTCTGTTAATGATGATTCCTTGGATAAAGAAGGCTTGATGAACTAAAGATGAGGTTAGGGAGAATCGGGTTGGTCACGTTCGACACCAGGATCGTATTAGTTTTGGATCGGGTGGTCACGTTCCGACACCAGGATTAGTAGTAGTGGGATCGGGTGTCACGTTTCCACACAGGATAGTAGTAATGGATCCGGAGTGTCCCACTTCGACACCGAGGATAGTAGAAAATGGATCCGGGTGTCACGTTTCCGACACCAATATAGTAGTTAATGGATCGGTGTCACGTTCCGACACCAGGAAGTAGTAGTGGATCGGGTTTCCACGTTCTGACACCAGGATGTAAAAGAATGAATCTTGAAGCATGTTTAATATACTTTCAGATTTAAAGAACCTATTTTCCCAAATAGTATGGTGTGGAGGCATTAGGTCCTCATAGTTTTGTACTTGGGTGGTGGCCAAGGGTTTGATGTATTTGTTGTTGTTTATCTTGTTTGCGTATGGTACGTTTTCGATTTTATGTTTTAAACTGATATTATTGGCTTTCTATTTTGAGTTGGCCGATGATAACCTTACTCAGTACTTGTGGTTTTGGTACTGACCCCTACCTTGTATGTTTTCTTATCTTGTTTATTTGTGAGTGGCAGCACAACGTGCCATCGACTTTCGACTCTACACAACCGCAACTCTAGGCCACACTTCACATAATCAATTTCAGGGTGAGGCCGTATTGTTCCTAGCTCGGACTGGATTCTTCTTTCCTTGGCGTCTTGATGTCTTGAAGTTGTCTGAAATGGACATCTCTTTTGTACTTATTTATTTTGCTTAGATTACTCTTAGATGTAGTAATTTGAGATAGATGTTCTTTGTGGTGATGACTATCCAGTTTTGGTGTATAGTAATGTGATAATGTTTAGAAGTTATGTAAATTGTTTTCGTTCATGATTTTAAGTCTTGTCTCGCGCATTATTGTCTGTTGATTATGTTGAAATATTGGTATTAGATTGGTTGGTTCTCTCACATAGGAGAGTAAATGTGGGTGCCTCTCGCGGATCGTTTTGGGATGGACAAATATTCTCCTACACTTTATATTTCATTATAACATTTTTAACACGATAGAATGAAATCTGTGTCTTTTCTATCGAATCACCAAATATTTGAATATAATATGATACATTATAAAATTTTATCATCCTGCCATAGAAATAGTTAAATTTAGACATCGCTAAATTTGAAATAGCGAATTTATCAAGTTTTTTTTTAAGTTGTGACTTTTTAGGTCAACTACAACCAATCATAACTTTCAGTACATGAAGAGTTAAGTGGTAACATTTACCGAGTAAAAGGTTCTTTGAATCCTCTTTTCCCAACGCCATTGAGTTGGTGTATGTTTTGAGTTTGAATTCGGGACAATGCTCTTTTAAGTTGATTTATGACCATTTAAAGAAAAGTTAGCCAAGCTACGTGAGGGGTATTTTGACTTTCGTTACCCCATCAACATTATAAAACGAATTCAGGAACTATTGTTTGTCATATCTTACATGGTAAGTTTTACCATCCTTATTTAAGCTTTGGTTTTAATAAAGAGTTCAAGAAGAATAAGATTAGAGAAAAGGAAGAACAATAATCTCTTCCAATTGATGAGGGATTAACTCCTAATTACACCTAATTTATACTAGAAAATCGTAGCCTCGTTTATCTATATAAAAACCCATTGATGTTTTGTTGTCGGAACCGCAGAGTGGAACGTAACAAATTAGATTCCATCTATGTAGTTATAAAATGTAATCTAGTCGGTGGTAGGAGTATAATTGGTAAAAATATGAAGGAATTGAAGGGTTTGACACCGGCTGTCAGATGGGAGGACATGGTTTGTGGATTGAAGAATTCGAGTTACTAACTCAAGTGTCCAAGAAACCAGGTAGCCATTATGGGTATTAACGACTCATACTCTTTAGATGATCAGTAGTTAACCTAGTAGATCGCACTAGTTTAGTAGTTTATAATGCATCATCAAAGTATAAGCCAGCTTCTTTGCCAGCATGGGCAAACGATGTATCACCATCAGGTTCAAAGTGGGTGGTTGTCGGTTATAGAATTCCCCACAAAATTATTTACTTACATATACTTAAAATTTGTAGTTTGTTCTTGTATTTTTATTTAACAACTAAATGTTGTCCATTGCGTTATATTAAGTGAAGTTTACTTCATGATTTAGTAGGGCCAAGGTCAGGTGTTAGTTCTTTGTTTATCAGCATAAGTTGTTTGTTAGCATACCAAATCACATACTCATACTTTCAATGTAATGATGCAAGTTTACCTACATCGTATCATGATGGAGACACAGGTAACAAGGATCAATATCATCAACCGCCTCGTTGATCCAACTAAGCAGTCGTAGTAAGTGATGAGTGTCGTTGCATTTTTGCGGATACATTTACTCTTTTTTTCAGTATTTATTTTATAGGATGTTATGGGGTCTTTCGCAACATCCATCCTAATATTTTAGAGGCTTCATAGATAGTCAGACAATTTAGTTTTGAGTCTCTTTTTTTTTTTTTTTTTTTTTTTTGCAGAGGTTTTTCTATGAGACATACGTGCCATTTTTGACAAGTTATTTATTGCATGTTATTTTATGAGAATGTTTCTTATATTGATTTAACTGTTCCACTGACTTATGTAAGTCAGGCCAATGGTTCGCACAAGGACAGGAATGGTTAGTGAGTGCCGGCCACATACTGGGTGTAGGCTGGGGGTGTGACAACAGGTAAGTTAGAGTGTAGATGCAATTGATTTCTATATCAAGTATATTACAAGTCATGAAATTTCTCGCGCAACTCAAAAACATTAACAATATAAACAACCTTGAACCTTTATTTATCTACTCTCTCAAGCTATATTGGAAGAATCGAGTTAAGCATTCATTCTTTTGAGTTGAACCCATATTAATTAAAAAACTACAATAATTGATATAAATCCTTGGTTAGAAAAACTCTTTCTAAAGCAAGCCCAGAACACAATGTTAGACTTGCATTTCTAACAACTATTTATAGATTGATATACAACTATCTATTAAACCAACTCCAATTGTAACACCCCGTACCCGGAAAAAAACAATACTGCAAATTTTTCAGAACTTGCAGGTAAGACACACGGTCGACACCCACAAACCGTATGGTGATACACGGCTTGTGACACTTGTTCATTATCAGCATTTGCAAGCCCCTAGAACTCAGTCGTAGAATTCCATCTAAGGGTTGCAATAGCCGAACCCATATACCTTAGGTTAGACCATGTACCGTGATCTGCATCCGGATCATACCCATAAAAACTAGCGTCCTATCACGACTGACGATTGACAAGCACAGACCATCAGTTAATCGATAGTCATTCGGTAACCTCGAAATTGGTTATGCCAGGGGTGTTTTGGTCTCTTCCTTAAGTGTTGAACCATTAAACTACGTCGTTCAACCCTAATCTGTGTTTTTTTGGTTTTTTTAGCCTACAAACATAATAAGAATTTATCAAGGTCAGATCATTCACAAACACTCAGAAACTTTGAAACTATAGAGGAGAAAGAGGCGACCAAACCCTTCCAAAGAATGCTACAAGGTTTCATTAGTTCAAGCTCCAAAATAAAAAGATTTCCCCATAATTTTTTTCATTAGATATATGGTATTACACTAAACGATTCCTTTAACTCATTAGGCCACTATATTTCAGTCAAAATCTTGATTCCAATAATGATTATCAACACCTAGGGTTCCTTGAATGTTAAAAATGTTGGTTTTTACCTATTAGAATGATCCAAATCGCATTATCATGAATTCAATATCAGTTTGTCCCATTTTCATGCATAAGCTCAGAACCCTCGTTATGTAGTTCTTCTAGTTCTTGAATTACACATGTTATTCTGTTACATAAGAACATGCCTCAATTTTCGAATAAATTATTATCAATATATAAATGTTGCATTCCCAGTTTGCATGTCAGGTTTTGAGTTATCTAGTGTTACAACATTTAATCCAAAACATGTTAATTGCTTAATCATAGGGGAATCTCAATACCGAGTGGACTAGGGTAAGTCACCCCCAATTGAAAGAATTACGTGCCCCATAGGATGTAAGTCCTCTTTGTGCAAATCATCTTATTCATCATATCAACATGCCTATATCTATGGTAGGGTATATTGGGTTTTCTCTATAGGTTGTATACATCGGACATCACATTTAAGTCATTTGGTTTTAAGTCGTTTATTAGTATGCTCCCTTACAGTTCAGTCATATTCTATTGGATTTACCATGTAATCAATATAGTTAAGTATTCAGTTTCTCCATATTATCAACTTGGTCATTGCTTTAAGTTTAGTCATGTACAATACTTTTAGTACCCTATTTATGTTCAAATCATTTTATTGCTTAGATGCTTTAATTTAGTAATGTTATTGTTCTGTATCACTCTATTTTTCATGCTAGGTACCTTTTAAGTTCTAACACATGTTCTTCAGTACATCTTCTCGTGATGTAGGTTCTAGTCCTCAACATTCAGATCACACATAGAGTGTTACCAATCATTAGTTCAACAACATTAATTGTGAGTCCTATTTCTATGATGACTAGTGGCATGACTATGTTTGTGTTGTTTTTAACATTAGTTTCAGTTTTTCTAGTTCTAGCAGGTGCAAGTCCAAGTATTTCTAGTCAATTTAGAGGCTTATTTAAGACATAACTAGTTCCATCATTAGTCGTTTTCTTTGACTTTTCTTTTGTATTTCAACTCTAAATTATCTATATTCTCATTTTAGCGTATTGGTAATCTCTATCATTTCAATTATATCATGATTTAGCTGCTGCACATTATTCATTGTTTCAGTTTATCACAAGTATGCTTATGATTATGCAAAAAGGGTTATCTTGGGGTTTGCAACTACAATTTCAAAAAATTCAAACACAAGTACTAAACGAAATCACAATTAAAAAACAAATAAACCATCAACAAGCAAGATCCAATAGATAATCTAACCCATGTTCACAAAATCACACCCTTAGAATTGGGGTTTTATCTAGACATATACAAGATATAGAAATTTATACCAAAATGAGTTTTCATTCAAATGGGTATGTAGGTTTAAGAATCCATGGGTCAAATCCCAAATTTGGGAGATGAAACCCTTTGAATCTTCAAGTACTTTAAAACCCTCTTCTAACTTATAACTCAAAAATAAAAGCTTAATATTATTGTTCAATACTAAGGAATTCGATCCTAAGCTAAAAATAATAATGAGTATTTATATTTTTAAAACGTTGTGGTGCGAATGATCACTCAACATAGTTAGTCGGAACTGCCAATCAATTCACCGATTTTGCAAGCCTATAATATCTTCGTAATTCTTATCATTGAGAGACATAGTACTACTTTGTCGAACTACTCGGCAACACGCCCAAGACACCATTTCTCTACCGATGTGATCCTTCCCTTCTTGGATCTACTAAAAAAAGGGGATGTTACACCATGCTAAATAAAAGACCATCTACTATTAGCTTTCAGAATAGAAAAATATTTATTGTTTAATTTATATTATCGTACAAAATTTTTATGGAACTTCAATTCAGTATTTTATGTTATTTGGATATTTTCTAGAGAATTTCGAAATTCATAAAATCTATTGATCAATTATGACACGTGAAAAAAGTATCATAACAATAATTTTTTTTTATTAATTTATAAATATCTACAACCTGAAATTATTTTTATTGTCATTTAAATAACATTAAAAATTATAAACAATAAATATGTATATGTAGAAGTGAGGTGGTAAGACATGCTTTATCGATGATAATAAAATAACGTTAATTTTATAGGTAGAAGCAGATGTGGTGCACTTCAAGCTATTTTTCATGAGTTTCATTTTCCTATTCAATATTCTCTTATTACTTTTTCTTTCAACACTTATACATCAATTTCAAATGAAAATTACTCCATACTCTTTTCATTTTTATTTGAGTATATTGTTTTGAATTGGCATGAAAATTTAGAAAATAAACTAAGTTTTAAATCTTGTTTTGATAAATTAATGATATGTGTAATGTAACAAAATGATTTTTATTCTTGTGATTTTATGCATGACATATGAAAAGCATTAGCTAAGAGCAGCCAAAAATAAAGAAAATACATTATATTTTTTAAACTGACCTAAAAAAGGTAAGACAAAGAAATTAAAATGAAGGAAGTACTAAATAAAAGTCCATCCCATTAAATAATAAACATATTTGAATGTAAAAATTGAAATCATAAATATAACAAACATAATCATAGATATGAAAATCAAAACACTACACAATTAAGTCACTGAATTTTAAATAAAGTTAAAAATATCTATTCATTTGATCCAGATGGCGGTTCATTGAAATCGAACGAATTGTTGTCATCAACTGTTAAAGGACAAAGGGACATTCCAATAGTTTGATACATATATTTCGTATCATACTTCATAAGTTGGCGCGCTACTCTTTCATTTTCTTCATCTGCACACTCCATAAGTTGGCCCGCTACTCTTTCAACTTCTTCATCTTCTGTTTCCAAGAGCTGAATCAACTTTTTAAGGTCAGAAAAGCTGAGTTGTTCATATGGAAGTTTTTTCCTTAATCCTTGGAGAGGTTTTTTTCTATGTTTTTTTCTATTGTTCTAGTGAATTCTCCAATATGTTTAGTTCATTGTTGATCCCATCAACATGACATTTGATGAGCTAAAACAGTGGGTGAGAGCATCAAAACAGGTAGAGATTTTCTCCATGACAATTATCCACATTAACCGCGGAAAGGATGTCAACATGAAGTATACTTTGTGCTAGATGAAAAAATCACAACAACAACTAACATTACAAACGTACATAGGCACTTGCCTTTTTAATGGACCAATGCGTCGTTTTGAGAATTGTTACTTCTCTTTTTTTTGAATTTGGTATCCTTGCAATTACAATTCTTTTGCGACCAATACATAGTTTTATGGAATAAATTTCTGGATTGGAAAAGATAGGAACATGTGATGTTTGGTTTCTTGTTCTAACCAAACTATGGATAGCGAGAAATATCATATTATTTGATAAAAATGAACTCAAAGTAACAACAACTGGAATAATATTTATGTGATTTTTTATAAGGTAGGATTTTAACAAAAATCATTATATTTATTAAATTTCTTTTTAGTTGATTGGTATCATTTCAATCTCTAACAATAGTAATTACAAATTACATATTTTCCTAATTAGATTGATGTTATTGAATTAGTTATAAAGTTGTAATTATCTCATTCTTTTGTGAAATAGATTTTTGTAAATTGATATATAAATTGATTAAATTTTATTAGGTAAATATTTTGTTCTGGTATTTATAGATTTTCTTAATTTGCAATTGTTCAATCATGTATATATCCTAATATAGTCATGCTTTATAAAAGACCTTCCACTTTTAGCTTGGACAATATGTAAATATTTATTATCTCACTCTTATTCATGTACAAAATAATTTAAGTGCTTCAATTTAAAATTTAAAGTTATTTGTGCATGTTCTAGAGTATTTGTGATTTGTAAAATATACACGTAGCTTATAAAAAATTAAATAATATTGTAACAGTAAGAAAGACTAAATCATAATGCAATTAAAAATATATAAACCAATTGTGAATATTCTCCTTCTCTTTATATTTCATTAAAATTTTTTTACACGATCTAATGAAATTTGTGTCTTGTTTATCTAACCACCAAATATTTGAATATTATACGATACATTATGAAATTGTAGCATCCTTCCATAGATATAGTTAAATTTAGAATTCGCTAAATTGGAAATATCTAAATTGAGAATTTATCAAGTTATTCTTAAGTTGTTACATTTTGGGACAACTTCGGACAATCATAACTTTAAGTACATGAAGAGTTAAGTGGAACATTATAGACCTAATACAAGTCCTTGGAAACCTCTTTCCAACGCCACTGAGTTGCGTATGTTTTGAGTTTGAACGAGGGGCATATGCTCCGTTAATAGTTATTATGACCATTTAAGAAAGTTACCTAAGCTAGTGAGGGGTATTTTCGACTTTTCCTTACCCAATTAGATTAAAACGAATTAAGTAATATTTTTTGGTCATATTTGACGTGGGCAAGTCTTACAAATCCTTAATAAAGCCTTGGGTTTTATGAGAGTGTTCAAGAAGAGGAAAATTAGAGAAAAAGAAGAACAATTAAGATATCTTAAAAATTGAGGAGTAATGAACGCTAAATTACACCTCATTCAATACTAGACGTAGTGGTTGTTATCTAGTATAAAACCCATCAAAGATAAGTGGTTGAGCCCAGAAGGAATGTTACAAGTTTGAATTCATCTATGAAATTATAAATGTAATCTAGTCGGTCGTAGGACTAAAAAATGTCATAAATATTTAAGTGAATTGAAGGGGCTGACTACAAATGTTAGATAGGAGGAATTGCTTTGTGGATGAGAATTTATATTAACTCAAGTGTCGATGGAAACCATGTATCCATCATGGGTATTAACGGGTTATACTTTTTAGATGCTCACGTAACATAACTTGTAGAATCCACTAAGTTAAGTAAATCTACGCGACGTTAAAGTATCAGACAGTTCTGGCAGTGTGGGTTGATGTTGTGTCACCACTAAGGCTCATAGTGGTGATTGTCGGTTAAAAAATATCCCACATAAATTATATTACTTACATATAAGTAAAGTTGAGTTTGTTATTGCATTATCTTTAACTGCAACAACCTGAAATTGACTATGCTAAGTAATGCTTAACGTAATTAGAATGCCTAGACTAGATGGGTTCACACTGATTAATGCGCGTGGAACAAGACCTCTGAACCTATGCATCAGCCAAGCCAACCAACTTAGTGAGTTTTTTTGATCTAGGCAAGGTTGGGTCCAGCCATGTAGGGCACCCGAATAATAAGATTCACTCGAATGAGTCTTAATCAGACTTGAAAGAGGTAATCTTAAGTTTGGAGGGTCTAAGGGTGAAATGGTCTTTTCCAGGATAAGGTTAGTATTTTAATTATTATAAATATTTAATCAAGTAATTAATTATTGAAAATAGTTGACAATTCAGTTAGGGTTTACCCGAATTGACCCATTTTCGCAAGTTAGGCTTCACCCGGATTCGATCCTTGGTGGAAGCAATGATTAAATTGAATAAATTGGTATTTAATGATTGAGTTGAATTAATTGGTATTTAAATTTCTGATTTAAGTAAGGGAATATCAGATTATTTTAAGAAACAAATAATAATAAAATAAATAAATAACAAAGAGTCCTAGTTTGACTAAGTCTTCAACTATAACTCCTACTCCTAATCTTACTCTTATCTCGCTCCACTCTCATTCTCACGTCTCTCACTCTCATTCTCACGTCATCAGCAAAAAGGAACAAGAAAATCAAAGTTCATCACTTGAACAAATTGCACATAAAACTTAAAAGAAAAACTAAACTTAAAAGGAAAGGCGAAGGCATTTTTCAAACGGTTTGCGCGTGAGTTTTGTTGGAGAAGCATTTGTTTTTCGTGGGAGTGGCAGATATGAGATCTGATTTAAAATGTGTTAATATGAAGAAAAAAGGTAGGGGGTGGGCAGAGAACGAAGGGGAAACCACCAACAACTCCAACCCCTCACGCTCTTTCACCCCCCCACTTTCCAAGAGACCCCTAAAAATTAGTCAAAATCCAATTCCGAAACTCGAAATGTTCCCCTTTGCATGTCCTGTCACTAGCACCAATCGATGTTGTAGGTTGGATATGTTTTCTGGTAGAAATTAGTGATATGATGTTTCATGATGACTTATGTTCATGTGTATGTTCTATGTTCGGATTAGTGATGATGAAATTGTGCCATGTGTGTGTAGAGTGTTCTGGGCATGTTTGGGCGCATGAAAATGATGGGTTAAAGCCTTGTGGTTTTTGTATAAGATACAGGGAAAAGGTGCCCACAGAATATGTACGGAAATATATAGCGAATTACCTAAGAATCTAACGTATAAATGATGATAAAAAATGGACTAAAAACGTGACCAAATTTCCAGAAAAGCAACAAGTTAGATGCTAAAATTTTTAATTTTTTTTTAAAGATGGGAGGTCATTAGGGATTGAATCCAATACCTCAACATATGCTAGATATTAAAAATCCAATAATAAAAATGAGGTAAGGGGGATTCAGAATGGGATAAGGCTCAAGTGAAGGAATGAAGAGGGAAAAATTAAAAAAAAAATGAGGGTGTGGGGATCGAACCACAACCTCTTGGATAGGTGAGGCGATAGGAGAAAAAGAAGAAAAATAAAAGCGGGTGTGCGGAAAAAAACCCACAAACCTCTCAGTAGGTGAGGAAGTTCGGAGAAAAATTAAATAAAAATTAAATGAGGTTGTGGGGGATCGATACCACATCCTCTTGGTCTCCATCGAAAAAGAGAGGAAATAATAAAAAGGAAACAGAGTTGTAGGTGCTGGGATTCGACCTCAAGTCTCCAAGCTGAAAATACAAATCAAAAACTTAATATGAGAGTAAAAGGATTTGAAACAGGGTTCGCTTGCCCAGATGCGTGTTGATACATAAGTCTTACATGAATAAATATTTAACGAATGCTTCCCATAGGAATCGAACTCGAGACCTTGGCATACTTACAAGATGCATAAGTCTTGTACCACATAATCTTGGGTAAGTATGTGTCACTTAGACGAATTATAAATGAAGCCTCATGGCTTGTACGTAGGGATTCATAAGTCCAGCCGTACGTTAAAAGTAAGTGAACCTAATATGTATGTGATGAATTATTGTGACTCGGGGGGGGGGGGGGGGCTGTTATTTTAGTAAGAGTGTCATACACACTTAAAAGGACAAGTGCATTGACATACGAAAAAAATGAACATTCGCGTAATGGGGTGAGTAATTCCTAAAAGCTAATATGCTAAAGCTAATGAAAATAGTGATAACATGATAAGAGGCTAAGTTGAATGGTGAGTCAATTCTCAACCAAGCCTAGGAAAATGTTACCAAATGTACTCATCTATGCGAGTGTAGAATGATGTAGAGTAAATTCTCAAGCGTACTCCAAAAGAAAGTGTTAAGAATGAATTCATAGTTAATAAGCAAATAAAGAGTGACTACATGACTATAGGCTAGATCAAGTGAGACAAGCTTCATCTACGCCTAAAAATCAAAGTCACTAAAATGAAATTTCTAAGTGAGTGTATTTATGCTAGATGATGAATAAGAAAATAAAGAGTTGCTACATGAGGATGGGCTAATACAAGTGAGACAAGATGTATCTACGCCTAAAATCAATGTCCCTCCATGTAAATTTCAAAATAGCATGTATATGTTATCCGTGAACAAATAATGAAAGGTGAGTAAAGAAGAAATAAAAAGATGTTAAGAAAGAACAGGGTGGCACCACAATATGAGGCTAGTTCAAGTGAGACAAGATGTACCTACGCCAATATAATGTCACCAAAAGTACTCACCTAAGAGAGTTTTGAATATTAAGAGACAATTCTCAATCAAAATGTATATGTAAGTGTAAGGACAATTCAAACTTAATACATATAGAAGAGATGATAAATCATATAATAAGCTATGACTACCTCATACTAGAAGCAAGCTTCGATGATATATTTGTTGAATGTAAATACGAACTTCAAATGGAGCACCAATAGGCTAGGTATGAGTGGTGATGCCTTTTTTCGGGAACGGCGGAGATACACGTAATTCTCATGAGATGACACTGCCCACCAAGGTGGGCATGGTTCTCCCTAAATATCCCAATCTTTCAACTATGCTTCCAACATAGGGAACTAGCAAGTGGTTTCCACCTAAGATATCTAGAAATGTTTTTGTTTCACCTTGTCCAATGACTCCACCTCTTTTCGGTGTGGGGAAGACACTGGATTTCATGATGCTCACATAATATTTGTTAGTTAAAGTTGAATTTCCTGAAATTATGAAATATAATGAAATGAATGATACTGAAGATATATGTGCAAGACAATCAGGAGGTGAAATCAGATTCGGGTAATGAAATTAGGTTATTCTTGGTCATTGCACATTATTATCCCGTTGAGGGTCTTAAACTTCATTCTAGGTATATATGGTGTTTATATCGGTCTACGAATGAATGAAATGAATAATGTGACCTACATATAAATGAAAGAAGTAGACTCTGTGCTAGATAAAGAAGGCTCCCAAGTTGAGGTCCCATATGATGAGCCCTCATTTGGGAAGTCCTAATGTTAAATCCGTGATTCCAATGTCTTATGGTATAAAAACGAATGGTATGTGATATATGTATGTTCTATATGAAATATCCGATGTGTTAGGTGAAATACTAAAAGAATGATGATGGATGCTACTCTCATAGCATGACTTTCCTAATCAGATTTGGCAAGGCCAACTGACTTGGCTTTTCATAATTCATATCGTTAGGAGAGAGTTCTTCTTAATCATGCATTTCCTTGGTTTGTACTTGCATACATCCATACTTAGTACAAGTGTGTAATAATCCCATACATTATAGTATTTTAGGTACATGTTTAGGAGGGTGTTGAAGACATTCATTGCAGTTGTTCGGACATCTAAGTTTTTCATCCAGACTTGGTAGGTCCCCATGCATTCTAGGATGCCTGGCATCATGTTTCTAGCTTATTCATAGGTTTAGTCTAGTGGATCATGTTCCACTAGTATTTCTTTACTATTTTGTTCAGACTTATGTAATGGTGCCATTTTGGCAATTGGTACTAATGCTATAAGTCTATTTATTTAAAGATTGAACGACTCATTATTAGATGGTTTATACGCATGAGCAATGAAATTATTTATATATATATGCATGTTATAACTATGATGTCTATGTACACTTCAAACAAAACAAAAAGATTCAAATTTTCTTCTTATATTAGCCTAACGAATGTAATGACGACGTAAGTAGGCTTGTCTGCGACCTTTGAGAGGTCAACGATGTTGGTTTCGGCTAGGGTCTTGAGCTCGGTCGTGACATTAACAAACTAAGTGTTTTCATTGTTTTAAAAGTTTATATACTGCATGTTTTAATTGCTTTATATAAAATCAAGTTATTCATGAGTTGAGTCTAATATCTCATATTCTAGATAAACTAAGGTTAATGTAAGAAAAACAAGAAGATTCAAATTTGGAAATAAGTAAGGAAAGTCTGAAAAATATCAAATTTTCAAAAGTGAGTTTCGGTCATTTTCAAATGACCATAATTCCCAGCTCAGGAGGTGTTTTGACACCAAGTTTTCAAATTTTCGAGTTTGTATGAGGGAGATATGACTTTGGGAAGTTAGGTTGTTGAGCCGAAAAAGTTCCAAATCTAGATTTTTTAAGGGTGATTTGATATTTTCCTAAATTAATTATTATTTTTGTTTTAGGGGTAGTAAGTTGGGGTCTAAGATGATCCCAATTAGTTTCCACATTTAGAAAATAATATAGGGATTTGAGAGAATTAAGAAAAGAGGAGAAGGGAGAAGAAGAAGCAAGAATGCCAAAAATTCATTCATTGGTTATGTCGAGGGTGATCCCTAACAGGGTATATGAGATCATTTGGTTTTGGGTTCTTTCGACCACACCCAAATTGTTTTAATTCTTCAAAGTTTGAAATATTGAATGAAAAAACAGAAAAATTCTTGATGAAATTTGTGACATTTTGTCGGTTGAAAAAACAATTTGTAAAAGGGACTTGGGATCTCTAGTAGTTTGGGTTCTTGTTTTCGGGTCTAAACTATTAAGTAATGCGTTAATCGGGGATCCTTAGTGTTTGGGTTGGAATCCATGAGAGTTTGGGAAGGTTAAGAGAAAAAAAAGAAAGTCTTAAAACTTGTCTAATAAGTAATGGAGCACCGCGCCTCCAAAGCAACTCAGGACAGAGTTGGTTTGTGATGCTATGGTGCGCCATGCCTGAGGAAAACCTCTCTCCATCAGGATCTGGTGCTCTGCCCCTATCAGAGCGCCCAGACCCCCAGGAGACTCCATTCTTTCCCTATCTTTTTGTTGTAGTTCTTAAGTGATGTACCCTTCGTTACTGGTGGATTCCAACACTCTAGAGTGCATTTATCATCACGATATCATCCATAAACATCAGATCATGATCCTTGAATCCATAATCAAATTTTAAGGGAGGTTAGGATCAATTCCAAGAAAGTAAGAAGTCTAGTCTAAAACTATGAAGTGAGTAAAAGTAAAGTTTTCAAGTTTTTAGAGTCTTACTTAAACATTTCAACTTTCTTTAAGCTTCAAGTTAAAGTTAAATAAAAGAGTAAAGATTGAGTACATTTCTCAAAAGGGTATAACGGAACTAAGTATTCCTAAGAGTTAAAGTTTCAAGTTAAGTAAAAAGTAAGAGTTGAGTTAATTTTTTTATAAAAGGGGACTAACTATTCCCTAAAGGTTGATAAAATGTTTTACATTTAACTTTAAAGGAAAATAAAGAGTTTTAAAAGAGTGTAAAAATTGAGTTCATTTATCAAAAAGATATAAGGGAACTAAGTATTCCCTAAGAATTAAATTAAAGTTTCAAGTTAAGTAAAGAGCAAGAATTGTGTTCATTCCTCTAATCTAATAAAACGGGACTAAGTATTCCCTAAAAGTTGATAAATGTTTTACATTTAAGTTTCAAGGAAACTAAGGAGTTTCAAAAGATTTTTTAACTAAAGAGAGTAACATTGATTCCAAAAAGGAGCTTTTTAAGATAGAGGATCAGTAAATTATATCAACCCAAAGGAAGGAAATTTTAGTAAAAACTGTGAGCTAAAGCATGTTTTAGGAGTAGTATTGAGCATCAATGTGGGTATGAGAGTTCAGATAACTCAAGTCCCCATATGAACGTTGTATCCATCATGGCTATGAAAGTGTCATACTTTTTAGATGATAATGTAAGGTAAGCAAGTGGATCCACTAGGTAGAGGATGTTCTATGCGACAACAAAGTATTGGACAATTCTGGCAGTGAGAACAAGACGCTGTATCACTAATTAGACTGATAGTGGTTGTTGTCGGCTAGAGAAACTCCCACTGAAGCTATATAACATTCACATATAGTAAAGTTGAGTTTATTATCATTATATCTTTAATGAACTAAGAGTTAGACTGTTTTATCAACTTTTCACATATATATTGCTTATGTTATTTTTGGTTTTATATTGAGTTTTTATCTTAACAGTTGAGAAGAGCCAAGGTAAGCTCATGCTTACTCCGTTTCAAGATTCATAGTTGTACTTAGCATTGTAACTTGCATACTCAAAAAATTCAATGTACCGATGCTAGTTGGCCTGCATCATTTAATGATGTAGACCCATGTAATAAGGATTAGCACGCAGCGCTTCGTTTATCCAGATTTGTCTCCACAGTCAGTGGTGAGCCTCCTTGCATTCCGAAGGACATCCATTTCATTTACTTTAGTAGTATTGTTTTAGGATTTTGTGGGGTTTGACTCAACATCCCTCATAAGTTAGTGTAGAGGCTTCGTAGAGAATTAGTATTTGAGTTTGAAGTTTATTGTTACTTGTTGAGACTTGAGTGCCATTTTGGCCAGATATTGTATAAAATATTAGTTTTGAACATGCAATTTTCTTTATGAAAGTTGAGTTTAGTCTTCCACTGAGTTAGTAAGACATACCAAAGGTTCGCTGGGAACAAGTAATGGTCTCCGAGTGATAGTTCCGCCCACAATGTAGGCTTGGGGCGTGACAAACTTGGTTTCAAAGCCCAGAGTTCAAGAGTCCTATAGAGTCTATGAAATTGTGTCTGTAGTGTGTTAGTCATCGGTGTGAAGAGATCCACATCTATGATTAGGAGGCTACAACATTTAGGAATGTTTTCCTTCTTGCATGTTTCTTTTGTGCAAAAACTTTATATCTACAGTCTCTCTATTATTTGTTCTTACACGTATTTTTTAAGATCATCATGCCTCCAAGAAGAGAATTGAGAGATCGACCACGATGGAATTTGGAGGACCAAGTGGTTCCAGATGCACCAGAGTTTCAACCCCAAGGAGAGGTAACTAATGCCGAATTCTGGGAAGCTATCTAGATGTTAAGTCATGTTAAGACAAACCAGGTTGGGAAACATCGAGAAGCTCAACAAGAAGTAGTTGATACCTCGAGTGTTCGTGAGTTTCTTAGAATGAATCCTCCTAGTTTCACTGGATCAAACCCTACTGAGGATCCGAAGAACTTTGTGTAGGAATTAAATAAGGCGTTTGTAGTAATGTTTGTGGTGGATGTTAAGAGGGTAGAATTGGCTTCAGATAAACTAAAGGTTGTGGCTAGAACTAGGTTTGATCAATTGAAGGATGGTAGAAATTACGATACACCACATCCAAGTTTGGCTGCTTCGAAGAAGCCTTCTTGGAGAGGTTATTTCCTTGTAAACTGGAGGAAGCCAAGGTGAAGGAGTTCCTTATACTGAAACAGGACTCCATGAGTGTACATGAGTACGGGATGAAGTTCACCCAACTATGCCGCTATGTTCTACAGATGGTGAAAGGCATGAGGAGAAGAATGAGTCTTTTTGTTACAGGATCGGTAAGCTTTTCAAGTAAGAAAGATAGGGCTTCCATGTTGATACGTGACATGGACATATCAAGGCTGATGATATATGTGCAACAAGTTCAATAGGAGAAGCTAAAGGATAGACAGGAGTACCTACACAAAAAAAGAAAAAAATTGGGAATGAGTCTTGCCAATTAAAAGATGGTTCAAGTCGACCAAAATCCTAGTAACTCAAGGGGCCTACAACATCATCTACTAGTGCACCTGTACCCTAAATTCGAGGTGAGTATAGTGACAAGAATTCACTGCACTTCAAGGCTATAGTGGCTCAGTATCATGGTAGTGTGGCATAAAGAGGAAGTAGGGCTCATGTATGTACTAAATGTGGTACACACCACCTAGGAAATTGTCGTGATGGCCAGACAAGTTTTTACAACTATTGTCAAGAGGGTCACTTCATTAGAGAGTTTCCCAAGGATTAGCAAGGTGGTGAAAATCTGGGCAATAGAGCTCAATCTGAATCACTTGCTCCACAAAATAGGGTTGCACCTAGAGGAGCCACTTCTGGTACAGGCGCAGGGGAAAATTGCATCTATGCAATCACTTGCCGCCAAGGGCAAGAGAATTCTCCAGATGTTGTCACGGGCATGATCAAAGTTCTTACTTTTGATTTTATGTGTTGTTATCCCCAGGAGAAAGTTTATCCTTTGTGACGCCTTATGTTGCAAATCAGTTTGAGATTCTCCCTAAAAATCTTTGTGAGCTTTTCTGCGTTTCTACACTTGTTGGGGAGTCTATTCTAGAGGAAAGAGTCTATCTTGATTGTCATGTTTCCATCAATCACAAGGATACCATGGATGATCTAGTAGAATTTGACATGGTAGTTTATGAAGTCATTCTAGGTATACAATGGATCCATGCCTGTGATGCATCAATAAATTGGAGAAATCGAGTTGTCAAGTTTCAGATTCCTAATGATCCAATCATAAAGTGGGCTAGTAGTTAAGCAGTGCCTAAGGGTCGCTTCATTTCGTATCTTAAGGAGAGAGAGTTAGTTTCTAAGGGATGTATCAATCACTTTGTCACAGTAATTACCCAAGTTTGGGGGAGGTAAAACCTTTTCCCCCTTCAGTTAGGGGGGGGGGGTGTTTTTTTTTTCCCTCTACTGTCAGTGAGTTTCCAAAAAGTCTTTTGCGCTGCTTTTTTTTTTTTTTTCACTCAAAGTACCCCGAAAAGAGAGATATACTTCGTCATAGATGTCATTCAAGATATTCGTCTTATCTCTATTTCTCCATACATAATTGCACCAATAGAGTTAAAAGACATAAAAGAGCAATTGAAAGATCTTTTAGATAAAGGATTTATTCGACCGAGTGTCTCACCTTGGGGCGCTCCGATCTTGTTTGTTATGAAAAAGAATGGGTCCCTTATGATGTGTATAGATTACCTTCATCTGAATAAGGTGACCATCAAGAATAAATATCCTCTTCCAAGGATGGATGACCTTTTTGATCAAATTCAGGGTGCTTCTTGTTTTTCCATGATTAACCTCATATAAGGCTATAATCAGTTGACTGTAAGGGAATTCGATATTCCAAAGACACCTTTTAAAACAGGGTATGGGCATTATGATTTTTGGTTATGTCCTTTGGTTTTACAAATGAACCTGTAGCGTTCATGGATCTTATGAAAAAAAATTTCAAGCCTTATCTAGATCTTTTCGTCATCGTCTTCATTTAGGACATATTGATTTATTCAAGGAATGAATAAGATCATGCTTGTTGCCTAAGGGTTATTCTTCAGACGTTGAGAGATAAGGAGTTGTGTGCCAAGTTCTCCCAATATGAATTTTAGCTTAAGTCTGTAGAATTCTTAGGCCACATTGTTTTTGGTGAAGGTATTATGGTTGACACTCAGAAGATTGAGGCAATTCAGAGTTGGCCTAGAACCAAATCTCCAACATATATAAGGAGTTTTTTTGTATTTGCTGGCTATTATAGGAGATTTGTCTAAGGATTCTCATCTATCTCCTCTCCTTTGACCCAATTAACATAGAAGAAAGTAAAGTTTCAATGGTTTGAAGCTTATGAGAAAATCTTCCTGGAGTTGAAAATAAAATTGACTACCACTACGGTTTTGACCTTACTAGAGGGTACTAAAGCCTAATTGGTGTATTGTAATGCATCAAGAGTTGGCTAGGGCTGTGTATTAATGAAGAATGGTAAGGTTATAGATTATGCTTCAGGCAGATGAAAGATCATGAGAAAATTGTCCAACTAATGAATTTGAATTGGCTCTAGTAGTATTCGCGTTGAACATATGGCATCATTATTTTTATGGTGTTCATGTGGATATATGCACTATCAAAAGATCCTCTAGTATGTGTTCACTTAGAAAGAACTCAACCTTAGACAGAGAAGGTGGTTGGAATTACTCAAGGATTATGACACCTAGGAAGGCTATTGTGGTTTCTAATGCCTTAAGCAGGTTGTCCATGAGAAGTATTTCCCATGTCAAAGAAGAAAATAAAGAGTTAGCAATAGATGTTCACAGACTTGCACATTTGGGAGTCAGACTTATGGATTCCACAGAAGGAGGAATAGTGGTGAAAAAATGGAAATGAATCATCATTAGTTTCAGGTCAAAGAAAAGAAATACCAAGATCTTATATTTCTTGATTTGAATGTAAGTGTCCGTAATTAAAGAGTATTGGCCTTTGAACAAGGGGGAGATGGTGTGCTAAAGTATCAAACAAGATAATATGTACCTAAGGTGGATGGACTCGAAGAGAGGATCTTGGAGGAGACTCATATCTCTAGATATTACATTCATCCGGGTTGCACTAGAATGTACCCTGATTTGAGAGAGGTATGTTCGGTTGAAGGCATAAGAAAGATATTAGAGAGTTTGTTCCAAGTGTTCCATAGTCAGCCAAGTGTGCAAGTGGACACCAAGGTCGGGAGGGTTTAGCTCAGAATATAGAGCTTCTAGAATGGAAGTGAAAGATGAATAATATGGACTTCATCACAGGCTTGCGAAGATCGCGAAGGCAACATGATTCCATTAGGGTGATAATCGACATAATGACAAAGTTAGCCCATTTCTTCCAAGTCAAGACTACCTATTTGGCTGAGGATTATTCTAAATTGTACCTTCAAGAAGTGGTAAGACTTCATGGAGTTCCTTTATCCATTATTTTAGAGAGAGGTGCACAATTTACTGCATTATTATTGAAATCTTTCCAGAAAGGTTTGGGTTCCAAAGTGAATTTGAGCACTGCTTTTCATACTCAGACAAATGGACAAGCAGAGCGTACTATCCAAACCTTGGAAGATATGTTGATATATTGGGTGATTGACTTTAAGGTAAATTGGGATGATCATATACCTCTAACTGAATTTGCGTACAATAGTAGTTATCATTCGAGCATCCAAATGTCTCCATGTGAAGATTTTTATGGGAGAAGGTGGAGATATCCTATTGGGTGGTTAAAAGTTGGAAAAGCAAGGTTGATAGGGCCAGATTTAGTTCACCAAGATATGGAGAAGGTTAAAGTGATTCAAGATAGGTTAAATACAACAAATAGTTGCCAAAAGTCCTAGACATGTTAGAAGAAGGACATTAGAGTTTGAGGTTGATAATTGGTTGTATCTTAAGGCTTCACTTAGTCCCCGATATATTGGAGGACCTTATAAAATCTCAAGGAGAGTGGGCAATGTGGCTTATCAGTTGGAGCTACCCTAAGAGTTACAAGCGGTTCATCCGGTATTCCATATATCTATATTGAAGAAGTGCTTGGGTGACCCTTCATTGGTAGTACCAACAGAGAATGTGGGGATTAAGGATATCTTATCCTATGAAGAAGTTATGTTCCATTTTTTGGATCGGCAAATACGTAAGTTGAGGACAAAAGAAATTTCTTCAGTCAAGGTCCTTTGGAGGAACCAATTTGTTAAAGAAGAGACTTGGGAAGCGGAGGAGGATGTGAAGAAGATATATCCACATCTTTTTGAATCAGGAGAGAATGCATATCTAGGTACTAAACTATCTTCTTAGCACTTTATAAGATTATGTATAAGCATGTTATTACTTGCTTTTGTTGTTGAGTGCTGTAATGATATAACTTTCCTTAGATTAATGAAGAAATTTTCATTCAAGATTAAGCAACGAAATACAAGAAGAAACAAATTTGGAAATAAGAAAGGAAAATCTGGAAAATTTGAAGATTTCAAAAGTGAGTTTTGATCATTTTCAAACAATCATAATTCCTAGATCAAGAAGTGTTTGAATGATTCTTTATATGGATAAAATGCCCGTCGTAATATTTTTCCAATGATGCCAAGTTTGCGAATTTCCGAGGTCGTATGAGGGAGATATGACTTTCAAAAAATGGGCTGTTGAGCAGGGAAAGTTCCAAATCTTGATTTGTTAAGGGTGTTTTGGTCTTTTCCTAAATTAGTTATTATTTTCGTTGTAGGTGTCATCAGTTCGGGTCTAAGCTGATTCCAATGAGTTTTCACATTTAGAAAATAATCTAGGGCTTTGAGAGAAAGGAGAAAAGGGGAGAAGGGAGAAGAATACACAAGAACGCCAAGAAATCGTTCGTGGATTTCGTCGGGGTGATCCCTAACAAGGTACGTGAGATCATTCGGTGTTGGATTCTTTAAACCACACCTAATGTGTTTAAGTTCAGTAAAGTTTTGATTAATGAATGAAGAACATGGAATTTTTTATGAAACTTTTTGAAATCTTGTTGGTTGAATTGTAGTTGATCTGTAGTTGTTTGGGTTCTTGTTTTTTGACTGTTTTCGGGTCTAAGGTGTTGGCTAATGAGTTATTTTGGGATCCTAAGTTTTTGGGGTGAAATCCACGAAAATTTTGAAAGGTTTAGAGATGAAAAACAAAGAAGAATGTCGAAAAAACCATACGATAAGCACAGGGCGCTGCACGTCTAAAACCCCTCAGGAGAGAGTCTTTCATTCAGGATCTAGCGCGCCGCCTGCCAGAGCGTCTGATGACTGTGAGTTTGAATTCTAGATGCAGAAAACCTGAACCTACATCACGAGAACATGTAGCACACGTATGCGTCAGTACTTGAAGGTACAGAGCATGTGGGATATATTAAAGATAAAATAAGAAATAACTGAACAAGCAGAAAAACAAGTATAATAATTAGAGCATGATATGTATTAAATTTTGAGATAACTTCATGCAATGAAAAAATTTATAACATTATGAGACTGAATGCTAACTAATATGTTAATATGGTCTATGAAAGAGAGTCTACCTTAACTATGGGAGCTACTAATATCCGATAAGAAAACCACATGAGCTCCGATGTGTACGCCCAATCGAGAGGACCCAATATACCCTGCCAGAGGTATAAAGGCATGCAGGCGTGATAACTAAACTCATTCCCATAGAGGGTATCTACAACCTACTTGGCTAGTAATTCTAGGACTATTGGGGACGCTCAACCATAATCCAACTCGATATTATGCGAATCCCAATGAATTAAGTGATTAATATATTATGACTAAATTTCTGTAAATACTTTATAGCTCAAAATTGAACATACAAACTGAGAATACAACGATAAATCTTATAATGATGCATTAATAACTAAGGCATGTATATTTGAAATTATTGAGATATCTTACCTAGATTGCGTAATTCATGAACTAAAGAAATACATAGCTAGGGTTCTAAAAATTATGTGAAAAACTTAACAATAACCTTACAATCTCGCTTGAAACATATATTCATCTAATCTATGATGATCTGCAGTAATTCTAGAAACCCTAGGTTTAGTCATGATAAGAGAATAAAGAACTGACTGAAAACTAGGGATCTAATGGGTGAAAGGAACGGAGTAGTGAAATCCCTCATACTTGTTAATTAATTTACTGAGAAATATTTAGATTTTGGGGATGGATTTGAGGAAACGTTCTTGCGTTCTTAAGCTAGGGTTCTTGAGCTTTTTCTCCTTTCTTACTTCTAAGTTTCTATGTTTCGATTTTATGAGTTGACTTAGGTAAGTTTGAGTTATGTGTCTACGCTTAAACTTACTAAATTATGATGATTTAGGGTCAAAACGACGTATATTAGGGTTTAAATAAAGTTGGACAAGACCAAAAGACCCCTGAGTTAATTGTTGTCGGACCAAATGATGACCTGGATTGACGGGCCGTCTTTCGATCAACGATCCATTGTTTGGGTCCGTAGGTTGCGTATGTTCGGCACACCTTTACTAAAACAAGTATAACTTTTTACTCGGAGGTCTTATTTTAGCAAACTCGGTGGCTATGGAAATCTAATTCATGGGGCACCTAATTTATATTTTGCTAAGGGTTATGACCAATTGAAGTTGACCCAAAAACACCTTCCCCCTAATTGTCTGCTAATTTTTACCTTTGTTTCGTAGGTCCATCTACATTTCGTTGATCCATCTACGGACCGTACAGGTAAATCGTCGTTCATGTCAAAGACTGGGTAAATGGTTTATTGATCGACGAACATAGACTACTGAGCTTAGTATGACTTACAAACCGTAGATATGTCCGTAGATCGACGCTTATTCAATTTTTCTAGGCAGTGTCATGGGAGAGTTTCAGTCACAAACAATGGATGTGTAGAATGGGACATAGATAAGACTATGGTTTGTCGATAGTAATCGTCGATTGCACCCGTAAATTTCTTAAAAGCAGATTTTTTTGTCTTTTTTGGAGACGGGGTGTTACATGCTATGAGACTTACGTGCCATTTTGGCCATGTTATTTATGTCAAGTTATTTTATTAGAATGTTTTATTTTATTTAGTTAAGTCTTTCACGGAGTAATGTCAGATAGGACAAGGGTCCGCACAAGGCCTACAATGGTCAATGAGTGTCGGCCACATCCATTGAATAGGCTCGGGGCGTGACAGTAGGGAATTTAGAGTGTTGATGCAATAGATTTCCATAAAAAACTATTACAAGAGAAGCAAGTTCTCGCAAAAATTGACAATCTTAACAACATAAACACCATTGAACCTTTATTTATCTACTCTCTCAGGATAGATAGGTAAAATCGAATTTAGGATTCGCTTTCTCTAGTTGAACCAACATTAATTCAAATACTAGAATAATTGATATAATTCCTTGGTTAGAAAACCTCTTCCTGAAGCAAGCCTATAACTCTAAGTTAGGCTTGCATTTGTAATAACTATTTATAGATGATATACAACTATCGATTAAACCCACTTCAATTGTAAAACCCCATTCTTGAAAAAAAACTGAAATGCAAATTTTTCAGAAGTTGCAGGTAAGACCGATGGTCTCCACTCACAAACCTTAGGGCTTACCACGACATTTTATTTTGGTTCGTGATCCACATATGCAATCCCCCAAAACTTAGTCCTAGTATTATGCCTAAGGGTCGACCAACGGCCGAATCCACACCCTTTAGGTTATACTATGTATTGTGATCCGCATCCATGGATCAGAACCATAGAAACTAGCCTCGAGTCACGACTAAGCATTGTCAAGCACATACCATCAGTCGATCGACAATCCTTCGGTGATCTCGAAAGAAGTTATGTAAGGTTGTTTTAGTCTTTTATTTAAGTGTAAGAACCCTAAATACGTCGTTAAACTCCTAATCTATGTGGTTTTTGTTAGTTTTATCATGAAAACATAATTAGAACATATCCAAGTAAGATCATTCACCAAGACATAGAAAATTAGAAATGAAGAGGAGAAAGAGGCGACCAAACCCTTACCATGAATGCAACAAGGTTTCATTAGTTCCAACCTCAAAATAAAAAGTTTTTACTGTAAATTGTTTCACTAGGCATGTGGGATTATACTAGTAGGTTTATTTCACCCATTAGGTCGCTATATTTAATACAAAATCTTGATTTCCTTAACGATTATCATATTATAGAGTTTAATGACCATTGAAATTGTTGGGGTTTACCTATTAGAATGATCCAAATCGTATTATAATGAATTAAGTATTAGTTTGTCTTGTTTCATGCATAAAATCAGAACCTCTTCATGTAGTTCTTCTAGTTCCTGTATTATCCATGTTAGGTAAGTAAATTATGTTACATAAGAACATGCCTCAGTTTTCGAATGCATTACTATCAACATATTAATGTTGCACTATCATGTTACATGCCAAGTTTGAGCTTTGTAGTGTTACTATATTTTTGTTATAATATGTTAGTATCTTAATCGTATGTGAAGATTAATATCAAGTGGAGTAGGGTAAGTCACCCCCGATTAACAGAAAGCACGCGCCCCAAAGAACGTAAGTACCCTTTTGTGTGTACTTTTAGGCATCATGTCATTATGCCTATATCTCTGGCAGGGTATATATTGAGTTTTTTCGATGGGCTGTGTACATGGGACTTCATATATAGATCATTTTGTTTTAAGTCAGTTATTAGTAGCTCCCTTACAGTTCAATCATATTCTAATATATTTACTATGTGATTAGTATAGTTCAGTATTCATTTGCCCCATGTTATCAACTTGGTCATTGCATTAAGTTTATTCATGTATAATACTTTTACTATCCTATTTTATGTTCAAACCATGTTATTGCTTAGATTATTTGATTCCATCATTTTATTGTTTAGTATTATTATATCCTTTATGCTCGGTACCATTTAATTACTAACACATATTCAGTGCTACATCTTCTCGTGATATAGGTTCTAGTTGTAAGGTCCGAAAATGACTTATAATATGTTTTAGGGGAGTATGTAAAGTTTGGAGGGATTTGAAGCTTGAATGTCAGGTACGCACCAAAACGTTAGAACGACTAGTCACCTATTTATCTCATGTGCTATATATCTATATATATATATAATATATATATATATATATATCACATTTTATGAGTTTTAATATTAAAATGATTTTTACGGATGTTTTAATATATTGTTTTATGGAGTTTCTATAAGTTTGGAGGTAAAATGACCAGACTCACAAGGGTGTTCGAAAGTATCTCCTGAAGAGGACGCTCAATGTGTGTTTTGATGGGGCCTAGCCTATTTGGATGAGATACGTGTATTTGATTTGGGTGAAACTCATGTGGGAGATCTAAAACTTGGTAAGTTTTGTATTTACGTTTGAAACATATGGGTACGACTTCTAAAGGGTTGGCAAAAAGGCCCCACAAGAAGGACCCAAGGCTGTCGAGACAATGCCTTGGCACAGTCAATCGAATGACCAAACGACGACCAGTTGGTTTACCTACTGACCGTATGTGAGGTTTCATCGATTTATACTTAGGTTGGGTAAGTTTCAACCAAAAAATTGGCCAAGGACCAATCGACAAAAGCCAAAGGACGACAAGTCGATTGGGTCCATCGATGGTAGACTATAACTTCTGCCTTGCGTCTGTTTTATTTAAGGGGTGAATGAGAAATTAACCCAATCTCCTCCAGACTCTAATAGGTTATTTAGATACTTTTGGGTGTATATAAGTGATTAAACACGTGAAAATCCCATCACCAATCCCTTTTCACGAATAAAACCTTCCCTCCAAAATATTCTTCCTAGAAACCACCATTGTTGGTGAAGCTCAAGAACAAATTGGATATTGGATTTACATGGATTAATCATCAAGTTTTAAAGTTTTTCATGTATATAAAGGTATGTTGATCCTTCATCTCTAAGTAACCTTTCACTTGGAGAGTTAATCTCAATGTCTTCAAAGAAAGTTTCATGATAAAATCTCTTCTTTATCCACCGGGTTCTTTCTAAGAACATTTTTTCTGGTTAAATAATGATTAATTGATGGTAATGTATTGGTTTTATCGTTATTTTAATTCAATTTCATGATGAAGCCATGTTCCTTCCCTAAACCAATTTAGTCCTTGCCCGGTTTGGGGGTCTTTGTATCTCTGACTTTGGGATCGATTTAAATTTGTGATTCTTACTTTGAATGGTTTAGCTTTTGTTTATATATGTTAATTCATGTTGAGCTGATGATGAAGAATCCATGTGGATCAATGCATGAAGATTTAAACATGATTAGTCTAGTTTTCCATGATTTACTATAATATTGGTGTGTTTATGATTTAATGTTGAATTCAAATGGATGATGATGATAGTAGCTACTGGATTAAGTTGATATTATTGATGAATTATGGGTATAAATCATTGATGATCAAATTAAATAAAGACTTAGATTAATTGATCTAGGTTCTTCTAGTCTATGGATTGACACTGTTATGTACATGATGAAATCTAAGTTCTAGGTTTGATGATGCATGACTTAGACGTGATTTATATGACTTTAAAAAACATCTCTATATTGGTATTATTGGTATTTTATGGATATTAGTCATGGTAATGAAAGTAAAGCATGTTGGTGAGTGATGTAAGACTCTCTACTCTCCAATATATATGAGATGCCTTTAATTATGTTATGGTATGATCTTGTAGCGATTTGTAAATGGTGTCTTCTATGATTAAAGTACATTAATCTAATTCCATATATATGAATTTTTGATAAACAAGGTGTATTGATCAATGATGACCAAAGGTTGAGAAGTTGGTAAGATTGCTTATATCCTCTACTTTACTATATTAATGTAGTTGATGAAGCCTTGTATGGCATTGTTTGGTATGGTCCACTTATGGTGGATGTGTTTACTTTATTGTCATTATATATGTGTTTACGAACATATGAACATGTGCTTATGATGAGTTATGTGAAGCTTATGCCTACTTTCCTATTTTAGTTGTGATCTAGGATGTATGACTATTGTATAAGAATATGTTTTCCATGTTAGGGTAAAGTATAGGCGCTGCAATTAATTAGTTAAAAATGGTTAATAATACCTTATCTATGTACACCTATGTGAATCATGAATAGCACAATATAGGATTCTTAAGTGAAAAATGAAGTTGGCTTGTCTCGTATGCTATTTTGTGTTTTGTGGTCTATGCTTGAAAGAGTATTATGTTATAAGAGGGGGGCTGCCTCAATGTTTTGTTGATAGAGATTATGTGATCATGTTGACCAATGTACACACATACTCACTTACATGCATGTTACAGGTAGTATAGGTCATGATGTCGAAATGATAGGTAGTTCTCATATTCACTAGCATCTACTACTATGCATGTTAAGATGTTTTATGTGCTTCTTTAAGTTGGATAACTTTATAGGTGTGCTAGTATGTGCAAAGGTATGGGACTTTGCCTATGCATTGCACATGTATACCTTGATATGATAATTCTAATTTTGGTTTTTATCTGTATGAATATAAGTATATGAACATGTGTGATTAGGTTTATGTGGCGGATGCGCACATATACTATCGTCCACCGACCATAAATGTGATCTAGTAAATTAGGGATCCTTTAATGGTGTGGTCAAGTGGTATCTAAACTAGATAGTGCTAATACATATGCTATTCCTATGTGAGTGGATCTTCTCACTATGATTTAGGTTGATAACATTCATCTATGACCTATGAATAAGCATATGGAAGAGTTGAATCTCCTAATACTAAATATTTTATGAAGTAAAAGAGGGTAGTAGAGGTAGAACGAAGAGAAAGTCGTTGGGTTAGGATGGGGGTGAAGAGTAGAATGTAATGTGGGATCAAGGGCGATTTGGGTGAATCTGGAGTGTAATTAAGGCGTTGCCAATAAAGGTAACGTAGACTTAGAATCATGAAATGGGGAATATGAGTGTGTGTCGCTTCGAATGTGAAGGAAGGTCTATCCATACATCTCATCTAAGGTGGGAACAACAATGCTTTTAATCGACATTAAAAAGGGTTTCCATAAGTTGAATAACTACATGCCCCATCTTAGCATAAATAGGGGGTTTTCATATGTACCTGCCAATTTCCATTACTATCTTGTCCACATAGGATCTAGTGATGTGAGATCACTTAGTATGGCTAGCATGTATTAATATTCTTACCCTTGCTAGGTTTGAACACCTTGCCATTGGTGTAAGGCCTACAACCCAAATTCCATGTTTAGCACCCATGGTCTTAGTGTCGGTTAAGGCTATAGTTTCCATAAAGTAAAATGGACAATGGAAGTAAATGAATAGGATTTTAACTAGGAGGACTTAAGGTAAGTTACTTTGGATAGGTGGAAGTAATGAAACCATCTAGACATTGCACATGTTGCTTCTTAGGATGTACTAGGAAGGATGCCTAATATGATTGATTATGTTTATGTCTATATGAATGACTTTGTAGTATTGGTCTACTTGTTGTGATGAAGATTTTCATGGTATGAGTCTATGTGATATGGTCTTATCCTTATATGAACTATGATGGTGTAAATGACTATATGATAAACGCCTTGTATTAACATGAATAAATTTTCCTTCAGTTACTTGTTGATGTATGAATTGAATGTTAAGGTTTGTGGTATCATGAAGGTTTACGAGATGTATGGTTGTTAATGGGTATCTATATGTTTATGCACTATATACAAAGATGGGCATTAACAAGTCAATAATGATGAATATGCAAAGAAGTAAACTATGTTGTACTGCTGTTGCTTACTGTAATGTTCCTAAGCCCTTGACGTCAATGTGTCTTTAATAGATTGTCTTATAAGTATGATATGGTGTTAGCTTTAGGTAGGTTATATGTATTTTTCCATGTGGCCTTAGGTGATGTCATGGCACCACTTATCTTAAGGGTTACTTGGGAAGGTTTAATCAACAAAGAGAAGATATTTCATTGTTAAGGGAAAATTAGCTTACTGAAGGTGCCTTAAAAATGCAATAAATTCTATTGTTATTCTAATGGAATTTTTGGACTTTGATGTGTGTATATGAAGTATGTGCATTATATAAATGCTATTGATTTAAAGGTTTATGAAGAAGTTGACTCAAAAAGGCAGGAAGTAATGATTTCAGAAAATGTCCCTTTTAAATGCAATGTTTTGTATTGTTTCCATACTGAGTGGCAAATTCTTGTACTTCTAACCATGTTTCTTCCTCTATTTTTACGTAACCTGTTAGTTAGTGATGCTTAGAGGATGTCTCTTATTTAGGGATCTGATATGTGTATCCAAGCTAAGGAAGGGGTCCTTAAGTTCGACGGATTCCTACGCAATGTCTTAAATGTAAAGTTTATTAAAAGTTGCATAGTTATGTCTTATGTTTAAAGTGTCGTGTCCCTAAATGTACTATAAATTTGTTGAGTCTAAGATGACAAAGATACTTAGGGTCTAAATATGTATTATGACGTAGATTTTATATATATATGATGTTATGTTTCAAGCATATGATGTGCTATGAAAAGTTTTAAATTTCTGCTAAATTTACTCTTTCAACGCAATGAATGATAATTATTGGGTTTTATAAGACTTCCGAGAGGTCAAGTACGCCATGTTACTTCTAGGGGGTAATCCTCGGATGTGACAAACGTGGTTTCATAGAATGAGATTTTTAAAAGTGATTTACGGTCCAAGAAATCTCTTATTGCCACGTCTAGTAGAGTCTAGTATCATTGGTGGTTAGTCGCGACACATCAAATGGTACAAGAGGTTATATGACGATAGAATTTCCCATCTTTATCATTTTCATATCGTGCCATGGAACTTACCTCTATAAGATCTCTCTCTTATGTTTTCTTTTCCAGAGGTCTTTAGATGTGAATGCTTGGATGATATTGTTCTCTATGCTTGAGGGATAAAAAGGTGAGTTTAAATTCTTATCTTTGTTTTATGGTTGAATGAGTATGTGTGAAGGTGAATTTTGGCATATTTAGATGATATGATGCCAATTATGGATATATATGAAATTCTGTGAAATAGCATGTTATGCTTAAAAAATTATGTCATAATAGGGATAAAGCATGCTAGAAGAGAAGTTATTATTGTTGTCCATGAGTTCTTTTGGATGTGTTGTTTATTATATGGTTCTATATTTGGTAGCTTAATATTATGAATTTGAGTTGAAATGTTAGTGACTACCTATGGAGAATTCTACCGTAGAATATGTACTTAAACGTGTTCACTGTTTCGCCTTCCCTTATATATATTGGTCCTTGAAAGTGTGCTAGTATGGATTGTAGTTCCATTGTACAAACTTATCCTAGGTGTTACGATGATGATTTTCTTGTAATGTTTTGTCTCTCATACTGTCATGTTTTTCCCATAATTGGCCTAAATGTTTATTTTTGGAATGGTTGAATCCCTGTCAATGTTAATGGCGCTTCACCTTATTGTAATATTTTTTGTAAAATCGTCTATCATTTTTCCTCGATTGGTATTGCTGGAATGTGTATAGAATTGATTCATAGGAACATGCTAAATGAATGTAAAAAAAAGGAGATTTGCTATTTGAATAATGAATGAGAGTCTTAGGCTGATGAAGTTGTAGAATTGTTTACTTCTTATTGTGTTGTGAGTCCCTGATGTTGTTGTGGAATTTATGTTTCCTCCCCTAGATTGAGGGTACCGTTATGATCTTTTGTAGGGGGTGATGATTTGGGTTTGTTGGCCCTGAAGTTACGTTACATTAATGTTGAAAAAAAGAAAGAGTCCTTAAGACTAAGTCTCCTATATATTTCTCCACTAATGATTGTATGACCTTGGTGTTTATGGTATGGGTATACAAATCTTATGTGATTGAAATGAGATGACCTAACCTGATAGGTTTTGGGGATAAGTGTCCTAGGTGATAGGTTTAAATCCCTTCGTGGTTCCTATGTTAACTTGGTTGTAAAATCCTTCTAAATAAGTTAATAATCACTTTTTAGTGATGAAATTGAACTTGTTTAGTAAGTTCCTCTTAGTTTGGGTTAAGTTACTCCTTACAATATGGTTTACCCCTAAGTGGGGGATGGTGGATTGAGTAGTAATGTTTAGAAATGTGTCTACCTTGTCCTCTATACTTACTTGAACTTGAATATAGTGAATTTTTACTAAGCTTGGTTGAATAAGAGTTTTGCATAAAGTATGAATGGCATGAACCTTATAATTTTGGTATGCATTGGATTGAATTTACCTGTAAAGATAGCGAAAGAATTTTAAGTGTCGGAAAGAACATTTTAATTAAATCCATGTTTTCTCATGTTAACTTGCATCTTAATATGCTAGTTGTGCATTTGACTTCATGAGACATGATGAAAAACATGGTAACATTATTATTATATAACTATTATAATGTTAGGCGGTAAGAATATTAAGGTGTGAAATTTACATAAAAGTGTCTATATTAATATAATAATGTTAGTGTGTATGTGCATATGTTAATATGAGAATTGAATGTGCAGATTTAACGTGAGGACTGCCACTGGTTACGACACCAGTGGCTTTAGGATGGGATATTATAACTTATTATTATTATTATTTAATAAACTAAAGTTTGATATATTGAGATAGGTAATAAATTTAGTTTGTCTTACATTAGTTAAACTTCATTCAAAGTTATGATAATTGGAGAATGGGAAATTTTTTTCAAGGTTAGAAATTTTAGGAATTGATTACATAATTAGATTAATTTATGGGTATAGGCTAGACACAGATTAATCGGAGTGTTTATTGTCTTGTGAACTTACACCTTATGTATATATATATTTGATAGATTGAAAAGGTTCATAGGCATTGAGGAAAGAAAAGGCATTAGAGAGGTAGCTTGCTTGATTTCGGTTCTTCGGTGGAGGTAGGGTATGGTTTATTTCTATGTGATAGATAAACTTTAAATAGCGATTGATATGTATAAAGTGATATTGTAAAGTCTCCTATGTACTTGATTTTTGTGGTTGTATGTTTTGATTGGGGTGTGCTTTTGGTTTGCCTAAAATTAGAGATGTGTTTCTAATCTTTAACCCTCTCTACGAAATACCCTTGAATAAAGAAGGCTTGATGAAACAAAATAATGAGATAATTGGATCGGAGTGTCACGTTCAGACACGATACTATGGGATCGGAGTGTCACGTTCTGACACGATATATGGGATCGGAGTGTCATGTTACGACACAATAACATTAAAGGAAAGGAATCTTTAAGTAACAAAATATACTTAATCTCACAAAATCTGTTTTCCAAATGAGTATGGTGTGAAGGCATGAGTCCTCATGGGTGTGCTTGATGTGGGGTTAGGAGTATCAAAGTCGGGTTGACGATTTTCTCCAAGAAACATATCCAACATTAACTCGGCGGAAGGATGTACACATGAATATACTTTGTTGCCAGCAGAATATATCATAACAACAACATAAGCACCACATAAAGTACATCATTCACTTGCCTTTTTCAAATAGGCCAATACGTCTTATTGAGAATGTTACTTTTCTATTTTTAGAATTTTGTATCCTTGCATTTACAATTCTTTTGCGACCACTACATATTTTGATGGCTAATATTCTCTAAATTGAAAATAGCGGCAATATGATGGGTTTCTTGTCCTTCTTTTCTAATCAACTGATTATTAAGCCGAGAAGATCATCATATTTTTTGATAAAGTTGAACTCAAACAACAAAAATGTACAAATACTTTTATGATGATTTCTTATATACGTCGGCTAAATAAAGACTTCACTTTTAGCATTGCAATTTACCAAAAATATGTATAATCTTACTCATATTCAATGTTAGAAACTATTTAAGCATTTCAATTTACAAGTTATTTATTTTGTGCTCGTTCTAATGAATTAATTTGTAGACTTGTAATATACTCGTACTCAATCAAAAAAAAATATTGTAACTGTAAGAAAGCCTAAATCCTAACGCAATTGAAAATTATAATCTTTTTTGAATATTCTCCTACATTTATATTCAATTATAACTTTCAAACCATACAATGAAGTATTTTGTTTGTTTATCTAACCACTCATATTGAATATATACGATACCATTATGAAATTGTTAACATCCTGCCATAGAATAGTAAATTGAGAAATGCTTCTAATTAAATCGCTAATTGAGAATATTATAAAGTTATTCTTAAGTTGTGACTTTTTTGGGTCACTTCAAACCCATCCTAACTTTCATTCAGTACATGAAGAGTTAATTGACACATAGTATACCGAATAAAATATCTTTGAATCCTATTTTCAACGCCACTGAGTTGTGTAAGTTTTATGTTCGAATAAGGAACATCTGCTCCTTTAAATTTATTATGAGCATTTAAGAAATTTACCCAAACTAGTGAGTGGTATTTTAAACATTTCCTTACATAATACGATTAAAAGGTATTTAGTAATATTTTGTGGTCATATCTGACATGGGTAAGTTTTAAAAATCCTTAACTAATCTTTGGGTTTTAGAAGAGAGTTAAAGAAGAGGAAAAGAACAGAAAAGTAAGCAATTAAGATCTCTTACAAATTGAGGAGTGATGAACACTAATCTAGTATAAAACCATCGAAGATTTGTTGTTGAACCTAGAAGGAACGGTACAAATTTGAATTCATCTATGAAGTTATAAATGTAATATAGTTGGTGGTATGGGCAAATATTGTCAAAAATATTTAAGTGAATTGAAGGGGTTGACAACAAATGTTAGATGGGAGGAATTGGTTTGTGGATTTGAATTCATATTAACTCAAGTGTGTATGGAAACTATGTCGCCATCAGGGGCATTAACGGGTCATATTTTTTAAATGATCACGTAAGTTAAACGGTTGATCCACTAAGTTAAGTAGTTCTATGCGATGTCAAAATATAGGACAATCCTGACAGAATGGTCAAAAGTTTTATCACCACTAAGGCTCATAGTGGTGGTTGTCGATTAGAGAATCTTTCACAAAAATAATATTACTTCCATATAAGTAAAGTTGAGTTTGTTATTGCATTTTCTTTAACAAACTTAGTGTTTCATTGTTTTCAAAGTTTATATACTGCATGTGCTTAGTTATTTATATTAAATTATGTCATTCATGAGTGGACTAGTGCCAAGGTAAGTGTTACTTCTTACTCTATTCAAGCTTAAGTTCTGATTAGAATTCGAACTCGCATACTCTTACTTTTAATGTAATAATTCAAGTTGGCCTGTATCGTATAATGATGTAGACGTAGGTAACCAGGATCAACATCATCCAGCGCCTAGTTGATCCAACTAAGCACTCAAAGTAAGTGAGGAGTCTTCTTGCATTTTTGAGGACACATTTACTTGCTTTTTCAATCATTCATTTATAGGATATTGTGGTGTCTCTTCCAACGTTCATCTCAATATTGTAGTGGCTTCAAGAAAGTCAGACAGTTTAGTTTTGAGTCTCTTATTTTATCGCAGATGTTTTGCTTGACTTACATGCCATTTATGCCAAGTTATTTATTTCAAGTTATTTTATGTGAATATTTTCTTATATTGAGTTACGTCTTTTGCTGAGTTAAGTTAGCCACGACAAGGGTCAGCACAAGGCCAACATTGGTCAATGAATGTCAGCCACGTCCATTTTGTAGGATCAGGGCATGACAGTAGGTAATTTAAAGTGTAGATGTAATTGCTTTCCATAAAAACCTATTACAAGACAAGAAAGTTCTTGCGAAATTCGACAATCTTAAAAATATTAACACCGTTGAACCTTTATTTATCTACTCTCTCAAGCTAGATAGGTAAAATTGAGTTTAGGATTCACTTTATCGAGCTGAACCAACATTACTCAAAAAACTACAATAATTGATGTAAATCCATTGTTATAAAACCTCATTCTGAAGACACCCAAAACTCTCAGTGAGAGTTGCATATGTAACAACTATTTATAGATTGATATACAACTATTGATTAAACCCACTCCATTTGTAACACCCCGTACTAGAAAACAGACCTTAATGGAGATTTATTAGAAGTTATAGGTAAGACCCATAGTCTCCACCCACAAAACGTAGGGTTTCCCATGGCCTGTTCTGGTGGTTCATGATCAACATTTGTAACACCCATAAACTCAGTCCTAGAATTTTGTCTATGATCGACCAACGGTCGGACCCACACACTTTCTGTTTTACCATGTAGTGTGATCCGAATCCATGGATCAGAACCGTAGGAACCAGCCTCTAGTCATGGCTAACCAATGACAAGCATGAACCATCAGTCGATGGACAGTGTTTCGTTGACCTCGAAAAGAGTTATGTAAGGGGTGTTTATTTTTTTGTTTATGTTGGAACTCTAAACTACATCGTTCAACCCTAAACTATGTGGTTTTTTTAGTTTTAACCTAAAAACATAATTAGAACTTATCCAAGATAGATCATTCCAATACCTAGAAACTTCGAAAGTAAAAGGAGAAAAAGGTGACCAAACCCTTCCGAGAATTGCGACATGTTTTCATTAGTATCAACCACAAATCAAAAGATTTCATCGTAAATTTTCACTAGGATTTGGGATTCACTAGTGGATTCCTTTTAACGCACTAAATTTCAGTTAAAATATTGATTATCCGTACCATTATCAAACCTAGGGTTTATTAAACGTTAGAAATGCCGGGGGGTGTACCTATTAAATGAATTCAAATCATATTACATGAATTCAACTAATCAGTTTTTCCCAGTTTTCCATGAACAAAATCAAACCCTCTTTAATGTAGTTCTTCCTAGTTCTGAATTAACATGGTAGGGTCTGGTGTGTCAGTAAATTGATTTACATAAGACATGCCTCGAATGCATTTCTAAGAATATTAATGTTTGCATTCCTCAATTTACAGTTCCGGTTGAGCTAGCTACTTTTAAAACATTTCAGTCATAACATATATTTCTTAATCATGGGTGAAGCTTAATTCCAATTGGGAGCTGGGGTAGTGTCACCCCCAATTAACGAACCACACGGGTGCCCTTAGGAATGTAAGTCCCCTTTGTGCGCATCCTTTTATCCATCAGTAAATTATGCCTATATATCTCTGGCGGGTATTTTATAGGGTATTCTCAAATGGGCTGTATATGGGACTCAAATTTATAGCTCATTTTGTTTTAATCTGTTATTAATAGCTCCTTACAGTCCAGTCGTATTCTTTGCATTTACCCATATTATCAATATAATTCAGTATTCAGTTGCTCCATGTTATCACATTGTCCATGCATTAGTTATTCATGTCTACTTTTAGTATCCTATTGTATGTTCAAATCATGTTATTGCTTAATGCTTTGGGGGGGGAATCATTAATGTTATTGTTCAATATATGTTCCTTCCTGCTCGGTACCCTTTTAATTACTACACATTTCTTGTGTTACAAATTCTCTCGTTATGTAGGTTCTAGTCCTCTCACATCGATCACGCATCGGTTGCTTCCCAATCTTAGTTCAATAATATCAACACATCCGAGAAACTCCCCAAACGTAACCGGCAATCGTCGTCCTCTTTGAGGAGTAAGACTAGCCTCTTAGCTTACAATGTTTACATTCATAGGTCAAATTTTAACAGAAATTTAAAACTTTTCATTACATCTATTTTGTTGTTTACATAGGCCTTTACATACAATATTATATATATATAAATAAAAATAAAATAATATATATCTAATATATATATAATATATATAGTATATATCGAGTAATGTGTACCCTTCGTAGTGGAATATTACTTAGTCTTCTTCTTTTATGCACAAAAAGTTATAAATCTAAATAGTCTAATAGTCATTCTTATATATACATCACGTTCTAAGAGAAGTGTAGAACTTTGGAATAACTCTAATTCAAAGTAACATGCATCATATGGTTAATATAATGTTTTCATACTACTGAAAGGAAAGAGCAGACTGTCCTTAACCAAAAAAACTACATTAGCTAGAAGTGGCATAAGGCATAACCCTCGGAAAGTGGGACCTCCCTACTTGAATGAATAAGAGATGCAAGCCTTTTATGTCCGTTTTCTAACACTTCAAAGTAAGAACCTAAATGTTGGGGAAAAGGATGAATGGTTGGTACACCCTTATGCTAAGTATGAGACATATCCCACACATACTATTGAAACAGCTCAGGAATGGACTTTTTCATAAGGTATGATTTACTTTCGATTTTTTTTTGCATATTCATAAGGGCATATCAATGACTTAGGCAGAAGTAAGTCATAGGCATGTGCATCACAATACCAACAAACCATAAAAACTAGTCAAATAATCTGCATATCATGTAATGAGAAATATAATCAAAGCAACTCTACAATCAAGTCATAACCCAACAAGCATGAATACATTCGTTCATTAAAACATAACAAAAGACAAGACAATTACCCATCGACCCCTACCATGTTAACAGTACAATACAAACAAATCCTTATAACCTTACTAAATCAATTAACCCCACAAGAGCATGACTAACTTCCTTACAGTTATCATAACAATTAGGGTACATACCATTATACTTTAACAATATATACCACCACATATTCATAGTAAAACAAATAAACATTGATTGTGAACAATGTGTAAGTTACATCATATACATACTCATGTATTACTACTAACATTCATACATAGCTTTACAAACCTTTTAAAGTTCCCTTCAAGGAAACTTAGTGCAGGCATAGTAAGTCCCATACCCGTACCTAGGAAAAGTTCCTCTCAAAGTCACCTTAATTACTTTATATCTTTCTTAGTTCATGTATTTATGGAACCCTTACTTAACCGACATAGAATACAAACATAATGTGGATCCGCTTTGTACACTTTACAACTGAAGGAAGGTGGTCTACAAGCCAAAGTAAACCAATCATAAACGTCGCTTTCTAGTGGATCCACTAGCTAGTCGTCTATGGGGGTAGACTAATCTAGAACTAAGAGATTTATAGATCCCTCTACATAAAACTTGGAAATTGGAGCCCTCCACTCATGGAACCATTGGATATATCCCTCATTGGGGCATTCAACAATGCATTTGGAATTATAGGGTGGATCTCCTCCATGGGAAGTTGTCACCTCTCATTGTCATGTTCACATCGTTTCTAAGCTAAGTCCCTTTTTGAATGTCTTCAATGTCTTTATTAATCATAATAGCTTAATTGTAGGTCTAGTTTCTAACTCTTTATACATCATCAGCCATCATAGCTCAATGAGATTGTATGAGATGCGTTTGGTTTACAGTTAATAGTGATGGTTAGCACTTAACATCTTATATCATGCTAAGGCATATTGGAAATCATTCATTCACCATCCTTATAACATTTTGTTTATGCCTCGTATTTTTTTTAACGTAGTGGGCATCGTTGATCCTAGAGGAACGTAAGAAATATTCGGCAGAGTTATTTCAAAATTTGATATTAAATAATGGTTGTCTAATGTAAGTGCAATAACTTTAAGTGAGGGATACTTAGTGGCTAATTGGATGATGGTATTCCCTGGGCCCCACCACTCATAATTGGTGGCTTATTAGGATTAATTGAATCCAGTGGCCCCACCACTAGGCAAACTTAAAGGGATCAGAATTGTGGGCTGGCTAGTGGAACGTGTATATGGCGCTGCTCTCACTTCATACTATTAAATGATGTGGAGAAATCCACTCCATGCTAATCAAGTGTGAAATGCTTGGCTGCATATCATCTTTCTTCTTCACCACTTTGTCTTAGCAAGCAATGAAATTGAGAACCAACCCGCACCTCTGGCCAGCAGCTGCAATAATTTGGTTAGTAATCCCGTTGTTTGGTGTGTTTAATTCTTTAGAATAGCCCTTTTATTATCCATAATTTTAAAATGGGGGTGCCAGTCAGCTTAGGAATTTTTTTTAGTTATTTGAATGTGCTAAGTATGAATGGAAACCATAATCGGATTATTAAGTTGGTGTCTTGTTGTGGCTTGGGCTGTTTTGATTAAAGCAAACTGCAGAAACTTCTGTTGTTGGATTATGTATATGTTAATGTGATTATGAGTATTACTCCAAATGAGGAATACGATAAGGTAAGATGTGTTCAATTATAAAACGAGTTACGCTCGGTGTTTCGTTGCTTTCGCTGCTAAGGGGGGGGGTGGGGGGGGGGGGGGGGTGGTTGCCGAGACGACTGTTGGGAGGGGGGCTGTTTTAATATGATTCTTTGGGTTATAGTGTTATTGGTATTTGCTGTGGAAATTTAGATTGTTGTCGGATTGGACGAGGTAAGAAAATAGGTAAGGGCTGCCGATTTTCGTAGATATTAGGTAGCTTACAATAAATTAAAACACGATGTTTATCTACTTGCGGCACGATTTTGCTTGTTATAGATTAATGGCTTGAGCAGTAAATATTGACGTGCGGCTCGATTATCCGTTATGTAACGTTGTCCCTTCTTTCTTGCTTGGCATGACTTTTAAAATAAGCGAATAGCGACATATTTTTGATACTTATTTGCTAGAGCGTCTAGTGACGTATAGTCTTGCTTCCCACATTATTCCTCTATAGATCGGCTATGTCTAAGGCTATGATGATCTCTAATATTATGGTAATGCTCTTAGAGTCATTTAGATTTTTACGTTCCATATCGTATTAAAGGTTCATACTCTTGATAAAACATTATCTTTGGTAATACTTTCCTTGCTGGTTCACGTTGATTTGTTCTATTGAGTTATCAGAAATGATTTTTAATTGCATATGGTTGCTCTAAATTCTGCTCGTCGCATGAGTCTTCTATCATTTCACCGATTCCCGGGCCATGTAATGTTCGTGGCAGAGTTTCTGCATATGTCACCCCGAGTTCCTCCTAAGGGCCGGGTATGTATATTATTATATGATTGGTGATGAGGATGGTATGATGATGAATGATACAGAGATGCACGTATGATTATTTTTGCCCGATCCCCTTACTAGGGAGATGGGCACCTTAAATGTTAAATATATATGCAATGCATTTTAATCTAAAAGGGTATATGTGTAGCGATATTTTTTTCGACTTGCCATATTGGTACCTGTCATCTTTATCCTTAATGCTTTACAACATACTCAGTACATTGTCCGTACTGACCCGCCCCTTTCCTCGGGGGCTGCGTTTCAGGCCCGCATGTGTAGAACGCACATTCGGTGATTCTTCCTCCCGCCTAGGATATCTACTCTGCTGATTGGGAGAGCTCCACTGTTCTCGAAGCCCCAGTCGTTTTTTTGGTACATTACTTTTGTGTAGTCTTTTGCTCTCTATGGGTTAGGGCTGGGCCCTGTCCCGTCGAGTTTCACTATGTCTCTTTAGATGTCTTTGGACATTATGTGGGTTGTATATAATGTTTTTATAATGGTCTGGACATGGTTTGTTTGGGATTCCGCTTGTACAGGGCAGCCTTGTCGGCTTGCTTACATCATTGTGTATTGTGTAGTGGCAGCCTTGTCGGCATCGTATGTTATTATCTTGAATAGTGGCGGCCTTATCTGCTCGCGTATGCTGTTATGTTGATTGTTATGACTCCTTTATGAGACAGGTCCTCTTATATATTATGACGTTGGGTTTGGCTTATTTGATTTAAATTCCATATTGTGTTTTAGTTTCAGTTGGTTATCTTAGCAGGTTTGTATGGGGGTGTCCAAACGGGCACTAGTCACGGCCATCGGTTGGGTCGTGAAAAAGAGTGTTCAGAGCGGTTTCTTCCTCGAAGTGTCTACAGACCTGTCTAGTAGAGTCCTTGTTTATCAGGTGTGGTTTGTGCACCACATCTATAAACAGGAAGCTCCATGACATTAGGATGTCATTCTTTTCTTCTTATTTCTAGATGTACCAGCGATAGAGCTAATTAAAGATAATATCCCTCTCTATACGAATCTGGTGGTGTTTTTTCATTCAGCTATGGCCTCCAAAGAAAGCGACGTGCCATCCAGAAGGGAAAATCGGTATCAGTCGGTCACTATCAGACCCGAGAGTTTACTAGGGCCCGTGGCCCATTCTAGCCTGGTATTTGCTCCCTCGGACTAGATCGGCTACATCCCTCCACCGCCAGAAAGAGTTAGATCAGCGCAAGCTTCCCAGTTTCTCGGGGGACCCACAAGCCCCCGAGGCCCCAACATCTGAACCTCTAGCGTCCTCGTCAGGGGCGAGGAGAGGGCCATTAGAGATTTCGGTTCAATTGCTGATAGATTAGTGGCATATCAGGCCCCTCGCAGTCATGGACTAGAGTTTTATCATGCGGACAGATCTTATAGCTAGGGCTCGTGACTTTCTTAAGTTGGATCCTCCAAGTTCTTTGGGTCAAGGCCCCAGGATATCCGCAAAGTTTATTCCGTCATATGCAGCGTATATTGAGGTAATCAAGGCTTCGTAGCTCGAGTCGTGATTTGGCTACGATCGTTGCGGGATGTAGCTATGTAATGGTATGGAGGTCTTGGGAAGTAATCTAGGGTGAGGGTGCTCCCCAGCGGTATGGGATTAATTTGTGGAGTCTTTCCAGGGCACTTCTGCCTCCAGAGATTAACCGAAGCTAGCGTTCCGATAATTCTTGCGTTTGAAGCAAAATGGCAGGAGCGTTTCGGAGTAATACCCTCGATTTTGATTCATTGTCTAGGCATGCGCCTACTATTGTGGCTGGTATGGGCAACATGGTAACATCTTATTGATGGAATTGGATCTTTATTTGATGACGGTTGTATGGCAGGGACTCTTCAGCCAGGTATGGACAATTGCTTCCGGCAAGTGCAGGCAGTATGCCACAGGGGGTAGAGGATCGGCAAGCGGGGACGTCATGCCAGATAGAGAATGATAAATGAGGCCAGCATAGAGGGCTAGATCACATGTTATCCTGACCGCTTTCAAAGCCGGGCAGTCTCAGCAACATGTTAGATTTTCTTCCCATCACCCAGATTGCACCCCCACGTTTCATGGGTAGGGGTTCGAGCGTAGGGATATTCTGAAGCCTGGTAGAGCTCTAGGGCGTCAAAGGGCCAGTGGGCAGGGTTTGAGCCAGTCGAGGCCACCTTTGCCCGGTTTCTCGTTTGTTGGTAAGTCCCATCCTGTGGAATGTCGTTGGGCTCAGGTGCGTGTTTTTCTTTCGGGGCCGTCCAGGGCCCAATACATATGAGTAGTGTCACCTTAGAGTTAGTGTCAGTGGTTATGGCACCAGCCTACCGGGTTCCGTTGCTGGTTCAACTTCTTCCTGTTCTATGCGCCCTACGGGGCAGGGTATTCAGGCGCCAGCAGGCCTTGGTGAGGCACGGGGTGAGCTCCGTTCTAAGCGTCCCCTCAAACCCGGTAATATGCTTTGACTACTAGGCAAGATCATGGAGGAGGCTCCCTTGTGATCACAGGTATAATTATCACTATTCTCCCAAGTGTGTATGCATTGCTAGTAGGATCGGAATAGAGTCTGAGTTGATATGAACCATTGATTGCTACCCCTGTAGGAGATTTTGTTATAGCTACGCGAGTATATATGATTTGTTCAGTATTTATATATCGTCGTCGTACGTAGCCGATCTAACAGAGTTAAATTTATTGAGTGTTGATAGTATCATGGGCATGTGATTGGTTGGCTGCTTGTTATCTAAGGTTTGATTGCCAGAGAACGATAGTTTCATTTCCATATCGAGGGGAACCGTTTATAGAGTGGAGGGAGTACAGTAATCGCCGAAAGTAAGTTTATTTCATACTCAGCCTGTGTGGTGTGGGTGGTGGGAAGGGGGGGTAAGGAGGGGGGGGGTGTGTGGGGGGGCTAAGATGTTTAGAAAAGGCTATATGTACCCCTCTGATTTCGGGTGCATTACATAAGGCAGAGGCACCGATTCTGATTCTCAATCATTCCCGGTAGTTAATGAATTTTCCCTATGTATTCCCCGAGGAACTTCCAGGCCTTCCTCCAAACGGATATAGAGTTTACTATAGATGTACTGCCAGATACCCCGCCTATATCTATAACTCCTTATAGAATGGCAACCTGCTGATTAAAGAATTGAAAGAGCAATTGTTGAGGGACTTGCTAGAAAGGGCTTCATCAGGCCTATGTACGTCACCATGGGAGGCACCGGTACCTCGTTTGTGAGGAAGAAGGAATGGGTCGCTGCGATGTGCATTGATTATAGCGTGAACAAAGTAACAATAAAGAACAGTACCCCGCCCAAGGATTGACGATCTATTTGACCAGTTGCGGGGTGCAAGTGTTTTTTAAAAGTAGACTGCGGTCAGGTTTAATCATCAGGTGCGGGTAAGGGAGGCAGATATGCCAAAGACTGGCTTCGGACCCGAGATGGGCATTAATGAGTTTAGAGTGCTGTCTTTTGGGCTGACTAATCCCAGCGGTGTTCATTGATTTAATGAATCAGTATTTTAAAAACCATTCCTTGATATTTTTGTTATTGTTTGACAGAACGATTTCGGTCTAATCACGTTCAGAAGATTAGCATCGATCATTTAGGACGGTACCTTAGGGTGCTTCAGCTCCAGAAGTGTTGGCTAAATTTTCTCAAGTGCGAGTTCTGGTTTACTTCGTGGCATTCTTGGGCTATTATTGAGCTCTGATGGTATTTCAGTAGACACGCAGAAGATTGAAGGCAGTAAAGACTTGGCCCAGACCTACGACACCTACTGATACGCAACTTTTGGGGTTAGCAGGATATTCAAACAGGAGATTCGTAGAAAATTTTGCTCAATTTCAGCGCCTTGACAAGGCTAACTCAAAAAGCAGCCAAGTTCCATGTGACAGATGCTTGTGAGCGAGCTTCAAGCTATTGAAAGACCATTGACCTACGCTCCAGTCCTAACTCTTCCGGAGGGACCAGACGGCTATGTTTTTTATTGGGATGCTTGGGTGTTGGGCTAGATTGTATTGAATGCACAGCAAAGTTTATAGCCTATCCTCCCGACAACTTAGGGAGCATGAAAAAACGATCCTACCTCACGATCTGATTTAGCGTCGTGGTTCACGCCTTGAAGGATATGGAGACATTATTTATATGGTGTCCAGGTGGACATCTATACATTCATAATAGTCGCAATTTCTTAAATAGCAGGAGCTGAACTTACAACAGAGTCGGTGTTAGAGTTTGCTAAAGATTATGATGTTGATATTTTATATCATCCAGGAACGCGAATGTTGTAGCAGATGCCTCTTAGCCGTAAATCCATGGGTAGCTTGACAGATGTACAACCATAAGGAGGATATGTTTTTCGGGATATTCAGCCAGCATCCAAGCCTTGGATTCCGTCTAGCTAATTCGGAGATAGTGGGATTTCTATTCGAGGGTTGCTGAGCCCTCAATCATAGATGAGTATAAGAGACACCACTACAAGGACCCTATGTCTGTCACAGTATATAGAGATTCAGCTCTTCAATGGAAAAGACCCTATTTAATGTTACAAGCCTGCCGGAGTGTTACGATATGAAGGCAGATTGTGTGTACCCGATACTGTCGGGGCTTAACGACGGCAGGTTATGGGAGAGGCACACTCTGCCCGTTATTCTATTCACCCAGGGTCAACAACATGTATCATGACCTTAGATGCTTATATTGGTGGGATGGCATGAAAAGGACATACATAGTTTGTTGCTCAGTGCCCAAATTGTCAACAAGATCAAAGATCGAACAATCAAAGCCTGGTGGATTTTACAGGAGATAGAGATTCCGACTTGGAAAGGGGAGATGATTATAGGACTGTCATTACCAGGCTTACCTCCCGCACTCACGTAAGTATGCACTCATATGGGTTATTGTAGATAGGCTGACGAAATCGGCCCATTTCTCTTCAGTCAGGACGACTTAGGTGTCGGCTGAATATATGCTAGGTTATAATGTCAGGAGATAGTGGAGACTTCATGGGGTTCCCACGTCCATTATATCAACAGAGGAGCTCAATTACAGCAACTTTTGGAGATTCGTTTCAAAGGGATTGGGAACAGGTGAACCTTAGCACAACATTTCACCCTCAGACTGATGGGCAGCTGAGCGGACTATTCAGACACTAGAAGATATGTTCGGGGCCTGTATTATTGCTCAAGGCAAGCTGGGTGACCACTTGCCGCGCATTGATTTGCCTATAATAATAGCTTACCATTCTAGTAATCCCAGATGGCAAACGGACGAGGCCTTATATGGGAGGAAGTGGCAATCACCTATTGTTGGTTTGATGTTGGCGAGACTATGTTCATAGGCCCGCGAGTGGATGCAGTGGCAAGCCTGTTGACCAGCGTGAGACTTATTCAAGTAAAGATTATTAGCAGCCCAGATCGACAGAAGTCATATACAGAATATCGACGTCGAGTTTGGATTTTCAGATTGGTGACTGGGTTTCCTGGAAGGTATCACCCATAGGGTGTGATGAGATTCGGCATGGGGGTGGTGGGAGGTTGGAGGGGGGTGGGGGGGGGGAGTGGAAGCTCATTCCGAGATACCTTGGGCTTATCAATGTTCGTGAGGATATGCAAGGTTTTGCCTATAGTTGGAATCTACCATCTGTTTTGGAGGCGTACAATCCAGTCTTCCATGTATCGATGCTACGTAAATATATTGGTGATCCTTCTAGAGTCTTCATGTAGATGATATTCAGTAACAGAGGAGTTGTCATATGATGAGAAACCCCTGGCTAATACTTGATAAATCAGGTTAGAAGGTTACGTACTAATGATGTGGCTTCCTTCAAGTGTTGTGCAAATAACAATAGGGAGGAAATGGACTTTGGGGAAGGCGGAAGACGAAATGAAGAATAAGTATCCTTACTTGTTCCCCGTACCTGCATGTAATTTCAATTCAGCTGACTATATTAATAGATAATGAGATTATTTGCGGTGAGCATCTGTAAGTTACGGAATGGCAGGTTGATATGTATAACTTTAGAGAGACCTCGCTGGAATTTGTTTTTTGCAGACGCTAAACTTCATTCGAGGACGAATGTTCCTAGGGGGGAAAGATGTTATGCCTCGTATTTTTTTTTATACGTAGTGGGCATCGTAATCTGAAGACTAAGAATATTAGTCAAGGATGGTTATTTCCAATGTGATATTAAGTATTAGTTGGCTAATGGGAAGTGCCATTAACTTTAACGAGGGGATATTAGTGCCTAATTTGGATTGATTTTAATCCAATTGGCCCCCACCACTCATAATTGGTGGCTTATTAGGATTAATTTAATCCAGTGGGCCCCACCACTCAAGGCAAAAATTAAAACAGGGATCAGATTGGTTGGGCTCTTGTGGACAGGTGTTAGAAGGGGGCTTCCCCCCCACTCATACTATCAATGAGGTGAGACATCCCACTCCATGATAAATAAATGGTGAAATGCTTGCTTGCATATCCTCTTCTTCTTCACACCCTTATCCTTAGGCAGCCATTGAAATGGAAGAAACCAACCTGCAACTCTTGGCCCGCAGCTGGCAAATAAGTTGGTAGTAATCTCCTTGTTTGGTGTGTTAATTCCTTAGAATACCCTTGTTATTATCCATTATTTTAAGAAGGGGGCGTGACCATGTAGCTTAGGAGTTTGTTTTTAGTTTATTGAATGGGCTAAGTATGTATGGAACCATAATCGGATTATTAGTGGTGTCGTGTTGGTGCTTGGGCCATGTTTGATTAAAAAACAAACTGCGGAAAATTCTGTTTTGGCATTATGTTATTGTTGATTTGCATTATGAGTATATACTCCCAAAGGATGAATAACGATAAGGTAGATGTGTTGCGAATCATAAACGAGTTATCGCTCGGTGTGTCGTGCTGTTGCTTCGCTGCTATGGTTGCCGAGACGGACCTGTTTTGGGGAGGGGGCTGTTTAATATGATTCTTTGGTTTATAGTGTTATTGGTATTGCTGTGGATAATTGGATTGTTGTCGGATGGGACGAGGTTAAGGAAAATAGGGGAGGTACTGCCGAATTTTCGTAGATTATTGCTAGCTTACAAGAAAGTAAAGCAACGTGTTTATCTAATTGCGGCACGATTGTTGCTTGTTATAGATTAATAGCTTGAAGCAGTAAATTTGTACGTGTGCGGATGCGATTATACGGTTGTACGTTGTCCCTTCTTCTTGCTTGCATGACTTTTAAAATAAGCGAATAACGGACCAGTGTTGATACTTATCTCTAGACGTCTAGGCGACGTATATTCTTGCTTCCATCCTCCACCTTATTCCTCTATATAGCGGCTAAGTCTCAGGCTATGATATCTATAATGATAATATGGTAATCTTCGTAGAGTCATTGAGATTTAACGTTCCATATCGATTAAAGGTTCATAAATCTTGATACAGACATTAATCCTTTTTTCCAACCTTGTTGGTTCACAGTTGATTGTTTCTATTGAGTTATAAGAAATGAATTTTAATTGCATTGGGTTGCTCAAATATTCTTCTCTGCATAAGTCATTTATCATTTCACCGAGTCCCGGCCGGGTAATGTTCGTGCAGATCTCTTGCATATGTCACCTAGTTCCCTCACTAGAGGGCCGGGTAATGTAATTATAATATGATTGGTGATGAGGATTGTAATGATGATGATGATGACGGAGATGACGTGATATTATTTTGCCGATCCCCTACTAGGGAAGCTGGTCACCTTACAGTTCAATATATGCATGATTTCTCTAAAAGGGTAAATATGTGTATCGATATTTGTTTGCATGCCATATTGGTATCCTGTCCTCTTTACCTTATGCTTTACTACTCAGTACTTGTCCGTACTGACCCCCCTTCCTCGGGGGGCCTGCTTTTCATAGCCCCGAGGTGTAGACTCACAGTCGTGATCCTCCGCCTGGATATCTACTCTGGGGCTGATTTGGGAGAGCTCCCACTGTTTCCCGATCCCAGTCGTTTTGTACATAACTTTTGTGTAGTCTCTTTTGCTCGTCTATGGGTATGGCGGGGCCCCTGTCCGTCGAGTTTTCACTAATTACTCTAGATGTCTTTGACTTATGCTGGGTTGTAATATATATGTTTTGGATATGGTCTGGACATGGTTTTGGTTTGGGATGTCGCGCTTGTTACAAGGGCAGCCTTGTCGGCTGCGAACATCATTGGTATTGGTATAGTGGCACCTTGTCGGCATCGTATGTTTTATGCTTTGACTAGTGGCGGCCTTATCGGCTGCAGTATGCTGTTATGTTGAATGGTTTATGACTACTTCCTTATGAGACAGTCCCTCTTTATATATATTACGTTGGGGTTGGCTTGATTTGATTAATCCATATTGTCTTAGTTCGTGGTTATATTACTAGCAGGTTTGTATGGGGGTGTCCAAAACGTGCACTAGTCCGCACGGCCATCGGTTGTAGTGACACATTTACATCATAAGAAAACACCTCACAATGATACATAAGAAAATTCAATTCACAAAAATCAACCACCCTATCAATCCTAATACAAGGCTACTCTAATAACGCGTGACTTGAATCACAATTAACTACAATTGAATGTAAAGGATAGGGATTCAGAAGACTACCATCCTCTTTCATAGTTCAACCATCAATGGTCCTTACGCACAAACCCTCATCAACGCCATTTGGGTATACATCATCATAAGTCAATAATTAACATGATAACAAGCTATAAGAATTACTAAATTACAATTTCATAATACTAAATCATAGCTGAACAACAACTATTGTCGATTTGCACAACATACTTCATACCTAGATCATCTTGTCAAGAACTAGAAATGAAAGACTAAATTAACCCTAATGCATTCATCATTTAGTGTAAAAAACCATCATGTAGTGGTAGTTCATACCATAACAACGCAACTGACCTATACATCTAATTGATATCAAGATCAAAACCAGGTAAGGGTCATCTTCTACAACTAGACCAACCATAATATATACGCATATTAGATTAAGAATACTAGTTTAATTACATCATAATATCTAAAATAAAATAACTCATAAACAAATCATTCATAAAATCATTTTCTATTTGATGAAAATTCCACTTTAAAACTCATTTTTAGGAAAATCATTTTGATGGAACCCTTTTGAGGAAAGAGGTCTTAAAGGTGAAATTAGATTCCTATACCTTGTTAATTTGTAAACATTAATGGATAAACCTTCTATTTGATTCCCTAAAACCTCCCCTATCTAGGCATTGCAACCGGCAGTTCTTTACTAGAAAGAGAAGAGAGAAGAAGGAAGAGAGTTTGGGTTGGTGAGTTGTTATTAGTCTAATGGAGTTGGGGTCCTTTATGGGTTGTTAATTAACCAATTTTGCTCCCAATCCCCTAAAATAATTAATTAACCCCCTTTTAATTAATTACCTAACTACAACGAGAAGTAGAAATAGATCACTCACCCACGAGACCCCGTTGACCCCTCGTGTGTCAATCGATGGACTAACCCCCCCCCTTCCTTTCTGCACAAACCGTAGATTAGTTCAGAGAAGTCAAAAATCCCTTTGTTAAAGATTTCCTAATGGTTGCTCACGGATGCATGACGCCCCATCGCCTCACATGTTTCGTCGATGTCCCTTCTTCTTTCTGTGGAGCACAAATACCCAGGGCAGTGTTGACCAAACCATGCAAGGGTCCTCCTCAAGGTCCTTTAGGTAGGTCCTTCGGACTTCGTACCTCGGACGTTTCGACTATGAATCAACACCAATACGTTTTAGACACCCTTCCCCAATTTCTGAATATCGACTCATAAAAGCACGTTAAGTGATAAGGCACGCCACACCGTCCTTGAACTTGTTTCCAGACGTCTTGGAACGTTCTGACTTTTTGTTTCTATACCGTCCTAAATTAATTTATATTTCAACATTAAAATGGACCTTAAAAAAATGTTTAAAAAAACCTTAGAAACTTTCGTCAGCGAAATGACAACAAAAATCTTTTTAAGGAGGAATAGACTCAAAACAATCACCCATCGATCAATGAATACTAACACATTCATGTCTACATAAATCATAGCCTTTACTCAGGAACTCAAGGAATTAAAAACCTCAATTAACCACATATAGGATCAGACATTAACATTATGATAACATTCTTCCTTAAAACAACAAGACTCAACATTGCATTTTGAGTCAATTAGCCAAGTTCAACATATCAACAAGCTACATATCATTTCATAAAGACCACCTTATCAAAATGCACGACATGATTTAAAACAAGAAAAATTGCGAATTGACATTTCCAAGTTAATTATGGGAATGTTTCATTATAACTTCACTGTAACAATAACAAAAATGCACATTTGGCAACACTTCACAAATAATCAAGAAACTTCAATTTTAAGTTATTATTTTCGTTAATAGTAAGAACTACTATCCTTAGTTATCAAATAGATGAGGGTTATGGGACTTCTTGTTAGCCTCGGCGTCCCATGTTGCACCTTCAACTCGGTGATTATTCCATAACACTTTCACGGAAGCCACTTCCTTATTCATCAATTTATTTACTTGTCTATTAAGGATTTGAACTGGAACTTCCTCATATGCGAGGTTATCCCTCACACCAGGACCCTCAATAGTAAGAATAGAATCGGGATCACCAATACACTTCTTAAAAATAGAAATATGGAAAATCAGATGAACCAAAGACAATTCACTGGGAAGCTTAAATTCATAGGCAACTTTACCAACACTTTGTAACATTTCATAGCGACCCACATAATGAGGACTCAACTTACCTTTCTTGAAAAATCTAACCACCCCTTTCATAGGCAAAATTTTCAAATACATCTTATAACCTTCTTCAAACTCTAAATCCCTTCTCCTATGATCGGCAAAAGACTTTTGCCGACTATAGGCCCTTTGCAAAAGATTCCTTTTAATATGGACTTTCTCAAAACTCTTATAAATCAAATCGGGACCAAGATGCGAAGTTTCACCCACTTCAAACCATCCAATAGGATACCTACACCTCCTACCATATAAGGCTTCATAAGGAGCCATGGATATGGATAAATGGAAACTATTAATGTAAGCGAACTACAACAAAGGCAAATGCTTGTTCCAATTTCCCTTGAAATCAATAATACAAGCCCTAAGAATATCTACAAGGGTTTGAATAGTATGCTTCGCTTGACCATCCATTTGGGGATGAAAGTGGTCCTTAACTTTACCTTAGTACCCAACCCTTTTTGGAATAACCTCCTATATCTAGATGTGAATTGTGCACCCCGATCTGATATGATGTATAAGGAATACCATGGTGACTCACGATCTCATTTATGAAGATCCTTGCATAATCTTCCACCAAATAAATAGACTTGACTGGAATAAAATGTGCCGAATCAGTCAACCTATCCACAATCACCCATATAGTGTCATATTGCCTTTGAATCCGAGGCAAACTTAATACAAAAGACATATTGATGTCTTCCCACTTCCAAGTAGGAACTTTGATTTCTTGTAGGAATCGCCCGATTTTTTTATGCTTGTCTTAAACTTGTTGGAAATTTGGACACTTAGCGAAAAATTCCGCTATATCCTTCTCCAAACCTTCCCACCAAAATACATCCCTAAGGTCATGGTACATCTTTGTTGAACCCGACTGAATGGAGTAATGGGACCCATGACCTTTCTCAAGAATCTGACTCATCAAACCATCTATATTGGGAACACATAACATCTCTTGGTACCTCAAGACACCATCCTCCCTAAGGATAATTAATCATTGAGTTTAAAAAGAAGCGATTCCTTCAACATCATCAAAGATTGATCAAGGTGTTGTTTGGAATTAACCTCAACCACCAAGGATGATCCAGAGTTATGATGGACCATAAAACCACCATTTGGAGAATCTTCCAACCTCACACCAATCTAGCCAACATTTGAATATCTCTCACTAGGTCATTCTTGGCTTCCTCAATGTGAGATATACTACCCATGGTCATCCGACTTAAAGCATTCACAACCACATTGGCCTTGTCGGGATGATAGAGAACACTTATATCATAATCTTTCAAAAACTCTAACCACATTCCTTGTTCGAGATTTAACTCCTTTTGGTTAAATGCATATTTGAGACTCTTATGATAGGTATACATATAAACATGGACTCCACACAAGTAATGCCTCCATATTTTTAAGGAAAATACCATGGCCGCTAACTCAAGATCATGAGTTGGATAGTTTCTCTCATGCACCTTAAGTTGACTACAAGCATAGGCTATTACCTTCCAATATTTCATAGTCTCACACCCTACACCTACTCGGAATGCGTCAAAATACACAATGAAACCCTTTGTACACTCCGGCAAAGTCAACACTAGAGCTGAAGTAAGCCCTTCTTTTAACATTTGTAAGCTTCTCTCACATGCCTCCGACCACTCAAATTTCTTACTCTTTTGGGTCAAAGTAGTCAAGAGGGATGCAATGGATGCAAAACAATTCACAAACCTCCGATCATAACCCGCTAGACTAAAGAAACTCCTAATGTCGATTAGAGTCAATGGTCTTGGCCAATTTTTCACCTCTTGCATTTTCCTTGGATCAACATCAACTCGCTCACTAGAGATGATATGACCGTTAAATGCTACTTACCTTAACTAAAACCCACATTTGTTATACTTGGCAAATAATTGGTTCTTCTTAAGCACCTGCAATACCACCCTCTAATGGTTCTTGTACTGACCCTCATTTATCGAATATACCAAGACGTCGCAAAAGACGACAATGACAAATGAATCTAGGTTATTTTGAAACACCCTATTCATGAAGTCCATAAATGTCGTCGGGGAAATCTTGAGACTAAAGGACATTACTAAGAACTCATAATGACCATATCTATTCCGAATTGCGGTCTTTTGTATATCCTCCTCTCACACTAAGTTGGTGATACCCTGATCTCAAGTCAATCTTAGAAAAGTAGCTTCCCACTTAGAGTTGATCAATCAATTTATCAATCCGAAGGAGAGGATACTTGTTCTTACTAGTGATTTTATTGAGTTGGAAGTAATCAAGGCACATCCTAACGTACCCATCCTTCTTCTTCACAAACAAAACCAGAGATCCCCATGGAGAAATACAAGGTCTAATGAAGCCCTTCTCTAGCAAATCTTTGAGTTGAGCTTCCAATTCTTTCAGTTCGGTCGGAGCCATCCGATAAGGCAAAGTTGAAATAGGATTTGTATCCGGTAACAAGTCGATACCAAAATGAATTTCCCATTCGGGAGAAATACCAGGATGAACACTAGGAAAGAACTCTTGAAATTTCATCACTACGGGGTCCGACTAAATGGGAGGAATTTCAGAGTCTAGTTCTAGGACTCTTACTATATGATATAAACACCCATTGGAAATCATTTTGCATGATTTCAAACAGGAGATTATACGACCTCTAGGGATAGAATTCCCCCCCTCCCCCTTCCACTCTAAAACACGCTCATTTGGAAAGTTAAACTTCACCTCCCTCGTTCTACAATCTATAGAGGTAAGGCAAGAATGCAACCAATCCATATAAAAAATTACATCAAAGTCAAGCATATCAAGTTCCACTAGTTCAATATAAGAACTCTATTGAACAACATTATAGGACAATTTCTATACACCCTTTTCGAAACAACCGACTCACCCATCGGGGTAGACACTATAAATGGTTCATGCAAAATAACGGGCAAAATATTGAAATTTTTAGCTACTAGAGGAGTAACTAATGATAAGGTATTAGTGGGATCAAGTAAGACATATACATCAACAGTAAATACATTCAACATAGCAGTCACAACGCCACAAGAAGTCTTTTGCTCAACCTTTGAGCGGAGAGCATAGAAGCGATTCTTCTTCGGAGACTCACTTGAACCACTTGCTTTCCCACTAACCTTGTCTTGACTCTTCACTTTAGGGAAATCACTAACCTTGTGACAAATTTTTCCACAACAAAAGAAAATACCTTTTCCAACTAACCATTCTCCTTCATGCCCTTTTCCACACTTGGCACAAGTAGACTTCTTGTTTGGTGAACTAGTATCCCTTCCCGTATAAAAATTAAGATTACAAAACCCGCTTCTTAAACCTAGGCTTGTTTTGTATCTCAAGCCTATTCTTTGATGAACAACCAACAAAAGTTCTGGCCCTCTTAGCATCTCTACTCTTCCTCTTAGAACTTGCCTCTTGTACATGTTGGTCATGAACCATAACACAAAAAATGTTCATGTTGTCATATAGCATAGCCGAATGACACTCCTCTTGCAAATCATTCTACACCGTTGTCACAAAATGACTCATTTTATCTCTAGGATCCGGAACCAAAGAAGCAGCATATTTTGACAATTTAGTGAATTTGAAAGAGTATTCATGAACACTTATACCACCTTGGTGAAGGTTAATAAACTCCAACACTTTAGCTTCCCTCTTCTCCCTAGGAAAGAATCGATCAAAAAAAGTCTTCTTGAATACTTCTCAGTTCACGAGTCCACCTCTTAAAGGCCTATAGTCCCTCCATTGGACATACCATGCTTCAGACACATCCTTGAGTTAGTAGGTGGATAACTTTGCCTTTTCACTAGTAGAAAACCCCATAGCAAAGAGGATATTATAGACTTCATCGATGAACTCTTGGGGGTCTTCTTCAACCTTGGAGCCATAAAAAGTAGGAGTGTTCATTCTAGTGAAATCCTTCAACGGAAGTCCACGGTAGAAACTTATTGCTGAGCTCGGGGTACGACCTCGCAATTAGATCAGGCCGTCATGGCTTGGGCTTGAGTAGTGGTGGATTTGGCTTTGGTAGTCATGGCTTGAGCAATTTGGAGGAGAACGACCCTTTTGTTTTCATCGTTGAAGGAGGATTCACCAGAGCTTGGTCATCATTCACATCTTCTTCAAGAGGAGGAACTTGATCACCACGGGCAGGAACTCCCACATTGGAAATTTCTTCTTCAAGTCTTTGTGCCGCATTCCTTTGGGTACTCATTGCATATAATAACAACAATAGGATTATGTGCAAAAGCACATAGAGTTAACTCTCCAAAGGATGAGTATTTGACTTCCAAGAAAGTAAGGGTTTCCTTGGCATCACATAGGTTCCTATCCATAAGTGTGGTGCGCATCAAAATTATGAATACAAACTTATATAAATGTTTCAGAGAGATACATTGACTCAAGATAAATCAACCTCTTTCTCTAATACCAAGTAAGTCAAATCCAAGAAAAGCCCCTAGACGTAAGCAGCATCCTCGTCCTCTTTGAGGACTAAGACTAGCCTGTTATCTTACATCATTACATTCATAGGTCAAATTTAGCAGAATTTAATAGTTTTAATTACATTTACTCGGAGGTTTACACAGACCTCTACATACACATACTATGTATATATCAAGTATATATAGACCCTTCGTATATGAAGGTTACTTAGATATAACACAGTCATAATAGTCGTCTCATCTCATAACCATCTAATAAGAGTGTAAGAACTTGGGAGCAACCCACACATCAAAGTAAGAATGTGTCACATATGCTATACAATGTTTAATATTAAATCAAAAGGAAAGAACATAATAGTCTTAAACTCAAAACAACTCCATTAGCTCGATAGTGGAATCACCCTCCGAAAGTGAGGACCTACCTTACTTTGATGAATAAGAGATCCAAGCATTTTTCAATTCGTCTTCTAACCACTTCAATGACCGTAACCTAAAATGTTGGAAAAAAGAAGAAATGGGTTAGTACACTTGTACTATGTATGAGACCATATGCAGACATACTTTGAAAACATGCTAAGGAAAGGACATTTCATAAAGGTATGCAATTTACATTGAAAACACTTATGCATATTCATCAAGGCCATATCAAATAACTTAGGTATATTCATTATGTCATAGGCATGTACAACACAAGAACAACAACATCAAAACTAGTCAAGTCAACATGCATATCATGTAATTAGACATATAGTCAAAGAAACTCTACCATCAAGTCATAACAACAACTAGCATGAATAAGAGTTCATTATAACATTACCAAAGAAAGACTATTATTACCCATCACCCCTATCAAGTTAACAAGTGCAATAACAAAGAAAAACCCCATAACCTTACTCAATCAAGTTACCCAACAAGAATCATGACTTACTTCCTAATTCACGTATCATAACATTTAAGGGTAAATAACATCATACTTTAACAATATAAACCAAAACATATTCATTAGTTACACCAAATTAACATATACTATCAACAACGTGTAAGTTCAACATATACATATCTTGTATCATTATAATCTTATTCATGCATAGTAACAACCTTCTAAAGTTCCCTCAAGGAAAATTAGTGCAATTGGGGCCTCCTCTCATGGGAATCCATTGTATGAGTATCCCTCATTGGGGAGTCAACACTTCATGTGGAACTATAGGGTAGATGTTCCTATATGGAAAGTCATAACCTCCCATTGTCAAGTTCACTCGGTTCTAAGATAAAGTCCCTTTTTTTTAAATGACTTTAATGTCTTTATTAATCATCAAAACTTATTGTAAGGCATAGGGTCTAACCCTTGTATAACAACATCATCATCGTAGCTCAATAATAATTCTATGAATATTGTCCTTTCATTACAATTTATATAGGTGAAGTTAGAACATTAACATTTTCATATAATGATAAGGCGCATTGGTAGATTATTGACCATCCTTATAACATTTATATCTTAAGTCAACACATGATAATCGTAATCAAGACATTTCAATTCAACATCATACCACCCTATCAATCACAATAAAAGGCATACTCCCATACAAAATCATGACTTAATCACAATTAGCCACAATCTGAAGTAAGGGATAGGGATCAGAAGACTTACATGGTCTCCTTCATAGTTCATCATCAAGGTCTTACCACAAATCCTCAATTCAACCCAATTTGGGTATACTTCATCATAAGTCAATAACCAACATGATAACAAGGCTATAATAATCACAACATTACAATTAAATAATAGATCATAGCTTAAGACTAGATACTTAGGTCAATTTACAACATACTTCATAACCTAGATCATCTTCTTAAGAACTAGCATGAAAGACCACAATTCACCCTAATTCATTCATGATTAGTGTAACAACATCATCTAGTAGTAATTCAACCAATAACCAAGTCAATTGAACCAATACTATCTAATTCATATCAAGATCAAAAGCTAAGGTTAAGGGTCATCTTCTACAAACTAGACAAAAAAATTAAGATATATCATAATTAGGTTAGAATAAATGTTAATATATTCATAATATAAAAAATAAATCATAAACAAATCAATTCATAACATCAATTTCATATTGGATGAAAATCCACTTGAAAACTCAATTTTCAGAAATAAATTTGATGTAACCCTTTGAGGAAAGTGGTCTCAAAGGTGAATTAGATATCATACCTTGTTAATTGGTGAAGATTTATGGAGAAAACTTGTTATTTTAAGGATATTTGTCTTTAATGGAGTCTTCACTACAAAGTGAAAGAAGAGAGAAGAAAGAGAGTTTGTGTTTGTGAGGTGTGTTATCTAATAGGGTGGGTATGTTATAAGGGGTATTTGTTGGAGCTTATCCCAAGGTGTTAACTAAATTAATAGGATTCGTAACCCCTAACTAATTAATTTAACCCCTATTAAATTAAAGTAAGCTAACTAAGAATGAGAAGCAAAAATAGGTCACTTAACCATGAGACCTCGTCGACGCCTCGTGTGTCAATAGACGGACCAAGACCTCTTCCGTGCTGCACATCCGTCGATGAGTTCTGAGTGTGTTCCAAATATCCCTTTTCAAGGATTTGGCGCAGTTTTTGTCGACCCGTAGGTCCATACACTTTTCATCGATTGCCTTCCGTAGGTGCACAATGCCCAGGCAGTGTTTGACTCCAACGTGCAAGGGTCCTCCTCAAGTGCCCTTTGCTTATCCTTGGTAAGTTGTACCAGGACTTTTTGACTATGCATAAATTATAATACGAGATAGACACCCTTCGATCAATTTTCATGGATTTTTTACTCCTAAATGCTAGTCCAAGAGTCTAAGGCACGTTAGTCCTCCTACAACTAGTTTTCGGACGTCATGGATATTCTTGGACGTTTTGGTTTCTAGACTTCCTAAATGACCTATATTCACTTAAATGTACCTTAAAAAAGTGTTTAAACCTTAGGACACATTGAGGCCTCTATAAAACGTCTGGCTCTTCGAAATGACTTACAAACAAATGATTCCTTAGTCCTATGCGTGTGGGATTATTAAATTACTATCTTTAATTTCTTTTGCTTTAGTTTCAGTTTTTCTGGATCTAACTGGGGTATGTCCAAATATTTCTAGTCAATTTAGAGGCTTATTTCAAACATAGATCCACCTTTAGTCACTTAGTTTGGCTTTTCTTTTTTATTTAAACTTTAAGTAATTGTATTAATATTTTAGCGTAATGATATTCTCCATCATTTCAATTTTATCATGATTTAGCTTCTGCATGTTATTTATTTTTTCAGTTTATCTCTAGTATGCTTATAATTATGAAAGAAGCGTTAGCTTGGGGACTGATGTTTGTGTAATCAAGCACATAACTTCCAATGTAAGTGTCTACAATCAAACAATAATTTATTAACCTAACCAAGGATTGGGGTCGTTTCCACGGGGAGTGCTTGTGAGAACTAATAGAAAATAAAATGATGTTCTAACTAGTCACAAGTGAAGACATTATCGAAAAAAAACATATTAAATTAGAGGGGTGACACAACCGTCAAAATATCAATGGGGGGTTTTGAAGTTGAAATAAATATTTAAAAAGAGTAAAAACAATAAGAGGAACTAATAGAAAATGAGATTCTTGGGATGTGAAAGCTATACAAGAGAGACTAAACTATTAAGTACATGATTTTAACAATAAATTTTATGAACAGTTGTTACTACGATAGATTTAGTGGGAAAAGTATTTCTTGTCAACAACTTACCTCGAATCAAATGGATTCCTTTTAGACAACCACTCGCTTCATGAAGAAGAACCTCTGCCTTAGCCCACTCACTCTCTTGAGCTAAGTGTTCAAGAGAAGAACTAGGGTTCACTCTCACAAGCTAAACTTCATGTCGACCCAATCCCATCGTCCATCAATTTTGTAGTCTTAGTTTTACGAACTCTCGATCTATCTAGGCGGCTACAAAGGTGAAATTGTAAAAGCAACTATTTATAGATTAATATATAACTGTTGATTTAACCACTTCAATTGTAACACCCCGTACCCAAAAACAAACCTTAATGCAGATTTTTGAGATGTTGCAGGTAAGACCCACAATATCCACCCACGAACCGTAGGGTTTCCCACGGCCTGTTCTGGTAGTTCTTGATCAACATTTTAAACCCCCAAAACTCAATCCTAACATATTGTCTAAGGGTTAGCCAACGTTCGGACCCACATAATTTATGTTATACCATGTACAGTGATCCGCTTCTGTGGATCAGAACCATAAAAATGAGCCTCTAGTCACGGCTAACCATTGACAAGACCGGAACATCCATCAATAAATTGTCTTTCCGTGACCTCAAAAGAAGTTATGTGAGGGGTGTTTTAGTCTTTTGTTTAAGTTTTGTGAACCCTAAACTACGTCGTTCAACCCCTTAACTATATGGTTTTTGTTATTTTTGGACAAAAAACATAATTAGAACTTACCCAAGTCAGATCATTCAGGAAAATTTAGAAACATAATAAGTAAAGAGGAGAAAGAGGCGACCAAATCCTTCAAAAGAATGCAGGAAGGTTTCATTAGTTCCAGCCCCAAAATTCACCGTAAATTTTTTGACTAGGTATGTTGGATTTCACCACTGGGTTCCTTTCCCCCATTAGGTCGCTATATTTCATTCAAAATCTTGATTCCCTCAATTATTATTAATACCTAGGGTTTATTGAACGTTAGAAATGTTAGGGTTTACCTATTAGAATGATCCAAATCGTATTATCATGAATTCATTATCAGTTTGTCTCAGTTTACTGGATAAAATCAGAAACCTCTTTATGTAGGTCTTTAGTTTCTTAATTACACATGTTAGGTTAGTAAATTCAGTTACATAAGAACATGCCTCAGTTTTGGAATGCATTATTATCAACATATTAATATTGCATTCTCAGTTTACATGTCAGGTTGAGTTATTCTGTGTTACAACATTTTAGTCATAACATGTTAATTGCTTAATCATGTGTGAATACTCATACCGAGTGGACTAGGGTAAGTAACCCAAATTAACAGAACCAGTTGCCCATAGGATGTAAGTCCCCTTTGTGCATATCATTTTAGTCATCACGTTATTATGCTTATGTATCTCAGGTAGGGTACATTGGGTCTTCTCGATGGACATTATACATTGGACTTCACATTTAGCTCATTTGATTTTAAGTTGTTAATAGTATCTACCTTAGAGTTCAGTCATATTCTATTGTATTTACCATGTTATCAGTTTAGTTTAGTATTCAGTTGCTCTATGTTATAAACTTGGTGATTGCATTATGTTTAGTCATGTTCAATACTTTTGGTATCCTATTTTTTTTTAAAATTTTGTTATTTATGAGATGCTTTCATCAGTGTAGTTTTGTTTATTCTAATCGAACTTCTGTTGCGGTACCTTTTAAGTACTAACACATATTTTGCGATACATCTTCTTCTGATGTAAGTTATAGTCCTCAACATTCAGATCACGCATAGATCGGTTCCCGATCGTTAGTTCAACAACATTATCCTTGAGTCATTTTTTTTTAGGACTAGTGATATTACTATCTTTAATGTCTTGAGCTTTAGTTTCAGTTTTTCTAGATCTAGTTGGGGCATGTCCAAGTATTTCAGTCAATTTAGAGGATTATATCACTCATTGGTTCCATCTTTGTCATGGTTTGACTTTTCGTTTGTATTTGAACTCCTCAAGTATCATATTCAGATTTAGAGAAACCGTATTCCCCATCATTTTAATTTTATCATGATTTAGCTTCTGCACATTATTTATTGTTTCATTTTATCTCTAGTATGCTTATGATTATGCAAGAAGGGTTATCTTAGGCTCTTATATTTGTGTAATCAAGGACACAACTTCGAATGAAATTGTATACAATCGTAAAATAATATAGTAACCCAACCAAGGGTTTGGGTCATTTCCACATGGAGTTCTTGTGAGAATTATTAGAAAAATAAAATGAAGTTCTAACTAGTCACAAGTAAAGATATTATCGAAAAAAACATATTAAATTACATGGGTAACGCAAGCGTCAAATATCAATGAGGGGCTTTAAAAATTGTAAAAACAATAAGAGAAACTAATGGAAAACGGGATTTTTTGGATGTGAAATGTATACGGGATAGACAAACTATTGGGTATATGATTTTAACGATAAATTCTTTAAAACAGTTGTTAGTAGGATAGACTATTGTGGGACAAATATTTCTTGCGAATAACTTACCACAAATCAAATGGATTCCTTTTAGACAACCACTTGCCGCACTAAGAACAAAGTCCGCCTCAACCCACTCACTCTCTAGAGTTGAGTTTTTGGGAGAAGGACTAGGGTTCACTCTCTCAAGCTAAATTTCATGTCGATCGAATCCCATCGGCCATCAATTTAGTAGTCTTAGTTTGATGACCTCTTGATCTAGCTAGGTGGCTACAAAGTTTAAATCGTAACAACGACTATAGTTTCATTAAATTCCAACACACCTACTAAACGAAATAACAATTAAACAACAAATAAACCATAAAAAAGGAAGACCCAATAGATAATCTAATCCAAATTCACAAAATCTCACCCCGAAGAATTGAGGTTTTAGTTTGACATATACAAGAGATAGATATTTATAGAAAAATGATTTTTCATTCAAATGGTATGTACATTTAAGAATCCATGGATCTAATCCCAAATTTTGGAGATGAAACCCATTATATCTTCAAGTACTTCAAAACCCTCTTCTAACTTATAAATCAAGAATAAAAATTCAAAATTATTGTTCAATACTAAGGAATTCGATCCCAAGCTAAAACTAATAACCTCTTATATAGTTATCAGAACGTTTTGTTGAGAAAGACCATTCAGCGTAGTTAGTCGGAATAGCCAATAAACTCGGCGATCCTCCCTTTGGTATGTTCATCACTGTCGTGTTGCAGCCCTAATATCTAATGTATTTTGTCGTCATGACAATAAATCAGTACTATTAATAGAATGACTCAGCAACACCACAAGACATCCTTTTTCTCTGGTGATAATTGAGCGACATAGTACTATTTCTTCGTGATCAGCTCAAAAAAGGGGGTGTTACACCATTCTTAGTAAAAGACCATCCACTATTAGCTTTCACAATATCAAAATATGCATTAAATTGGGTTTTACACCATTCTTAATAAATACCGTCTACTATTAGCTTTCACAATATCAAAATATTCATTGTTTAATTTATTTTATTGTACAACAAATTTAAGGCACATCAATTCAGTATTTTATATTATTTGGATGTCTTCTAGAGCATTTATAAATTTATAAAATATATTCATCACTTATGACATCTGAAAATAATATCATATTAATAATTTTTTATAAGTATCCACATATCTACACACCAGAAATTATTTCTATTGTCATTTAAACAATATTAATAATTATAAAAAAAACAAAAAAAAAAAAAATAAACTATGTATAAGTAGTAGTGAGGTGGTAAGGAATGCTTTATGATTGATATAAAGTATTGTTAATTTGATTTTTTTAGGTAGAAAAAGATACAGGTTATTACTCTCTAGAATTTAAATTTTTAATAACTATCTTTCATTCAATCTAGGACATGAGGTCATTTTCTTATCAATATTCTCGAATATATTTATTATTTCAAAACTATACATCAGTTTCAATGATAATTACTCCTACCCTTTATTTTGATTTGAAGAATTAATTTTGAATTGCGCATGAAATTGAGAAATAAACTAACTTTTAAATGGTTTGTTTTGAAAAATTAATGATATGTGAAAGTAACGAAAATCGCTCTTATTGTGTGATTTATACATGACAAATGAAACGGTATATAAACTGAGGGAGTGGCCAAAATAAAGCAACTACATTATTTTTTTAAAAACTGGCCTATAAAAGATAAGACAGAGAAATTTAAAATGAAGCTGACTAAATAAAAGTCCATCCCCATTCCAATAATAAAAATATTCGAAGGTAATATGAAACCATAAATATAACAACATACTCATAGATATGAAAATAAAAATTCACAAGTAACACAATTAGTCATTGAATTTAAGTAAAGGTAAAAATATAGGTTATGGATCAGATGGCGCTTCATTGAAATCGGACGAAATGTTTTTATTTACTCTTTAAGGGAAGAAAGGGACACTTCCAATATTTTGATCGAAAATTCAGTTATCATATAATTTTTGGCTCCACTACGTCTTTCAAATCTTCATCTGCAACCTTCCAAAGTCACTTAACTTTTTACAGGTCAGAAAAAGAGCTGAGTCGTTCTTATGGAAACATTCTTTCCTTTAATCCTTGGAGAGTTTACATGTTTTTTTTCTGGTTCTAGTGAAATCTCCAAACAGCTTAGTTCATTGTGATATCATCAAACATTGAACATTGTGATGAGTGTTAAAACAGTGGGTTAGGAAGCAACAACGGTCGGGTAAACGATTTTCCCAAGAAAAATATCAACAATTACTCGGGGGAAGGATGTCCACATGAATTTTTTTAATAGTGTGCTGAATAGCTCAAAAACACCACAGCAACATAAGAAACACATTAAGTACGCAGTACTTGCCTTTTTTAAATAGGCCAATATGTCATTTAGAGAATGTTATGGTATATTTTTAGTTTGTTTTATGTTTTTTCTGAATTGGTATATTGCCAATTACATTTTTTTGCGACCACTGGCATATTCTCATGGTTAATATCTGAATTGAAAATGTAATGTTGCGTTATGTTATAGCAACCTATTTATATCGAGAAAATCATCAAATTATTTTAATTAAAATGAAATGAAAATTACAAAAAATGTAAAAATATTTCTTGATGATTGCCTCTAAGGTAGGATGTTAACCCAGAAAATCATTATTTTATGAAATTTTTTAAGTTATGTTGATTTTTTAATTGGCAATCATAACAACTACAATTAAAATTAACATATTTTCTTGTTAGATTGATGTTATTGAATATTAGGAAGTTGTATTTCTCATTTCTTTTGGAAACATATATTTTTAGTGATTGAATTTCAATTGATTAAATTGTATTAGGTAAATTTTGTTATTGTATTATAGATGTTATACAATTTGCTCTGTTCACGTCATGTATATTTCTTTAATATAGTACAGCTTGATAAAAAGAACTTCCAGTTAGAGCTGGACATTATGAAATATTTATTATATACCCATATTCACGTAATAAATAATTTAAGCGCTTCAGTTTAAAATTTCAAGTTATTTGTGAATGGTATGGAGATTTGTAGACTAGTAAAATATATCATTACCTTATGAAAAATGAAATAATATTGTAACAGTAAGAAGCCTAATTAATAACGCAATTGAAAAATATATACATAGATTTTGAAGTTCTCATACCCACTTTATCTTCATTATAACTTTTTAAAACATACAATGAATTTGTGTTTGGTAATCTAACCACAAGGATATTAAAAAATATGATACGATACATTGTGAAAGTGTTATTATCCTGCCATAGAAAATGCTTAAATTTAACATTGTGAATTGACATAGCAAATTGACGAATAATCAAGTTATTCTTAAGGTGTGACTTTTTGGTTCAACTTTAAAAAATATAAACTTCAGTAATGTAGAGTTCAGTAGACATAGGCCTACAGAATAAAAGGCGTGGAATCCTCTTTCCCAATGCAACTGGAGTTGTGTAAGTTCGAGTTCGAATGAGGGGAATATGCTCCTTTAATGTTATGATGAAATTTAAGAAAGTTACCCAAACTAATGAGGCGTTATTTTAGATTTTCCATACACAATAAGATTAAAACAAATTTAGCACTATTGTGGTCCTATGTGACGTGGGTATGTTAAAAATCCTAATTAAGCTTTTGGGTTTTAGAAAAGAGTTCAAGAAGATGAAAAGTAGAGAAAAGGAAGCACGATTAAAGATCACTTACAAAGTGAGGAGTGATGGAATGCTAAATAACACCATGTCATTTCACAGAGTTAGGTGGTAATTATTAAATAAAAATCCATCGAATATTTGTTGTCGAACCTAGAGGGTACATACCACTTGAATCATCATGAAGTTAAAATGTAATCTTAGTCGGTGGTTGAGTAAAAATGTCATAAGATTATTGTGAATTGAAGGGGTTGAAAACGAATGTTAGATGGGAGGAATTGGTTAGTGGATCAGAATTCTTATTAACTCAAGTGTACATGGAAACCATGTAGCAATCATAAGTATTAACAGGTCATATTTTTAGATGATCACGTAAGCTAAGTTGTAGATCCACTAAATTATGTAGTTCTATGCGACATCAAAGTATAGGATAGTTCTGGTAGCGTGGGCAAAAGTTGTGTTACCATTAAGTCTCATATGATGGTTTGTCGAGTTAGGAATCTTTCCACACAAATTATATTACATCCATAGAAGTAATGTTGGGTTGTTATTGCTTTTGTTTAACAACCTAATGTTCATTGTTTTACAAGTATATATATTGCATGTGTTTTAATTGATTTATATTAAGTATATTTATTTTGGGTAGAGTATGGCAGGTAATTGTAATTCGATTTGATTCAAGTTTAAGTTACGATGACAATTCCAAGTCGCTGCTTCATACTTTCAATGTAATTATACCAAGTTAGCCTACATCGTATAATGATGGCATTACACATGTAACTAGGATCAACACATCCAGCACGAATTACTCCAGCTAAGGACTGGAGTAAGTGGTGAGTTTCTTGCATTGGGAGGACACATTTACGTGCTTTTTACTCTGGGTCTGTCACAACATCCATCTTCAGATTGTAGCAATTTCAAGACAGTTTGACAGTTTAGTTTTGAGTCTTTTTTTTTATTACGATGTTTTGTTATAGATACATGCCATTTTGTCTAAGTTATTCATTTGAAGTATTTTATGATCATGTTTGTGTTATATTAAGTTAAAGTATTTCAATTTGAGTTAAGGAAGCAAGTACACGGGTACAGAAAGGCCAACATCGGTCACTGAGTGTCGCCAGTCCATGGTTTTTCTGCGACTCGGGATTGAAAGTAAGTAAATTGAGTGTTGATGCAGTAGGCTTCATGAAAATATTACGAGTCAAGAAGTTCTCTGAAACTCGACAATATTAAACACTTAAACACATTGAACCTGTATTATCTACTCTCCCATGCTATATAGGTAAATCGAGTTGAGGACTCACTGATCGAGTTTGAACCAACATAATCCAAAAATCCATTGTAGCGATAAATGTTTTATTAGAAAACTCTTTTGAAGCAACCTAGACTCTAAGTAGACTTATCATTTGGACACACATTTTTAGATTACTATACAAAATAAAACCGATTATCCCACTTCATTGCAACACTGTACCCACAAAGAAATCTTAATGCAGATTTTTGAGAGTTCGCAAAGTAAGACCCACGTATCAAGCCACGAACCATAGGGTTTCCCACCAAATGGTTCCTATGGTTCGTGATCCATTTTGCTAACCTCCCAGAACCATCCCAGAATTTTTCTACGGGTCGACCAACGACAGGACCCATATACTTTAGGTTATACCATATCCGTGGATTACAACCAGTGAAACCAGTCTCAAGTCAAGGCTAACGATTGACAAGGACATATCTCATTCGATTGATAGTCCTTCGGTGACCTCGAGAGTAGTTATATAAGGGGTGTTTTAGTTTTTTGTGTAAGTGTTGGAACCCTAAACTATGTCGTTCAACCCCTAAACTATGTGTTTTTTTAGTTATAGCCTAAAACCATGATTAAAACTTACCAAAGACAGATATTTCAACAAAACTTATAATCTTTTAAAGTAGAGGAGAAAGTGGTGACCAAACCTTTCCCAAGAATCGTAACATATGTGTTTTTTGTGTAAGTGTTGGAACCCTAAACTATGTCGTTCAACCCCTAAACTATGTGTTTTTTTAGTTATAGCCTAACACCATGTTAAACTTACCAAAGTCAATTATTTCACCAAACTTATAATCTTTAAAGATAGAGGAGAAGTGGTGACCAACTTTCCAAGAAATCGGAACATATGTGTTTTTGTGTAAGTGTTGCGACCCTAAACTATGTGTTTTTTTTTTCCAAACCCCTAAAATTGTGTGTTTGTAGCCTATAGCCTTAAACTGATTAAAACTTACGAAAAAGTAGATGATTTCCCAAAACTTAGGAATCTTTTAAAGTAGAGGAGAAATTGGTGAACAAAACCTCCCAGAATCCAACAAGGTTTCATTTGTTCCAGCCCCACAAGAAAAAGCTTTCACCCCAAAAATCATTTAACAGGTATGTGGATTTCATCAGGGGTTCCTTTCACCCATAGGTTAGTAGATTAAATTTAAAAAATCTTAATTCCCTACCGTTATCGAATACCTCGGGTTTCGGAACGTTAGAAATGTTGGGGTTTACCTTTTAGAATGATCTAAATCGTATTATCATGACATGTCGCACACCCCCCCCTATTATTTGTACAGTCATCCATAAAACATTAACCCTCTTTTTATGTAGTTCTTCTAGTTCCTGCAATACACATGTTAGGTCACTAAATTAGTACATAAGAACGTGTCTAGTTTTCGAAGGTATATAATTCATCATATTAATATGCATTTCTCAATTTTAAATGACTGTTTGGAGGGCTAAAATAAGTTTACAACATTTCGTAGAACAATAATTGCTTAATCATATGTGAAGATTAAGGCTGAGTGGAGTAGGGTAAGTAATCAGCGTCATTTTCTATATATCGCTGCAGGGTACATAGGGTCTTCTCAATTGGGTGTATTACATTGGACTTCACATTTAAACACATTTGGTTGTAAGTCGGTTATACGGTGCTCCCTTACAGGTCAATCACATTCTATTGCAGTGACCATGTTATCAAATATAGTTAGTAAGTCAAGTTCACATGTTATCAAATTGGTCATTACATTAAGCTTAGTAATGTAACTACTTTTAGTATTTCATTCTATTTTCAATATTTATTTGCTTAGATGCTTCGATTAAGTAATGTGATGTTCAGTTAAACTCACCTTCATGCTCGGTCCTTGAAGATACTAACCCTCGGTTACACTTACATGTTATCGTGTGTAGGTTCTAGTTATCATCCATTTAGGTCACGCATAAGATTGTTCCCGATCATTAGCCAACATTTTAGCCGGGAGTCGCATTTCTGTGAGGACTGTGACAATGAATGTCTTTAGGGTTCTAGCTTTAGTTTCAGTTTTTTCTATTTCTAGCGGGGCATGTCCAAGTTTTCTAGTCAATTTAGAGGCCTAATTAAGACATAGTAGTTCTATCTTTAGCGGATGAGTTGATCTTTGTGTTTAAACAATAATTATCTAGATTCGATTTAGCATATAGGTATTTCTCCTTTTTATTTCCAATTTTGTCATATTTATCTTTTGCACATTATTTATTGTTTCAGTTATCTTATGGTATTCTTATGATATGAAAGATTTGTGAGGTTCGGGTACGAGCTTGTATAATTAGGAACATAACTTCCAATGCCCTGTATACAATGTGCTATAATATAGAAACCCCCACCTTAAAAGGGCTAGGGTCAGTTCATATGGCCCCCCCGGTGCTTCTGAGAAGAATTATAGAAAACAAATGAGTTCTGACTAGTCAAAATAAGACATTATAAACAAAACATATTAATTATAGGGTGGCGCAGAGTCAAATATCAATCGGGGGGGTTTTGTAATCAAAATAATTTAAAACAGTAAAACAATAAAAGAAATAATGAGAACGTAGATTTTTAGGGATGTGAAGGGCATACGTCCTGAGCATTTGTAGACTTGTAAAATATACTCATGAATAATGAAAAAGTAAAAAAATTAATATGTAATAGTAAGACAGCCTAAATCAACACACAATTGAAAATATATTAAACCGATTTCAATATTCTTCTAAACTTTACAATTCATTAGAAACTTTTAAAAACGACACAATGAAATTTGTGTCTGTTTATTAACCACCAATATTTGAATAGTGATAGATACAATATGAATATTGCAAACATACCGCCATAGAAACAAATAAATTTAGAAATCGCTAATTGTAACTTGCCTAAATTGAGAATATAAAAGTATTCTTAAGTTTTGACTGTGGGGTCACACATAAAACAATCATAATTTCAGTACATGAAGGGGGGGGGGAGGGAGTTAAGTGGACATAGTATACCAAACAAATGGTCTGGATCCTCATTCCAAACCACTGCGGTGTGTAAGTTTCGTGCTCGAATGAGGGACATAAATTTATTATAACCAATTAAAAGTAAAGGACCCAAACTAGTGAGGGGTATTTTGGACTTTTCCTTACCCAATTTGATTAAAACGAATTTAGTAATATATTGTGGTCATATCTGACGTGGGTAAGTTGTAAAAATCCTTCATTAAGCCTTGAGTTTTAGAAGAGAGTTCAAGAAGAGGAAAAGTAAAAAGGAAGAACGATTAAGATCCCTTACAAATTGAGGGGTGATGAATGCTAAATTTTACCTCATTCATTACTAGACCTAGATGGACGTTGTCTGGAAATAAACTCATCGAAGATTTTTTGTCAAACCCAGAGGGAATGGTACAAATTTGAATTCATCTATGAAGTTATAAATGTAATGTAGTCGGTGGTAGGAGTAAAAATTGTCAAAAATATTTAAGTGAATTGAAGGGGTTGACAATCAATGTTAGATGGGAGGAATTGGTTAGTGGATGAGAATTCATATTAACTCAAATGTCCATGGAAACCATGTATACATCATGAGTATGAAAAGGTAATACTTTTAGATGATAACTTAAGTTTATTTGTAGATCCACTAAAATAAGTAGTTCTATGCGACGTCAAAGTATAGGACAGTTATAGTAGCATGGGAAAAAGTTGTATCACCACTAAGACTCATAGTGGTGGTTTTTGGTTAGAGAACACATATTATATTACTTTCATATAAGTAAAGTTGAGTTTGTTGTTTCATTTTCTTTAACAAATGAAATGTTATCATTGTTTTACAAGTTTATATACTACATGTGTTTAATTGCTTTATATTGAGTCAAGTTATTCATGAGTTGAGTGTAACATCTTGTATTCTATATAAACTAAGGTTAAGCTAAGAAAAACAAGAAGAAAATATTTTTGAAATAAGTAAGGAAATCACCGAAAGTTCATTTATTTCAAAGTGAGTTTAGTCATTTGATATGGCCATAATGTCCCCCAAAAAAAAGGGATCAGGAAGATTTTTTGTGAGTTCTTTTTATGGATGGAAAGCTTGTCGGAAGATAATTCCAACGACACAATGTTTTTGAATTTCCGAGGTCGTATGAGGGAGATATGATTTTTGGAAGTTGGGTTATTGAGCGGGGAAAGATTCAAATCTGGATTTGTTAAGGGCGTTTTGGTCTTAGACGAAATTAATTATTATTTTTGTTTTAGGAGTAATAAGTGGGGTCTAATCTTATTCCAATCAGTTTCACATTTAGAATATAATCTAGGGCTTTGAGATAAAAGAGAAAAGAGGAGAAGGAAGAAGAAGACACAAGAAGACCAAGAATTTGCTCGTGGAATTTGTCGGGGTGATACGTAACATAGTATGTGAAATCATTCGGTATTGGGTTCTTTCACCCACACCCATATTATTTCAGTTCAGTAAAATTTGAATTAGTGTATGAAGAACATGGAATTCTTGATGAAACTTTTTGAAATCTTGTTGGCTGATTTATAGTTGATCGTTAGTAGTTTGGGTTCTTGTTTTAGGATTGTTTTCAGGCCTAAAATGTTGGGTAATGAGTCAGTTAGGGATCCTAAGTTTTTGGGTTGAAATCCATGTAGTTTTGGATGGTTTAGAGATGAAAAATGAAGAAGAATATTGTAAAACCTGTTTGATAAGCACTGGGAGCCGCTCCTCCAAAGCCCTCAAGACAGAGTTTTTCCGTCATCCTTCGGCGCCGCGCCTACCACAGAGCCTGAGGACAGCCTCTGTCCGTCAGGCTCTGGCACTCCACGCCTCTCAGAGAGCCCCGACCCCCTGGAGACTCCGTTCTTTCCCTATCTTTTCATACTAGTTCCTAAGTGATATACCCTTTGTTCTCTAGAGTACATCTAAACATCATTAAATCATCCATAAACATGAGACCGTGATCGTTGAATCCATAGTGAAAATTTAAGGGAGGTTAGGATCAATGTCAAGAAGGTAAGATGTCAAGTCTAAAACTATGAAATGAGTAAAGTATAGTTTTCAAGTTTTTAGAGTTTACTTAAATATTTTAACTTTATTTTAAGGCTCAAGTTCAATTTAAAACTTTCATTTACTTTAATTGGAAGTTTTACATAGACCTACAGACACACACAACCACACACACACACAAACACACACCCTATCTATGTATGTATATATATTAACATACATAGTATATATTATATATAATATATATATTATATCGAGTATACATCGGACCCTTTGTATAGGAGGATTACTTAGCCTTCTACTTTTATTGCATATAAGATATAAAATATAACAGTCATAAAAATCATCTCATCTCATAACCATCCAATAAGAGTGTAATACCTTTGTCATAACCCATATATCGAAGTAAGAATGCCTCACATAGGCTATACAAGGTTTCGTACTAAATGGAAAAGAAAAAAAATAATATTCATAAACACAAACAATTTCATAAGCTAGATAGTGGCATCGCCTTCGGAAAGTGAGGACGTACCCTACATTTATTAATAAGAGATCCAAGTCTTGTTCAAGTCGTCTTCAAAGCACTTCAACGACCGGAACCTAAAATGTTGAGGGGAAAGGAAGAGATGGGGTTAGTACACCAGTTGTACTAAGTATGAGACCATATGCACACATACTTTGAAATCATGCTAAAAAAGGAACATTTCATAGAGTCTGCTGTTAATTAAAACATATGAACCATTAACAGACCCAGACGAAAAATATTGCATGTTCATTATGTAATAGGCATGTATGTCATAAAACCAACAACATTAAAACTAGTCAAGTCAACATGCATATCATATAGTTGAATTCCTATTCAAGTAACTATATCATAAATTCATATTAGCAACAAGCATGTATAAACGTATGTACATTTCAACATAACCAAAGCAAGAAAAATAACTATGAACCTATATCAAATCAACAAGTGCAATGACCAAGAAAATACTCATAAACTTACTCAATCAAGTAACCCAACAAGAATCATGACGAACATACTACTTCAGATATCATAACATTTAAGAGTTCATAGAATCATACTTTAATAATCTAAACCAGCAAATATTCATAAGTGAAACTAACCAACATTTAGTATCAACATGTGCAGTTTTTCAGCATATGCATTTCAGATAGAATTATAAGCATTTTTATACATAAGAAACATCCTAAGACTCCCCTGAAGGATAACTAGTAAAATCTTAGGTAGAGTCTCATACCCCTACCTAGACTAAGCTATACCCTAGGTTTCATCTCACTAGTTCATATCCTTTAGGTTCATTTTACATTTTTGGAAGTATGCCCTAACCAACATACACCATATAAGCTAATGTGGAATCTGGTGTCATAAAACCCTACACCAAAGAACGAGTACTACTTTCCATGATAGTACATAAACATGAAACATAACAACTACGTCGATCAACTAGCTAGTATTTCTATGAGGGCAACATAGTTCAAGTACCAGGAGATATAGTTGGGAAACTCTTTATGCTACATTCATTTTAGTCTCCAATATCAAGAGTACATTAGTGATCCTACCTTACCTATGTGGTAAGGTACATCCTACTCTAGTTACAGGCTAACTAGAGTCCTGTTGTTGAAATGTCTTTAAGCCTGTATTACATCATCCTCGATTAGGTCATACGGGTTACACATATAAAATCATTATCATCAATAGCTCAATAAAAATTGCATGAGTATAAATCCTTTCATTACAATTCATATAAGGAAGGTTAGCAAATTAACATCTTCATATCATGAGAAGGTACATTGGTAATTCATTCACCGTCCTTATAAAATTTACATATTAAGCCAACACTTCACAATCATGATCAATGCATTTAAATTTACCATCATACAACCCTATAAATCCTAATACAAGGCATACTCCAATATAACATCATGACTTAATCACAATTAACCACAATTTAAAGTAAAGGTTAGAGATCATAAGACTCACCAAGTCTCCTTTGTAGTTCATCATCAAGGTATTACCATAAAACCTCTATTCAACCCAATTTGGGTATAAATCATCATAAGTCAATAATAAACATGATAACAAGGCTAGAAGAATCACTACATTATAATTTAATACTAGATCATAGCTTAAGGCAACATACTTAGGTCAATTCACAATATACATTATAAAGTCGATCATCTTTTAAAGAACTAGCATGAAAGACTAAAATCACCCTAATTTTATTCTTTATTAGTGAAACAACATCATCTATTAGTAATTCAACCATTAACCTAGTCAATTGAACAAAATACAACCTAAATCATGTCAAGATCAAGCCTAGGGTTAAGGGTAAACTTCTACAAACTAGTATAAACCATCAAGATATATCATAAATAAATTATAATAAATATTAATTTTATTCATAATATCCTAACTAAAACCTAAGAAAATCAATTTATAACATAATTTTCGAGATTGAGAAAGACCTGCATGAAAACTAAACTTCTAAAAATTCTTTAAAGGAACCCTTTGAGGAAATAGGTCTCAAAGGTAAATTAGATACCATACCTTAATGATTGATGAATAATTGATGGTTAAATAATCCTTTTAGAGTCCCCAAAACCCTTCCCTATCTTGGTTTTTAAATGTCTCTTCCAATAGAAAGAGAAAGAAGAAAGAAGGAAGAGAGTTTTGTTTTGTGAGTGTAATTAGTCTAATGGGGTTGGGGTATTTATACCGGGGGAGGGGTAATTAAGTTAATTAGTCTTCCCTTAATCTCTAATTAAACACCAGACCCCTTAATAAATTAGTTATTACTTAGTTAAAAACATGTAGGAATTATAGACCCCAATGACGAGACCACGATCGTCGGATCGTTGGTCCATCGATGGCCAGGCCCTCCTTCCGTGATGAACCTCAGTATTATTTGTTAGAGACTACTCACACAAAGAACTCATATTATTTGGCTAAGTTTAGGTCGATAGATGTTATTGACGCCTTGTCTATCAACACACTCTCTGTTGTCTTCCTCTCTTGGGTGCACACTTCCCAGGCAGTGTTTGACTCCACTGCCCAAGGGTCCTCGGTCAAAAGCCCTTGTACAGTGGTCCTTCAGACGATTCATAACCGGGACGTGTGGAACATGGGAGTATGTGGCGTTTAAAGTTTACTCAAACATGTTATAAACCCTTCCACAAATTTTCAACATTTTGTCGACTCGTAAAAGCTAGTCAAATAGACTAAGGAACGCTAGTACCTTTTTGAAATACTTTCTAGACGTCATTGACGTTCTTGGATGTTTTTGTTCCTAAACTTCCTAGAAGTTGAGCTATATCATGTGAATTGACCTAATAGTGATATACCTTATGACAATTATGTTAGGCTCTAGAACTCGTCTTGGATTTTTGAAATGTTACAGGTCTGCATCATTTTATGATGCGACGCAGGTATCAACATAAGCATTCGACGCTTCGTTGATCAAATTTTTTCTCCAGAGTCAGTGGTGAGCATCATTGCATTCCAGAGGCCATCCATTTCGTTTTAGTAGTTTGGTTTTAGGATGTTGTTTGGTCTATACCAACATCCCTCTTGAGTTAGTCTAGAGGCTTCGTAGACAATTAGTATTTCAGTTTAAAGTTTATTAGTACTTGTTTAGACATTAGTGCCATTTTTCCAAGATATTATATGAAATATTTGTTTTCAACATGCTGCGTTTCTTAATTAAGTTGATTTTAGTCTTCCTCTAAGTTGAGTAATCCAGACAAAGGGTTCACTGGGAACCAATAATGGTCTCCGTGTGACAGTCCCTCCTAGGGTGTAGGCTTAGGGTGTGACAAACTTGGTATCAGAACCCTGATTCCATAAGTCCTAGGGATTCTATGAACCTGTGTCTTTAGAGTCTAAGTCATCGGTGTGAAGCACGCCACATCTATATTCATAAGGCTACAACATTTAGTATTGTTTCTCTTCTTCACGTTCCTTTCATGCAAAGAGTGTATATCTAAATTTTCTATCTAATTCGTGCTTATTCGTATTTTTCAGATCATCTTGCCTCCAAGAAGAGAATTAATATGTCAACCACGAAGGAATGTTGAGGAACAAGAGTTTCCACAAGAGGTGCAACCCCAAGAATAGGTTAGCAATCCCAAATTTTCGAAAGTTATCCAGATGTTAAGTCAGGTTGTGACCAACTAGGTTGGGCAATAGAGAGCAGCTCGACAAGAAGGAGCTGATACCTCAAGAATTCATGAGTTTCTGAGAATGAACCCTCCTAGTTTCACATGATCAAGCCCTACTGAAGATCCGGAGAACTTTGTGTAGAAATTAAAGAAGGTGTTTGAGGTAATGCATGTGGTGGATGTTGAGAGGGTTGATTTGGTTGCATACAACTAAAGGGTGTTTCTAGAACTTTGTTTTATGGTAGAGCTGAGGATGCACCACATAAAAGTTGGGATTTATTCAAAGAAACCTTCTTGGGGAGGTTTTTTAGTGAGGGAGTTCCTTACTTTGAAACAGGACTCCATGAGTGTACACGAGTACGGAATGAATTTCAGCCAGCTATCTCACTATGCTATGGAGAATGTTTCATGTAAGGAAGGTAGGGTTGCCATGTTTATAGGTGACATGAACCTATCAAGGTTGATGATACATGTGCAACAAGTTTAAAAGGACAAGCTAAAGGATAGATAGGAGTACTTAAACAAGAAAGCAAAGACTGGTAATGAGTCTTGCAAACAAAATAGTGGTTCAAGTTGACCACAATTCCATCAACCCAAGGGCATCTCCTACTGCTCCTGCACCCTGAAAACGATTTGAGTATAGTGGACAAAATTCACATCACTTCAAGGCTATACCGACTTAGTCTCAAGGTAGTGTGGCGCAAGGATGATGTAGAGCTTCTGCATGTACTAAGTATTGTAGACACCACCCTGGAAATTGTAATGATGGACAGAAAGGTTGTTACAAGTGTGTTCAAAAGGGTCACATCATGAGAGAGTGCCCTAAGAATAAGCATGGTGGTGGAAATATGGGAAATACAACTCAATATTCATCATTTGTTCCACCAAACAGGGCTGCACCTAGAGGAGCCACTTTGGTAAAGCCAGAGGGGAAAATCACCCCTATGCAATCACTAGCTGCTAAGAGCAAGAGAAATCTCCAAATGTTGTCATCGGTATGATCAAAGTCTTTACTTTTGATGTTTACGCATTGTTAGACCAATGAGAAGTTTATCCTTTGTTACTCCTTATGTTGCAATAAATTTGAAATTTTCCTTGAAAAGCTTTGTAAACCTTTCTGTGTTTTAGACCTACTGGGAGTCTATTCTAGTGGAAAGAATCTATCGTGATTGTCATGTTTCCATAAATCACAAGGACACCATGGCTGATCTAGTAGAATTGGACATGGTGGATTCTGATGTCATTCTAGTTATGGATTGGCTCCATGCCTGTTATGGATCAATAATTGTAGAAATGGAGTTGTCAAGTTTCAGATTACGAATGAGTGAGTCATAGAGTGGCTAGCTGCTCAGCAATGACTAAGGGTCGCTTCATTTCATACCTTAAGGAGAAAAAGTTGTGTTCTAAGGGATGCATCTATCACATAGTCAGATCTAACGACTCAAATGTTGAGGTACCTTCCCTTCAGTCAGTGAGTTTCCGTAAGTCTTTCGCGATGATCTACCCGGAATCCCTCCAAAAATAGAGATATACTTTGACATAAATATAATTTGAGATAATCATCTTATCTCTATTTTTCCATAAAGAATGGAACCAATAGAGTTAAAAGAGCTAAAAGAGCAATTGAAAGATATGTTAGATAAAGGCTTTATTCGATTGAGTGTGTCACCTTGGCGTGCTCTAATCATGTTTGTTAGGAAAAAGGATAGGTCCCTTAGGATGTGTATCGATTATCGTAACCTGAATAAGGTGAACACCAATAATCCTCTTCTAAGGATAGATGATGTAACGACCCTTTTGATCGTTTAGAATGACCAATTCTTTAAAATATTTTTTATTTTATTTTCATTATTTTTGAAAAGATTTTAATTGGGCATTTTGGACTATTCACAATTATAATTATGAAACTAGTGGGATAGTTTTAATAATTTGTTTAGTTAGAGATTAAAGGAAATAAAAATAGAATTTATAGTGCGTCACTTTTCCTATTTCTATATATGTTATATATAATAATTAGGGTATATTTAATCTCTAGTGGAAAGGAAGAAACTCATCTGCGGAGGAGCTATGTGAAAAACATCAGGCGGCATCAGGAAACCAAGCGTATATCGTGTACTGAGTTTATTGGTAGGGATAATATTATTATAAGTGTGATATTGAATTGAAAGAGAATGAACCCAATTCTGCTAGTTATTGTTAGTTAATGGTAGGAATAATTATGGCATGAAATTTGGCCAAGAGTAAAGTTAATGATTAGAATGTGTAGTGTCAAAAATTGTTATATCAAAGGATTGGATCGTAAAGTGATGACGAATATAGGGTTGCATGTTATGAAAAAATTGGGTTGAAACTTGGCTGGGCCAATCACGTGTTTGGAATTAGTATATCAGTTTTTTATAACCAAGTGTGATGGTTTTTTGATTTTAATAGTTTTACAAATATATGTTGTACTAGATTACAAATGATTGATAATAGAGAATGTCATCGATTTTATTTGACATGTAAAAATTTTTCGTTCGTCATGTGTTAAAGTTCTCCAATAGTTTATAGGTAATTAAATATATGATGTGTAACATTATATAAACTACATTAAATTATGCTAATGGGAGGAATCTAAGCCTTTACCCTTTGATGGGACTTGGGAAATTTATGATAGAATGAGGGAGTTGTGGATCTAGTTTAGACCATAAATATTATTGAGTGGTTATGGGCTGTTAAGTTACAAATTGTGTTATATATAATTTGATTAGATTGAAATGTTCGCAAAACATTGAGGAAAGGATAAAGCATTGGAGAAGTTAGTTTCTTGACTTTGATTCTCGGTGGAGCGGAGGTTATGGTTTATTTCTATTTGATAGATAACTCTCAATAGAGATTGATATGTATTAAGTGAATTGTTAACGTCTCTCGACTTGATTGTGTGGTTGTTTATGTCTCATTTGTGTTGTGGTTGGCCTAACATTATGGATGTGGAATTTCTAATCTTTTACCTATCTAGTAAAATGACGTCTTGATAAAGAAGGCTTGATAAAATAAAATAATAAGATAATTGGATCGGAGTATCACGTTCCAAAACAGTATTATTGGATCGGAGTGTCACATTTTAACACGGTATTATAGGATCGGAGTGTCACGTTTCGACACAATAACATTAAAGGAAAGGAATCTTGAAGTAACTTAATATACTTAACCTCAAAGAACCTATATTGCAAATGAGTATGTTGTGGAGGTATGACTCCTCATAGGTGTGGTTGATGTTGGGAATTATGGTGTACCTTTTATAGGGTTGTTGTCAATGGTTCATAAGTTTTGTTGCTTGCCACTTGTTAAGTGTTGTAGTTGATTTTATATTATTATTCAATATATATTAATTTCTATTTTGAGTTTGACGATGGTACCAACTCAGTATGTGTTCCTTGTACAAACCCCTACTTGTATTTTTTTTCTCTGTTCTTTTGTGAAATACAACAAGTGTATCATCGACTTCGACTCGCTCTCAGTTCTATCCAGTCTCCAGCACATCAATGTTCAGGGTCAACTATTAATTTTAGCTAGTGCAATATTTTCTCATTCACGTCTTGATGTCTTTGAATTTCGGACGTGGACCATCGTTTTGCTTATTTTGGTGTCTCAAACACTCTAAGATTTGGTAATTTGGATATAGATGTCCTTAATGTGATGAATATAAGATTTTGGGATGATAAGTATTAAACTTTAGAAACTTATTTAAATTGGTTGGTTAGTATCTTTTGGGGCTTCCACATTATTTATATTATTTATAGTTGAACTATTGGTATATGTTGGGGTTTAGATGTGTTGGTTCGCCCACCTAAGTTGATAAGTGTGGGTGCCACTCACGAATCATTTTGGGTCGTAACAAACTTGGTATTAGAGCATTTCGTTTGTTGGTCTCATAACACAAGGACAAGTCTAGTAGAGTCTTGAGGAACGGAATGGGGACGCCTTTACTTTTCTTTGAGAGGCTATAGGACTTTAGGAAAACTCCATTCTTTCTTTATTTCGTGCTTTTACATGGATCCAATTGGTATCGAGGTGATACAAATTGGTATCTGACCTTCTCACTATATTTCGCAGATGGTTAGAACAAAAGCAACAACAGTGCCAACACCAACACCGACAAGACAAGGGGCGTCTGAGCCAACCATTGGGACTGTAACTCGAGAAGGAGCAGTGTCAAGAAGTCGTGGTAGAGGTCGCACGAGGACGCCCACTAGAGGCAAAGGACAAATACCTGGTCCAACTAGGAATGGAGCAGTCACTCCTCCATCGACTGATGTGGTAGTGAGAGAGGATGAAGAGGGGAAAAATGAGCAGATTCCCGACAAGAAGTACCAACCCAGCCTACCTCAGAGATGATTAATCATGTACTTACTTATCTTAGCGGGCTATATGATCAGGGTCATACACCTCCAGTGTTTTCTGCACAAGCACCTCAGGTTCAAGGAGTACAAATGCAGCTTCTGTGTCTCCCTACATTGATGGATCATTGGAAGTAGGCACGTTTCCTCGATTGACTACAGGGTCTGTAATGACAGGTGATCAACATGACCTTTTCATTAGGTTCTTCAAGTTGAAACCTCCTGTCTTCAAGCTTGTTGAATTTGAAGAATCCTATGATTTTCTGGTTGATTTCATGAGCTGCTAATTAAGATCGACATAGTAGAACGAATCGGTGTTGAGTTTGTGACCTATCAGTTTCAGAGGGATGCCAAAATGTGGTGGCGGTCATATGTTGAGTTTAAACCAACAAAGGCACCACTTATGACTTGTGCATCATTTCCTAACTTATTTATGTAGAAGTATATACCCCAGACTTTGAGAGATAGGAGGAGAGATGAGTTACTAAGGGTAGAACAAGAAAGGATGTTTGTTGCTGCTTATAAGGCGAAGTTTCGTGCACTATCAAGTTATTCCACTCATCTTTGCTTTATTCCACAAAAGCGGATTCGCTGCTTTGTGAAAGGATTGAGGTCAGATTTTCAGATTCCAGCCTTACCGGTAGCTTCTGCAGAAAAATACCTGCATGAAGTGGTTGATTTTGTGATAGAGGTAGAAGGGGTGAAGCCAGATGACTTCACCACGGCGTCGACATTTAAGAAGTTCTGTAAGGGAGGTGAGTCTAGTGGTTCTTACTCCAAAGGGCAGAGTTCAGGAGGTTACCCAACCTGTCCTATTCAATCTTCAATGAAGGCTTCAGCTGGGGATCCATCGCAGACCATTCAACCTTTTTCTAAATTTGGAGGTTATCTCAAGACTTTGTAATTATCACAGAGACCTATACTTGAATCCAAGAATTTTTACGGATGTGGAGAGGCTGGATATATTATGAAATACTGTCCAAAATAGAGTTATAGACCCCTAAAAGTTAGAGGTAGAGGTGGTCATGGTAGAGGCCTCCATTCTGGAGGACGTGGTGGTCATGGTAAAGGTGGTCACTAGTTCAGTCGAGGTGGCGGACAAGTTGGAACTACTGTAGTGCATCTTGGTTGGGGCAATGGACTGATAGGTGATAGCGCCCATTGTTATGCTTTCCCCGGGAGTTCTGAAGTAGAGACATTTTATGTTGTTAAGACAAGTACTGTTCTCGTCTGTGATTGCATGGATTTTTTATTGTTTGATCCTAATCCATATTTTCATATATATCTTCGTCATTTTCTACTGCTCTTGATTTATATTGTGATTTGCTTGACATGCCTATTTGTGTCTCTACTGCTGTGGGTGAGTCTGTGATAGTTGAGAAGGTGTATAGGTCTTGCCTTGTGACTTTTGTGGGGGGCTATACTTATGTATATTTTGTTATTCTAGAGATGATTGATTTATATGTAATCTGGGTATGACTTGGCTTTCTCCAAATTTTGCTATCTTAGATTTTAATTCTAAAACTGTGACATTGGCCAAGCCTAGGACAAATCCTCTAGTGTGGGAGGGTGATGATATTTCCACTCCAGTTCGTATGATCTCTTTTCTTCATTCTAAGAGGTTGGTGAGTAAGGGTTGTTTATATTTATTGACATATCTCAGAGATGATACTTCCAAAGTGACTTCGATTAAGTCTGTTTCGATAGTTCGTGAGTTTCCAGATGTGTTTCATGCAGACCTTCCTGGTATGCCACCGGACAGATATATTGTATATTGTATTGACCTAGAGCTAGGTACTCGCCCCGTTTCCATTCCTCCTTATAGAATGGCTCCAGCGGAATTAAGGGATTTAGAGGCCCAAGTTCAGGAGTTTTTAGGTAAAGGTTTTATTAGACTGAGTGCATCCCCTTGGTGTGCTCCTGTTTTATTTGTCAAGAAGAAATATGGAAGTTTTTCGGATGTGAATAGACTACATGAAGTTAAATAAGGTAACTATTAAGAACAAGTATCCCATTCTTCGCATTGATGATTTGTTTAATCAGCTTCAAGGTGCTTGTATCTTCTCTAAAATTGATTTGAGATTTGGTTATCATCAATTCAAAATACGGGCAATAGATGTGCCAATGATTTCTTTTCAAACTAGATATAAGAATTATTAATTCTTAATAATGTTATTTGGGCTTACGAATGCCCCTGCTGCTGTCATGGGCCTGATGAACGGGATTTTTAAGATATATCTTGACCTCTTTGTTAATGTATTTATTGGTGATATACTGATATACTCAAAGAGTAGGAAATAACATGAGGAGCATTTGAGAATTGTATTGGAGTTTTTAAGTGAGAAAAGACTTTATGCCAAATTCTCCAAGTGTGAGTTTTGGATCGATTCAGTGTCCTTCTTGGGGCACGTGATTTCTAAGGATGGAGTGGTGGTGGATCCTTCTATTATTGAAGAAGTGAAGTGTTGGGTAAGACCTACTAATATTTCAACGGTAAGGAGCTTTGGTTGTTTAGCTATATCTACTACCGTCGATTGGTCAATTGATTTTCTTCTATTGCTTCCCAATTGATAAATTTGACTAAAAAGAATGTTCCATTTGTATGGTCGAACGATTGTGAAGAAAGCATCAAAAAACTCAAGACCTTGTTTGACTCCTTACTACTGCACGCAATTCTAACTTTGGCCAGTGAGTATACGTGAAATTTTATTCTTTATTGTGATGGCATCCTTCTTATTCTTGTTTGGGTGCAGTGCTAATTGAAAGGTAGATGAATGATAATGTTTCTGTATGCTTTGATGCCAATTGAAAGTTTATGAATTACTATTCACCCATGATTTGGAGTTGTTGCATTATATTTGCATTAAGTAATGTAATACATTCTTTATATGGTGTCAAGTGGAAGTTTATATACAACAGTATCCTCGTAGTTTACAATATGTCTTTACTCAGAGAGATTTGAATTTGGAGGCAGAGACAGGTGGATGGAAACTCTTGAAAGAAATATGATATCACTATTTTTTATCACCCTGGAAAACTAATGTTGTGGTAGATGCTTTCAGTAGAAAAGCCTGTGAGCCTGGGTAGTGTTAGCCCACTTACATATTTCTAGACGTCCCATATGGCTAGAAATGTTCATACTCTTGCTAGGAATTATGAGTCCAGAAGTACTATATAAAGGAGGATTTTTTCTATGTTGGAGGGCCAAGATCTTCTTTTCTTGAAAAGATAAAGGAAATCATTTTTGCTGATGAGAATCTGAGCCAAATTTGAGATATGGTATGCAAGGGAGAGGCTAAAGAAGGCAGTAATTGGCAGGTGAAGAAGGCGCTTGAGGATTCAACAAAAAAAGAAAAAAGAAGGGTAAATGTGTGCCCCTGTATGGATGATTTTATTATTCACAGACTTTTCCCAAAAGTGCTCATAGTTGAAGGTATTCTATACATCCTGGTGCAACAAAGATGTATCGTGATCTAAAGAAACATTTTTGGTGGAATAGAATGAAGTGTGACATTGTTGATTTTGGTGCCCAATGCTCAAATTGTCAGCTGGTAAAGTATGAACACCAGAGTCCTGGAGGGACACTTCAGAGAATGCCCATTCCTGAATGGAAGTGGGAAAGAATTGCATTAGATTTCGTAGTTGGTTTTCCAAGACCTTGGTTAAGTTTGATTATATTTGGGTAATTGTTGAAAGTTAAGTAAGTCTACTCACTTCATTTCGGTTAAGATGATTACAATGTCGAGAAGTTACCAAACGTTGTGTCTTTGAGATTGTTTAATTGCATGAAGTTCCACTTTCCATAATGGTCAGATAGAGATAAACCGCAATTTACTTCTAGTTTGGAGACATTACACTGTTAAGTTATTACTATACTGGATCTTATACTGCACTTCACCCCAGAACCGTGGGCACAGTCAGAGCAACATTTCAATGTAGTCAATATGATTCGTATGTCTGTGAAGAGATTTTGGTGGTCATTGGTGAAAATTGTTACCCATAGTAGATTTTTCGTACAACACTAGCTACTCATTCGAGTTCGATATGTCCCCATTTGAGTCATTGTAATGGGAGGGAGATGCAGGTCCTTCCCATTGGTTCAGTTTGCTGTATTGGAGGTTTCGATCTTGGGTACTTAATATTCTGAGGAATCATTTGGAGAAGGTGAAATTTATCGAAGAAAGATTTTTAGCAACCGAGATTAGGCAGAAGGATAAGGCAATAAAACGAGTTAGAAGAATTGGATTTTATGGAAGGGTGTAACAGTTTGCTGAAGGTTTCACCCAGAGGTGTGATGTGATTTGGTAAGCGAGGTAAGCCCTTAGACGAGGTATATTAGTCCGATTTGAAGTCTGAAGCTCATGGGTAGGTTGGCCTATGATTGTTGGCCTTGCCTCCAGGGTTGTCAGGAGTGCCAGCACCCGGTTATTTTCAGGTGTCTATGCTGAAAAAATACCATTGTGAATGGAAAATTATATTAGTCGTTGGGATTCAGTTCTTCTTGATGAGAATCTGTCTTATGAGGAGGATCTTATTGCTATTCTAGATAAGGAGGTACGCAAATTGAGATTAAAAGAACTTGCTTCTATCAAGGTTCAGTGGAAGAATTGTCCAGTTGAAGATTCCACTTGGGAGAGTGAGGCTGATATGCATGAAAGATATCAACATCTTTTTATCGAATCAGGTACTCATTCTTTCCTTTGCTTTCCTTTGGTCGTTCAAGGACGAACGAAGGGTGAATTGGTATCTATTGTAACGACCCTTTTGATCGTTTCGAGTGACCAATTCTTGTGTTTCATAATTTTTTTTTATTTTCATTATTTTTGAAAAGATTCTAATTGGGAATTTTGGACTATTCAAAATTAGAGCTATGAAACTAGTGGGGTAGTTTTAATAATTTGTTTAGTTAGAGATCAAAGGAAATAAAAATACAATTGTGAGTGGGTCACTTGATCCTTTTCCTTATTTAATAATTTGGTAATATATAATACTTAGGATAATTACTCTCTAGTGGAAAGGACAAACTCACCTCAGAGGAGCTACGTAAAAACATCAGGCGGACATCGGGTACCAAGCGTATATCGTGTACTGAGTAATATTGGTAGGGTAATATTATTATAAACGTGAATTGAATTTACAAGAGAGTGAACCCAATTCTCTAGTTATTGTTATTATGGTAGGAAATAATTAGTGGCATAAATTTGGCCAAGAATTAGAAGTTAATGATTAGAATATGTGGGTGTAGGAATTTTTATTTTTAAAGGATTGGAGCTTACAATGATTTGGAATATGGGGTTGATGTGATTTGTTATTGTTTATAAAACAAATTGGGTTGGGGAAAATACACTTGTTTGCCAATCACGTGGGTTTGGATAATAGTGATATGAGTTTTCATTTTTATACCCAAGTAGTGTAGGTTGTTGTTTGATTTACTTAGTTTTTCAAATTATATGTTTGTACATATTACAATGAATTTTCCGTAAAAGATTAATGTCATCTATATCTGTTGCACATGTAAAATTTGGTAGTTCGTAATGGTTCAAGTTAAAAAATCTTTGGAATTATATCAATTAAATAGAGATGTAGTACATTATATAAACTACATTAAAATTATGTTATGTGGAGGACTTAAGACTTACCCTTGATTTGAACTTGGGAAATTTGATGAATAGCATTAGGGTAGTGTTGTTTGGTCTAGTTTAGACATCCCAATAATATGAGTTGTTATTGTCCTTTGTTAAGTACAAATTGACAATGTATATATTTTGATAGAATTGAAATGTTTGCAAACATTAGGCAAGGAAAAGCCATTGACGAAGTACTTTCTTGACTTTAAATTGCGTTGGTGGAGGTTAGGTTATGGTTTATTTCTATTTGATTGATACCTGTTCAATAGAGATTGATATGTATTAAGTGATATTGGTAGAAGTCTCCTTGTACTTGAATTGTGGGGTTGTATGTCTAGATTATGTGGGTTTGGTTGTTCCTAATTTATGAGGACTGTTGAAGTTCATTCTTGACTCTCTCTAGTAATTGACGTCTTGGAATAAAGAAGGCTTGATGAAATAAATCAATAAGATAATTGGATCGAGTGGCACGTTTCCGGACACGGTTATTATTGGATCAGAGTGTCACATTCCGACACGATATTATTGGATCGGAGTATCACTTTCCGACACGGTATATGGAATCGGAGTGTTACGTTCCGACAACATTAAAGGAAAGGAATTTTGAAGTAACTTGATATACTTAACCTCAAAGAACCTATCTTTCAAATGAGTATGGTGTGGAGGCATGAGTCCTCATAGGTGTGCTTGATTTTGTGATTGATGATGTACCTGTTATAGGGTTGTTGTCAATGGTTCATGTTTTTTGTTGCTTGGCACCTATTAAGTATTGTAGTTGATTTTATACTATTATTCCATACATATTGATTTCTATTTTGAGTTGGCCGATGATACCAGCTAAGCACGTGTTCCTTGTACTGACCCCTACTTGTATTCTCTTCTCTATTCTTTTGTGGAGTGTACAAGTGTACCGTTGACTTTGACTCGCCCTTAGCTCTAGAAATTCTCAAGCACATCAGAGTTCAGGGTGATCTATTAATTGTAGCTCGAGCTGGATTCTCTCATTCACGTCTTGATGTCTTTCAATTTCGGACATGGACCATCTTTTTATTTATTTTGGTTTCTTAAACACTCTTAGCTTTGTAATTAGAATAATGTCCTGATGTGACGACTATCAATTTTAGAATGATAAGTAGTAACTTTACAAACTTTTTATTAATTGGTTACTTGTATCTTGTGGATCTCCGCATTCTGTTATATTTTTTTTTATAGTTGAACAATTGTATATGTTGGGGTTTTGGGTTGGTTTGCCCAACTAAGGAGTAAGTGTGGTGCCATCACAAGTCCATTTTGGGTTCTTGACAGATGACCAGTTTGATGAACTTCATGGGCATATTGTTTTTCCGAAGATTTACCTCATATCAAGCGACCTAAGTTGAGGTAAGGGAATGTGATTTCCCAAGACAACTTTTAGAACAGGTATGTGCCTTTTAAATAACTTTTTGGTTATTGTCATTTGGTTTTTTGACAATGTACCTATGCGTTCATGGGGGTGTATCTTATGAACAAAATTTTCAAGCCTTATCTAAATTTGTTTGTTATCGTCTTCATTGATTGCATACTAATTTATTCAAGGAATGAAGAAGATCATGTCATTCACCTAAGGGTTGTTCTTTAGACGTTGAGAGATAAGGATTTGTATGCAGAGTTCTCCAAATATGGGTTGTGGCTTACGTCTATGGAATTAATAGGCCAAATTGTTTCTGGGGAAGGTATTAGGGTTGACACTCAGAAATTAATGAAGTTTGGAATTTTCCTAGATCCATGTCTCCAACAAATATAAGGACTTTCTTGGGTTTGGTTGGCTATTAAAGGAGATTTTTTGAAGGATTATCATCTATATCCTCTCCTTTGACCAAGTTATTTCAAAAGAAAGTCAAATTTCAATGGTCTGAAGCTTATGAGAAAAACTTCTACGAGTTGAAAAGGAGATCGACTACCTCTCTGATTTTGACCTTACCAGAGAGTACTCAAGGCTTGGTGGTGTATTGTGATGCATCAAGAGGTGGATTTGGCTATGCATAAATGCAGAATTACAAGGTTATTGCTTATGCTTCTAGGGAACTGAATGTTCATGAGAAGAATTATGCAACTCATGACTTAGAATTGGTTTTAGAAGTGTTTGTGTTCAAGATATGTCGTCATTATTTATATGGTGTTCAAAAGGATATATTCACTGATCACAAGAGCCTCGAATATGTGTTCAATCAGAAAGAGCTCAACCTAAGCGGAGAAGGTGGTTGAAATTAATCAAGTATTATCACATGAGTATTCATTACCACCTAGGTAAGGCTAATATGGTTGCTTAAGCCTTGAGAAGGTTGTCCATTAGAAATATTTCCCATGTCGAAGAAGAAAATAGGGAGTTGGCAAAAAATGTGCACATACTTGAATGTTTGAGAGTCAGACTTATGGATTCCACAGAAGAAGGCATGGTCATGACAAATGGGGCTCAATCATCGTTAGTGTCAGATGTGAAAGAGAAGCAAGACCAAGACCCTATTTTTCTTGATTTGAGGCAAGTGTCCATAGTAAATGAGTATTGGCATTTGAACAAGGGGGAATAGTGTGCTGAAGTATCAAGGAAGATTATGTGTACCTAAGGTGGATGTACTCCAAGAGAGGATCTTCGATGAGGCTCACAGCTGCAAATATTCAATTCATCAATATTCCACCAAAATGTATCGTGATTTGAGAGAGGTATATTGGTGGAAGGCATGAAGAAAGATATTGCTGAGTTTGTTTCCAAGTGTTCAAATTGTGAGAATGTCAATGTGGAATACCAAATGACTGGAGGTTTAGCTCAGATATAGAGTTTCCCGATTGGAAGTGGGAGATGATTAATAAGGAATTCATCACAGGCTTGCCAATAGAGCGAAGGCAACATGTTTCATTTGGGTGATTGTTGAAAGAATGACAATCTTAGCCCATTTCTTGCCGGTCCAGACTACGTATTCGACTGAGGATTATGCTATGTTTTACCTTGAAGAAGTGGTAAGACTTCATGGAGTTCATATCTCCATTATTTAAGATAGAGGTGCACAATTTACTACAGAATTTTGGAAATCTTTTCGAATGGTTTGGGTTCCTTGGTAAATTTGAGCACTTCTTTTCATCCTTAGATAGATGGACAAGCAGAGCGTACTATCCAAACCTTGGAAGATAAGTTGAGAGCTTGTGTGATTGACTTCAACGTAAATTGGGATGATCATATACCTCTTATTGAATTTGCGTACAATAATATTTATCATTCGAGCATCCAAATGGCTCCATATGAAGCTTTTTATAGGAGAAGATGCAGATCTCCTATTGGGTGGTTCGAAGTTTGCAAAGCAGGGTTGATATGGCCATATTTACTTAAAAAAGCTATGAAGAAGGTGAAAGTGATTCAAGAAAGGTTAAAGACAACATAAAGTCGCCAAAAGTCCTACCCATAGGTTAGAAGAAGGTCATTAGAGTTTGAGGTACATGATTGGGTGTATCTTACTGTTTCACATATGTAAGGAGTTATGAGGTTTGATAAGAAGGAGAAACTTAGTCCCCGGTATATTTGACCTTATAGAATCTCCAAGAGAGTGGGGAATGTGGCTTATGAGTTGGAGCTACCCCAAGAGTTACAAGCGGCTCATGTGGTATTCCATATTACTTTCCTTAGATTCCAGAAAAAATTCTCATTTGAGGACGTAAGTTCAAAAGAGGGAGATATTGTAACATCTCATATTATTGATAGACTAAGGTTAAGCTAAGAAATACAAGAAGAATCAAATATGGAAATAAGTAAAGAAAATTTGGAAATTTTTGAAGATTTTAAATTTGAGTTTTAGTCATTATAAAATGACAATAGTTCCCAGCGTAGGAAGATTTCTTGTGAGTTATTTATATGGATGAAAATCTCATCAGAAGATCTTTCCAACGACGCCATGTTTGCGAATTTCTGAGATCGTATGAAGGAGATAGAACTTTCGAAAGTTGACATGTTTAGCATGGGAATGTTCCAAATCCGAATTTGTTAAGGGTGTTTTTGTCTTAAACTAAATTAATAATTATTTCATTTAAGGGGTAATAAGTTGATGTCTAACATGATCCGAATATGTTACACATTTATAAAATAAGCTAGGGCTTTGAGAGAAGGGAGATAAGAGGAGAAGGGAGAAGAAGAAGCAAGAACGCCAAGAATTCATTCTTGGATTTTGTCGGGGTGATCCCTAACAAGGTATGTGATATCACTTGGTGTTGAATTATTTAACCCACACACAAATTGTTTCAGTTCAATAATGTTTGAATTAGTGAATTAAGAACATGGAATTCTTGATTAAACATTCTGAAATCTTGTTGGTTAAATTATAGTTGATCTTTAGTATTTTGGGTTCTTGTTTTTGTACTATTTTTGGGTGTAAAATATTGGGTAATGAGTAAACTAGGGATTCTATGTTTTTGGGGTGGAATCCAGAGATGAAAAACGAAGAAGAAAGTTGGAAAAACAGTTTGATAAGCGCTAGGGCGATGCGCGTCCAAAGCCCCTCAGGACAAAGTACGTCTGTCAGGATCTGGCGTGCATTGCCTACTAGTGCTCCTGAGGGCAGCCTCTATCCATAAGGTTCTTGCACTCACTTCGTGCCTCTCAAAGCACCCTGACACCCTAGACACTCTGTTATTTCCCTATCTTTTTGTATTAGTTCTTAAGTAATGTACCCTTCATTCTGTGTTGATTTCAATTGTGTAGAGTACATCTAAACATCTTGAAATAATCCATAAACATGAGATCATGATCATTGAATCCATAATCAAAATTCAAGGGAGGTTAGGATCAATGTTAAGATAGTAAGAAGTCAAGTCTAAAACTAAGAATTGAGTAAAAGTAATGTTTTGAAGTTTTTAAAGTTTTACTTATACGTTTTAACATCATTTTAAAGATAAAGTTTAAATTAAAGAAAAGAGTAAAGGTTGAGTTAGTTTCTCAAAAAGGTATAGGGAAACTAAGTGTTCCTTAAGAGTTAAATTCAAGTAAAGTAAAGAGCAAGAGTTGAGTTCATTTCTCTAAAGTTATAAAAGGAGACTAAGTATTCCCTAAAGGTTGATAAATGTTTTACATTTATGTTTAAAAGAAACTAAGGAGTTTCAAAAATGTTTTGAACTAATGATGGGAACATTGATTCCAAAAAGGAGCTTTTTAAGCTTAAAGTTTCAGTAAATTACCTCAACCCAAAGGAAAGAAATCTAATTAAAAATATTGAGATAAAGCAAGTTTTTGGAGTAATATTGAGAACCAATAAGGGGATGAGAGTTCAGATAACAATCATGTATCCATCATGGGTATGAACATGTCATACTTTTTACATGATCACGTAAGGTTAACCACTGGATCCACTAGGTAGAGAATTTTCTATGCGACGTCAAAGTATTTGACAGTTCTTGCAGCGTGTGTAAGACAATGTATCACAACCTAGGGTCATAATGCTGGTTTTCGGTTAGAGAAACTACTACAAAAGCTATATTCCTTTCATATATAAGTAAAGTTGAATTTATTATTGTTATATCTTTAATGAACTAAGACTTACACAAATTTTTTAGTTTTTCACATATATATTACATATGTCATTTTTGATTTTATATTGAGTTGTTGTCTGATGGGTTGAGATGGGCCAAGGTAAGTTCATACTTACTCCATTTCAAGCTTTATAGTTGTATTTATAATTCAAACTCACATACTCGTAAATTCAATGTACTGATGTCGATTGGCCTGCATCATTTTATGATGCAGACGCAGGTAATCAGGAATAGCACGTAGCTCTTCGCTAATCCAGATTTGGCTGTGGAGCAATGGTAAGTCTCCTTGCATTCCGGAGGACATCCATTTCATTTACTTTAGTAGTTTGATTTTAGGATGTTGTGGGGTCTATCCCAACATACCTCTTCAGTCAATCTAGAGGCTTCGTAGACAATTAGTATTTCAGTTAGAAGTATATTATTACTTGTTGATACTTGAGTGTCATTTTAGCAAGATATTATATGAAATATTTTTTTTGAACATGCTGCTGTGCTTCTAAAGTAAGTTGAGATTAGTTTTCCGCTGAGTTGATTAAACCAGTACAAGGGTTCGGTGGGAACAAGTAATGGTCTCCGACTGTCAGTTCCACCCAAGGTGTAGGCTCTGGGCTTTCGTGACATTGAGTAGGGCCAAGGTAAGTTTCGCTTCTTACTCTATTCAAGCATAAGTTGTGGTTATCTTTCAAAATTGCATCCTTGCACTTTCAATGTTATGATTCAAGTTGGACTACATCTATCATGATGCAGCCGAAGGTAACAAAGACCAACATCATCCTGACCCTTCTTGATCCAGCTGAGCAATCGGAGTATGTGGTGAGTCTCTTTTCATTATAGAGGACACATTTACTTGCTTTTTCAGTCTTTATTTTATAGGAGGTTGTGGAGCTTTCCCAACATCAATCTTAATATTGTAAAGGCTTCAAGATAGTGAGACAACTTAGTTTTAAGTCTCTTTTTTTTATTATAGATATTTTGTTGTGAGACTTCCGTGGCATTTTAGTCAAGTTATTTATTTCAAGTTATTTTATGAGAATGTTTTATTATATTTAGTTAAGTCTTTCACTGAGTTAGGTGAGCTAGGACAAGTTCCGCACAAGACCAACAATGGTTAATAAGTGTTGACCACGTCCATGGTGTAGGCTCGGGTAGTGACAGCAGGTCAGTTAGAGTGTAGATGCAATACTTTTCCTTAATAAACTATTACAAATCTAGTAAGTTCTATCTAAACTATACAATCATAACAATATAAACATGATTGAACTTTTATTTATTTACCCTCTCAAGCTAGATATGTAAAATCGAGTTTAGGATTCACTTTCTAGAGCTGAACAAACATTAATCCAAAAACTAGATTAATTGATAGATATCCGTGGTTAGACAACCTCTTCCTAAAGTTATCCCAGAACTTTAAGTTAGACTTCTATTTGTAACAACTATTTCTCGATTGATATACAAATGTCGATTAAACCCACTTCAATTGTAACACCCCTTACCCAAAAAAAAACCTTAATGCAGATTTTTCAGAAGTTGCACGTAAGACCCAAGGTCACGACAAACCGTAGGGTTTCCCACGGCGTGTTCTGATAGTTCGTGATCCACATTTGTAACCCCCAAAATTCATTCCTACAATTTTTTCAAGGGTTGACCAACTACTGGACCCACAAACGTTAGGTTATACCATGTATTGTGATCCGCATCTGTGGATCAGAACCATAGAAACCAGCCTCTAGTCATGGCTAAAGATTGACAAGCATGGACCATTAGTCGACCTACAGTCCTTCGGTGACCTTGAAAGAAGTTATGTAAGGGATGTTTTAGTCTTTTATTTAAGTGTTGGAACCCTACACTAATTCGTTTGACACCTAAACTATGTGTTTTTTGTTATTTTTTGCCTAAACATAATTAGAACTTACCGTTATATGATCGTTCACCAAAACAAGAAACTTAGAAAGTAAAGAGAAGAAAGAGGAAACCAAACCCTTCCCAAGAATGCAACACGGTTTCAATAGTTCAAGCACTGTAATAAAAAGATTTCACCGTTAATTTTTTTAATAGTTACGTGGAATTTCACTATTGGGATCCTTTCACCCATTAGGTCGCTAGATTTAATTCAATATCTTGATTTCCTTATTTATTATCAATACCTAGGGTTTCTTTAATGTTAGAAATGTTGGGGTTTACCTATTACAATGATTCAAATCCTATTATCATAAATTCAATATCAGTTTATACTAGTTTCATTCATATTAGAACCCTCTTTATGTACTTATTATAGTTCCTTAATTAAACATGTCAAGTCAGTAAATTCACTTACATAAGAACATGCCTCAGCTTTCGCATGCATTATTATCATGATATTTATATTGCATTCTCAATTTACATGTCAGGTTTGAGTTATCTAGTGTTACAATATTTCAGCCATAACACGTTAATTGCTTAATCATATGTGAAGCTTAATATCAAGTGGACTAGGATAAGTCACCCTTAATTAACATAACCAGTTTCCCCATAGGATGTAAGTCCCCTTTGTGCACATAAGTTTAGTAATCACGTCATTATGATTACATATCTCTAGTAGGGTCTTTTGGGTCTCTCGATGGGGTGTGGTTTTAAGTAAGTTATTAGTAGCTCCCTTACAGTTAAGTAATATTCTATTGCATTTACCATGTTATCAGTATAGTTCAGTATTTAGTTTTTCCGTGTTTTCAACTTGGTCATTGCATTAAGTTTAGTCATGTACAATAATATTAGTATCCTATTTTATGTTCAAATCACGTTATTGCTCAGATGTTTTGATTCAATAAAGTTATTGTTCAGTATTACTCTATCCTTCATCCTTGGTACCTTTTAAGTACTAACACATATTTTGAGCTACATCTGCTCGTGATGTAGGTTCTAGTCTTCAGTATTAAGATCACGCATAGATCGGTTCCTGATCATTAGTTCAACAACATTAGTCATAAATCAATTTTATTCGAGGACTAGTTCTATGACTATCTTATTTGTTTGAAGATTGAGTTTCAGTTTTCTAGATCTAGCTGAGGCATGTCCAAGTATTTCTAGATAATTTAGACGCTCTTTTCAAACATAGTTAGTTCCAGCTTTAGTAATTGAGTTTGACATTTATTTTGTATCTAAACTCTCAATTATCTATATTAAGATTTTAGCGTACATGTATTCTACATCATTCCAATTTTATCAAGATTTAGCTTCTGCATATTATTTATTATCTCAAATTATCTCTTGTATGCTTATTTTTAGGCAAGAAAGGTTACCATGTGGTCTGATGTTTGTGTAATCAAGGACACAAGTTCCAATGCAAGTGTCTACAATAGTACAATAATATAGTAACCCAACCAAGGGTTAGGGTTGTTTCCACATGGAGTTCATGTGAGAACTAATAGAAAAATAAAATGATGTTCTAAATAGAGGGGTGATGCAAGCGTCAAATATCAATGGGGCGGGGGGTTTGAAATCAAAATTAATATTAAAAACAGTAAAAAGAGTAAGAGAAACTAATGAGAAATGGGATTCTTGGGATGTGAAAGTTATACGGGATAGACTAAACTATAGGGTACATTCTTTTAACGTTAATTTTTTTAAACATTTAAGAACAACCTCCACCTTAGCCCAGTCACTAGTTTGAGTTCAGTGTTTGGGAGAAGGACTAGGGTTCACTTTCTCGAGCTAAACATCATGTCGACCGAATCCCATCGGCCATTAATTTATTAGTCTTAGTTTTACGACCTCCGGATCCATCATGGCGTGTATAAGGTGAAATTGTATCAGCAACTACAATTGCATTAAATTCCAAACACAACTACTAAACGAATCACAATTAAACAACAAATAAACCTTCAACAAGAAAGATTCCATTGATACTCTAACCTATATTTACAAAATCACAGCCCATGAATTGGGGTTTTAGCTAGACATATACAAGAGATAGAAAATTATACCAAAATGAGTTTTCATTCAATTGGGTATGTAGATTTAGGAGAATCCATGGATCTAATCCCAAATTTTGTAGATGAAACCCTTTGAATCGTCAGTACTTCAAAACCCTTTTTTAACTAATAACTCAAAAACAAAAGCTAAAAATTATTGTTCAATACTAAGGAATTCGATCCTATGTTAAAAGTAATAACTGATATTTATAGTTATCAGAACGTTGGATTGCGAAGGACCACTCAGCGCAGTTATTCAAAATCATCAATCAACTCGGCAATCCTCATTATTGTATGTTCATCGTTGTCTTGTGCTAGCACATAATTTCTTTGTCTTTCCGATCATTGAGCGACATAGTACTACTTGGCGGAACTACTCCTCAACACGCCCAAGACAACATTTCTCTGTCGATATGATCCTTTCCTTCTTGTCTCAGCTCAAAAAAGGGGGTGCTACACCATGCATACCAAAATACCATCTATTATTAGCTTTCACTATAAAAAAGTATTTATTGTTTAATTTATATTACTCTACAATAAAATTAAGGCACTTCATTTAGATATTTTATGTTATTTGGATGTCTTCTAGAGAATTTCTAAATTCATAAAATACATTCATCACTTATGATACGTGAAAAATATATCATAACAATAATTTTTTTTAATAATTTATCAATATCTACAACCAATAATTATTTTTGTTGTCATTTAAGTAACATTAAAAGTTATAAACAATAAATATGTATAAGTAGAAGTGAGGTGGTAAGACATGCTTTATCAATGATAATAAAGTAATGTTAATTTTATAGGTATAAGAAGATACATATTATATTATATATGAATTTTAACTTTTTTAAATAATGTATGTTGCACTTCAAGCTATTTGACATTAGTTTCATTTTCTTATTCAATATTATTTTTCTTTTCCTTTCAACACCTATACAATAATTTCATATGACAATTTGTCCATACCATTTTCATTTTTTATTTGAATATATTATTTTTGAATTGACATGAAAATTGAGAAAATAAACTAACTTTTAAATCTTGTTTTGATAAATTAATGATATGTGAAATGTAACAAAATGCACTTTGTTATTGTGATTTTATACATGACGTATGAAAAGTATAAACTAAAAATTGCCAAAACTAATGAAAATACATTATATTTTTAAACTAACCTAAAAAAGGTAACACAGAGAAATTAAAATGAAGGAAGTACAAAATAAAAGTCCATACAATTCAATAGTAAACATATTCGTAGGTAAAAATTGAAATCAGAAACATAACAAATATAATCATAGGTATGAAAATCAAACCTCTATAAGTACACAATTAAGTAATTGAATTTCAAATAAAGGTAAAAATATCTATTTATTTGATCTAGATGGGTCTTCATTGAAATCGGACAAAGTGTTTTCATCAACTCTTAAAGGAAAAAGGGACATTCCAACACTCCAATGTGTAAATTTCGTATCATACTCCATAAGTTAGCTCGCTACTCTTTCAACTTCTTCATTTGGATCATCGAAGAGTTCACTAAACTTTTTCAAGTCTGAAAAGCTGAGTTATTTATATAAAAGTCCTTTCATTAATTCTTAGAGAGCTTTTTCATGTTTTTCTATTTTTCTAGTGAATTTTTCAACATGTTTAGTTCATTGTTGATCTCATCAACATTAATATTTTGATGAGTTACAACACTAGGGTTAGGAGTATCAAAGTTGGGTTGACGATTTTCTCCAAGAATCTTATCCACATTTAACTTGGCGGAAGGATGTCTACATGAATTTACTTTGTTACTAGATGAAAAAATCACAACAACAACATGAGCACCACATAAAGTGAATAGCTCACTTGCCTTTTTAAATAGGCCAATATGTCGTTCGAAGAGTGTTACTTGTCTATTTTCCGAATTTTGTATCCTTGCAATTACAATTCTTTTTCGATCAATACATATTTTCATGGCTAAATTTCTGAATTGAAAATATAGGAAAATGTGATGTTGGGTTTCTTTTCTAACCTTCTATTTATAGCGAGGAAATAATCAAATAATTTGATAAAAATGAACTTATATAACAAAAATGTAAAAATACTTATCATGACTTTCTTATAAGGTAGGATTTTAACCAAAATCATTATATTTATTAAATATCTTTTTAAGGTTATTTGTATCATTGTAATTCTCTTGCAATAGTAATTACAAATTACATATTTTCCAAGTTTGATTGATTTATGGAATTATATAAGAAGTTGTTATTATATCATTCTTTTGTTCCATATATTTTAGTAAATTGATATTTAAATTAATTAAATTTTATTAGGTAAATTTTTGTTAGTGTATTTATATATTCTCTATGTTTTCTCTTGTTCAATCATGTATATTTCCGAATATAGTTATGCTTTTAGCTTTGACAATACAAAAATATTTATTATCTTTCTCATATTCATGTACAAAACAATTTAAGCACTTCAATATTAAATTTAAAGTTATTTGTGCATGTTCTAGAGATTTGTAGACTTCTAAAATATACTCGTATATTGTGGAAAATGAAATAACATTGTAACAGTAAGTAAGCCTAAACCATAATGCAATTTAAAATATATAAACCAATTTTGAATATTCTCCTACACTTTGTATTTCATTACTACTTTTTAAAACGATATAATGAAATATGTGTGTTGTTTATCTAATCACCAGATATTTGAATATGATAAAATACATTATGAAATTGTAACATCCAACCATAAAAATAGTTACATTTAGAAATCTCTATATTTGAAATAGCTAAATTGAGAATTTATCAAGTTATTCTTAAGTTGTAACTTTTTGGATCAACTTAAAATACTCATACTTTAAGTAAATGAGGAGTTAAGTGTCACATAGTATAACGAATAAATGGTCTTGGAATCCTCTTTTCAAACGCCACTGAGTTGTGTAAGTTCCGAGTTCGAATGAGGAACATATTCTCCTTTAAAGTTATTATGATCATTTAAGAAAGTTACCCAAATTACTGAGGTCTATTTTTGGACTTTTTCTTACCCAATCAGATTAAAACAAATTTAGTAATAGTCATATCTGACACGGGTAAGTTTTACTAATCCTTAGTTAAGCTTTGGGTTTTAGTGGAGAGTTCAAGAAGAGGAAAAGTAGCAAAAAGGAAGAACGATTAATATCTCTTATAAATTGAGAAGTGATGAAAACTAAATTACACCTCATTAAATAATAGATGTAGGTGGTCATTATATAGCATAAAATCCATCGATGATTTGTTGTCGAACCCAGAGGGAACGGTACAAGTATGAATTCATCTATCAAGTTCTAAATGTAATCTAGTCGGTGGTAGGAGTAAAATTTGTCAAAAATATTTAAGTGGTTGACAACGAATGTTAGATGGGAGAAATGGGTTTGTCGATGAGAGTTCATATTAACTTAAATGTCCATGGAAACCATGTTGTCATCATGGATATCAACGGGATATACTTTTTAGATGATCATGTAAGTTAAGCTGTAGATCAAGTAAGTTATGTAGTTCTATGTGACGTCAAAGTATAGGAGAGTTAAGTAAGTTAAGTAGTTCTGTCAGCTTGTGCAAAGGTTATGTCACCATTAAGGATAATAGTGGTGGTTATCGGTTAGATAATCTCCCATACAAATTATATTACTTAAATACAAGTAAAGTTGAGTTTGTTATTGTATTTTCTTTAGCAAACTAAGTGTTTTTATTGTTTTACAAGTCTATATAGTGCATGTGTTTAATTGCTTTATATTAAATAAAGCAATTCATGAGTTGACTAGGGCAAAGGTAATTGTTACTTCTTACTCTATTCAAGCTTAAGTGATGGCTAGCATTCCAAACGCATATTCATACATTCAATGAAATGATACAAGTTGGCCTACTTCGTATCATCTTGTAGACGCGGGTAACCAGGATCAACATAATCCAATGCATCGTTGATCTAGATGAGAACTCTGAGTAAGTGGTGAGTCTGCTTGCATTCTGGAGGACACATTTACTTGCTTTTTAAGTCTCTCTTTTATAGGATGTTGTGGGGTCTGTCCCAACATCCATGTTTAACATTGTAGAGTTGCTAAGATAGTCAAATAGTTTAGTTTAGAGTGTCCTTTTTTTTTAATTACAAATGTTTTGTTATGATCTTATGTGCCATTTTGGCCAATCTATTTATTTCAAGTTATTTTATGAGAATGTTGTTTTATATTGAGTTAAGTCTTTCGGTGAGTTAAATAAGCTATCTCACGGGTCTGCACAAGGCCAACAATAGTCAATGAGTATCCGCCACGTCCATGGTGTAGACTCGGGGCGTAAGAGTAGGTAAGTTAGAGTATAGATACAATAGCTCTCCATTAAAACTATTACAAGTCAAGTGATTTCTCGTGAAACTAGACAATCTAAAAAATATAAACATCATTGAACCTTTATTTATCTACTCTCTAAAGATAGATAGGTAAAATCGAGTTTAGGATTCACTTTCTCGAGCTGAACCAACATTAATCCAAAAACTACAATAATTGATATAAATCCTTTGTTAGAAAACCTCTTTCTGAAGCAAGCCTTGAGCTCTAGGTTAGATTTGAATTTGTAACAACAATTTATATAATGATATACAATTATTGATTAAACCCACCTCATTTGTAAAACCCCGTACCCGACATCAAACCTTAATACAGAGTTTTCATAAGTTTCAGGTAAGACCGAAGGACTCCACCAACGAACCATAAGTTTTTCCGTGGCTTGTTCTGGTGGTTCGTGATCCACATTCGCGAACCCCATAACTCAGTACTTGAATTTAGTCTAGGGATCAACCAACAACCATACCCACATAGCTTATGTCATACGATGTACTGTTATCCGCATCCATGGATTAGAACCATAGACACCAGCCTCTAGTCACTACTAATGATTTACAAGCATGGACCATCAATTGATCGATAATCCTTTGGTGACCTCGAAAGCAGTTATTTAAGGGGTGTTTTGGCTTTTGTCTAAGTGTTGGAACCCTTAACTACGTCGTTCAAACCCTAAACTCTGTGATATTTTATAGTTTTAGCCTTAAAAACATAATAAGTACTTACCCAAGTCAGATCATTCACCAACACTTAGAAACATAGAAAATAAAGAGGAGAAAGATACGACCAAACCCTTCCCAAGAATTAAGCAACGTTTCATTAGTTCCAGCCCTGAAATAAAATGATTTTCATCATAAATTTTTTCACTATGTTAGTAGAATTTCACCAGTGTGTTCCTTTCACCAATTAGGTCGCTAGATTTCATTCAAAATCTTTTTTCCATTAATGACTATCGATACCTAGGGTTTATTTCACATTATAAATGTTGGGGTTTACTAATTGGAATGATCCAAATTATATTATCATGAATTCAATATCAGTTTCTCCCCGTTTCATGCGTAAAATCAGATGCTCTTTATGTAGTTATTCTAGTTCCTGAATTACACATATTAGGTTAGTAAATTCAGTTACATAAGAACATGCCTCAGTTTTCGAATGCATTATTATCAACATATTAATTTTCCATTCTCAATTTACATGTCAGGTTTGATCTATTAGGTGTTACAACATTTCAGTCATAACATGTTAATTGCTTAATTATATGTGAAGCTTAATACAAGGTGGACTAGGGTAAGTCACCCCTAATTAACCGAACCACATGACATATACAAATGCATTTAAGATGTTATCGGTATACTTCAGCATTTAGTTTTTGTCACGACCCAAAACGAGCCGCGAGTGGCACCCACACTTATCCTACTGTGTGAGCGAACCAACAAATCTAAACCCAACATTTACCAGCCAATTTCAACCCATTAATAAACGAAATATAATGTTGGAGACCTCAAAATCGTATTCAATATAACCAAATTAAACAAGCTTCTAAAGTTTAGCAACATCATCCCTAAAATCCGGAAGTAAAACATCAAGAACATCTATCCTCAATATTATAAGTCTACGAGATTTAAGAAAACTAGAAACTAAAAAGTAAAAGATGGGCCATGTCCTGACTTCAAGAAATTCAGAGGTGAATGAGAGATGAATGAGAGATCCAGTACGAGCTCGAAACAGTTATAGCTTACCCTGAATTCGTGATAGGTGAAGGACTATGTAGAAGTGGTGGGAGTCGAAAATCGGAAGTAATGGCCACGTTTTCTGCACTAAACAAAATAACAAGAAGAAAAATACAAAGTAGGGGTCAGTACAAGGAACCGTTACTGAGTAGGTATCATCGGCCAACTCAAAATAGAAAGCAATATATATCAAATACTATTATTAAAATCAACTAATATATCATCAACAGGTAGCACAAACAAGTACAAGAACCAGGGGCCAAAACAACATCAAGCGCACCTTGAGGAGCAGCCTCCAACACAATACGTATGTGGGACATAGGTGTTCTTCGGAAATTGAGTTAATTAAACATGATTCAAGAATTACTTCCTTTATTCTTAACGGTCGGAACGTGAACAGTCCGAATCTCTCCCCTAATACTACGTGCGGAACGTGACACTCCGATCCCCTAATACTACGTGTCGGAACGTGACACCCGATCCCCTAAAACTATGTGTCGGAACATGAAACCCGATCCCCTAATACTACATGTCGGAACGTGACACCCGATCCCCTAATACTACGTGTCAGAACGTGACACCCAATCCCCTAATACTACTTGTCGGAATGTGACACCCTGTAACGACCTGTTTAGTCATTTTAAGCAGCAGATTTTATTTCTGGAAAACTGGCTGAGACGCCGGACCCCACGACGGACCGTCACGGGCACGACGAACCGTCGAGGGGGCGTGTCTCGTTCCAAAAACACTTGGAAATTTTAGAAAAATTGGGTACTACGAAGCGATCTACTGAACGTCACGACGGGATGGCAGGACGGGGACCGTTTACAGGCGTGGGAACGGACTGTCAACAGGACTCTTTGGTGAAATTGAGTCTCTGAACCTTGCGAAGAATGCAGGACGGACCGTCGACGGCACGACGGCCCGTCAAAGGCTGAGCCAATCCCAGGTGGGTCGGCTTTTCTGTTAATTTATTTAAGGGGCGTTTTGGAATATCCTTGCTTTAATTATACAAAGTGGTAGGTACTGTTATAAGTCTAAATTACATGGGGGTTTTGGTTAAAAAGAGTTTGGGGTAACCTTAGTTAATAGTGGGTTATTATTGCCATCTTTTAGACTTAATTTATATGCTTCTTAGGGTAAAAGAAAGAGGTTTGAATAAGAAAAAAGAAAAAAGAACAGAAAGAGAGAGGAAATCGAGCAAGAGAGAGAGCAAACGAAGAGACAACAAGGATTTGAGGAATTTGCTGCATTGATCACGAAGCTTCGGTGTGAAGGGTATGTTAGGGTTTTATGCTATCGTAGTAAACTCTAATAATAGCAAATGAATATGTGGTGGGTAGTTTTAGTATTATAAAAGTCTTCTATATGCTTAAATTTGTGGTATGCATCATGATGTTGATTTTATATATATGATTTGATGAAACAAGAATGATTGAAGCTATTGAATCCCAAATCTTGATAAAAACCTATCTCTTGTTAAATGGATGATGCCTTGGTATAAAAGAAGGCTGATGAACTAAGTAATGAGATGATGCTGCCTTGATATTAAAAGAAGGCTTGATTTACTAATAGAATGAGATTAGTGGGGCGGGTGTCACGAACGAACACGTTTAGCATTAGTGGACGGGTGTCCGAACAGACACGTAGATTTAGGGGATCGGTGTTGTCACGAACTGACACGTAGATTTAGGGGATCGGGGTTGTGTCACGAAACCGACAACGTTAGATTAGGGGGGGGGGGATCGGGTGTCACGAACCGAACGTAGATATAGGGGATCGGAGTAGAGTCTGTCACGTTCCGACACATAGTAGTAGGGGATCGAGTGTCACGTACGACACGCGGAATAAAGACTAACGAGGGATATGGAGGGTCATGTACCGACACAAGAGAAATATAGCTAAGGAATCTTGAAAGATACTAATTGCTCAATCTAAAGAACAGTTTCCCAAAAGGTATGGTGGGAGGCTTGAGTCCTATAGCTTATGATCGGTGATTTATAAAAAATGATGTTTTGTTTATATTGTTGCTTCACCTGTTAGAATATTAGTGATTTTAGTGATCGGAGATTATTGCTTTCTAATTTGAGTTGGCCGATGATACCTATCAGTACTTGTGGTTGTACTGGACCCCCCTACTTTTAGGTTTTCTCTTGTTTATTTGTGGAGTGACAGCAAACGTGGCCGTCGTCTTCAAACTAAAACCGCAATCTAGCCAGGTCTTCGTCCACCAAGGATCTTCAGGGTTGAGCTAATGTTCTAGCTTGGACTGGATTCCTTCCTCATGCTCGATGCCTTGAAGTCCGGCATAGACTAGCATTGTTATTTAGCTTCTTAGAATCCTCTTAGTTTAGTCTTTGATTCATAGATGTTCTTGTGGTGATGACTTCCAGATTTTGGGGAAATTAAATAGATGTTGAAATTTTAGAAGAAGTTACTGAATTTAGTTTTATAACGAGTTTAAAGTCTTCGCATTACTTTATGTTGATATTATATTGAAATGTCAGGTTTTAGATTTGGTGGTTCCGCTCACAGGAGGGTACCAGTGGTGGGGTTGCCAATCGCGATCCGATTTGGGTCGTGGGACACATCCGATCCCAGAATACTACGTGTCGGAACGTGACTCCGATCCACTAATTTCATTAAGTCTAGTTATAAAGTCGTTAGCAAAAGTGTCATCCTTAACAGAGAGGAAGGATTCAAGATAAGATTAAAGATTCAACAGTATTAAATTCTATTCCACACCACATACCCCAATTACAACATACAATCCGCAATCAAGGCATATTTATAGAAGACTTTACATACCATCCAATACATATCAATCGCTATTAAGAGTTATATTGCATAGCATAAACCATAAACCATAACCTCCCCTCACCGAAGAATGCCGAATCAAGCAAGTTACTTCTCAATGGCCTTTTTGCTTTCCTCTTCGCTTCTCTCTTTTTCTCGGTTATTCTCCCTCTCTCCTGTGCTTTTTATTTTTCCTCTCAAAAGTCTTTTTTCTTTACCCTAATTATCTTATACTCCAATTATAAAAAGATGATAAAGTAACCATATTTATTTCAGGTTACCTCTTTTAAACCCCAAGTAAAAATTATTAAATACACACCCACACTAAACTTCATAATGCTTGTCATGAATTGTCCAAATACCCCTTCAACTTTTAGAAAAATCCGATCCAGTCGAGGTTACGTAAACATGATGTGACGGCCCATCGTGTCTGCGACGGTCCGTCTGCAGGTCCGTCACAAGATTAAGAGAATAAATTCAGGTAAAGGGTTTTTGTGACGGTCCGTCGATCTTACGAAGGTTCGTGCTGCAGTCCGTCATGAATTCAGAAAGTCGCCCCAGCCAGTACCATGATTCAGAGTTAAAGTGTTGGAACGGAGGAGCCCCGACGGGACCGTTGTTGCCCTATGACGGTTCGTCCGACTTGTCGTCGAGGGCAATGAGGAGAGCAACAGGAAAAATTACACAGGTGGGACGACGGGGTCCATGACGGTTCGTCGAGTGATCCAGTCAACCCAGTTAGTTTTTATCACAAATGATTCTACTGCCCGAAAACGACTAAAAGGCGTGACAAGATAGCCAATTTTACCATGTTCATCCCCAAAACGATCAAAGATAGAAAAACAAGGGAGAGAAAGAGTCCTTGAAATCTGTAAAAAAGGATGTGGATTATCTTTCTTGATATCAGCCTCATTCCTCCCAAGTGGACTCTCAAATGGCCGATCTTCCACTAAACCTTTATGGATTTGCAAATCGCGTTTATCTCAACTTGCGGGACTTCTCTATATAAGATGGCAACAGGCTCCTCATCATAAGGCAAAAGCTCATCAAGAAAGAACTGAATCCCAATGAATACGTAGTTTCCATCCCCATGGTATCTTTTCAGGCATAAGAACATGATAATCCGGGTGCAATACTGACAGTTACTGGAGGCAAGGCTATTCAAAACTACATCCTCCATCTCTTCAGAACTTCAAAGGACCCAATCTACCTCGAAACTAAGCTTACATCGTTTGCAAATGCATCAGCCCCTGTAAGGGCGAAACCTATTCAGCAAGACTTGCTCACCCTCCATGAAATCCAAGTCCCTAACCTTTCGATCTGCATTTATTTTTCATGCCTGTTTTGAAGTGCTAGAATCTTCTCCTGAATGGAATTGACTTTATTAATGATTCCCTCAAAAGATCGGTTTACCCCATGGTCTCACCTCAATGCATCAACACCACACAATGGGAGACTACATATCCTCCCATACAGTTGCCTCAAATGGGGCACATAATCAATACTTGAAGTGATAGTTATTGTTGTATGAAAACTCTGCTAAGGCAAAAGTTATCCAATGACCACAAAATCTTATTATACATTGCGAGAAGCATATTCTACACAACACCTAATCATTCGCCAGACTGACCATCGGTCTCTTCTAAGGGTGAAATGAAATGCTGGCTACTAAGGTCCAACCTAGCTACCTAATTCCATTCATGCAATTGTTCTCCAAACTTAGAAGTAAAGTAAAATGTGACCCCTATCGGATATGATGGAAGTGGGACTCCATCATCGAAACAATTTCTGAAGATATAAGAGTTTGGCTAAAGTCTCTACATTGTAAGGCATCTTGACCGGAATGAGTGGAGCCTACTGTTAAAAACCTATCAAAAAATTACCCAAATGGAGTCATACTACCCAATGTCTTTGGGGACCAACTACAAAATCCATTGCAATTCTTCTCCCACTTCCATTCAGGAATGGGCATTTTCTGAAGTGTTCCTCGTGCCTCTGGGTCATACTTTACTTGTGACAATAGGGCATTGGGCAACAAAATCGACAATTGTCACGCTTATTCTACGTAACCAGAAATGTTGCTTTAGCTCACGATTACATCTTGGTTGAAAACAGGATGTATAGATACCTTGAACTATAAGCCTCTGGAAGATCGTTTGAAATCAACATCACCGACGCGGTTGCCACAGACCCTTCCCTTAATTTCAAACGCCTCCCTCATTCAATTTTTCTTCATTAGTCTCTCCTCGCAGTACCCTATCCGAATCCGGATCAGTTTCTCATCGTAAACTATTTTCCTTAATCTGTGCAAGAAAAGGAGATATTGCCCTCCACCACAGGCCAAAAATTCCTCCCTTCTCCCGTACTTCCAAACTCATAAAGTCATTATCCAGAGTCTGGAACCTCTCTAGACAATGGGCGTTAGAACCTGCAAGTGAGCTAGACTTCCATTCTCCGCCTGCTACTTAAAGAATCTGCCCACAACATTAGCTTTACTAGGTGATACAAGTTTTCTTTTTTCTTTTTGATAGTAATATCATAGTCCTTCAGTAGTTCCATCCTCGTTTGGCTCAATTCAAATCTTTTGAGTAAGCGGACATATTGTTGACTACGATGATCTTTTATAGACTTCACACTTAAACCCCCTATAGATAATGTCTCCATTTCTTTAATGCAAACAGTACTGCAGCCACTCCAAATCATGGGTGGATAGTTACGTGTCATGCCCACCTTTAGTGCTCGAAGCATAAGCAATTACATTCTTATCCTGCATTAGCAATGCACCCAAAACAGGAATAAGATGCATCACAATACACAATGAAATTCTACCTTCCACTGGCCAGGGTAAGAATATGGTGCGGGATAGTCAACAAGGTCTTGAGGTTCTAGAAGCTTTCTTCACATTCGTCCGACCTACAAATGGAACATTCTGCCTTTGTCAAATTGTCAATTGGGAAGCAACAAAAAAGACAATCCCTTGACAAATCGACGGTCAGTATCTAGCTAAACCAACAAATCTCCGTACCTCTGTTAACATTAGTAAGGCTTCCCACTCTTCACTGCTTGATGAATGTTGGAAGGGTCCACATCACATCCATCTTTGAAACTACGTTGCCCAAAAAGACACTGAATCTAGCCAAAACTCACAATTGGAAGAATTTGGCATATTAAAGCTTTTCTCTCCTCAACACATCCCAATCGATTCTCAAATGCTCCTCATGTTCTTTCTGCTCTTGAGTATATAGATATCATCAATGAACTTAGAATAACAAAGAGATCCAGGTATGGCTTAAACATCCCATTCATCAGATCATGAAGCAGCAGGGGCATTCGTAAGCCCAAAAACATACTACGAATTATATGCCCTTACTGGTTCGAAAAGCAGTCTTTGGCAAATCGGTTGCCCGTATTTCAATTGATTGATAACCAGATCTCAATCAATTTTGAGAAGGTACAAGCACCTTGTAAATGATCAAACAAATCATCAATGCGAGGAAGAGGATACTTGTTCTTAAAGTTCACTTATTCAGTTGTCTGTAAGTCTAGGCACATCGAAAAAACTCCCATCCTTCTTTTTCACAATAAGACAGGAGCACCCCCAGGGGATGCACTTGTTATAAAACATTTTACCTAACAACTCCTGAAGTTGGCCTTTACTCCCTTTACTCAGCTGGAGCCATTCCTATAAGGGGGTATAGAAATGGGGCGAGTAACCCAGCTCCAGATTCAATGCACAAAATCAATATTCCTATCCGGTTGCATACCAGGAAGGTCCGCAGGAAACACATCCAGAAAAATCACAGACTATCGAAAAGACTCAATTCTAAGGTTACTTTGAAGTATCATCCCTTGAAATGTGCAAAGAAAAGAAAAGCCTAAACAACCTTACTAACCATCCTCTTAGCGCGAAGAAAAGAGATAATACAAACTGGGGTGAAAAATGTAGTCAACCCTCCCAACACTTAGCGGATCTGTCCCAGGCTTGCCAATGTTACAGTTTTAGCATTACAATCTAAGATTGCAAAATTTGGAGAAGCCAAGTCAAACCCAGAATTACAGCGAAATCCACCATTTCTAGGATAATAAAAATCACATGGGATTGCTCCCCACAAAAAGTCACAAGCAAGACCTTATAAACCCTTTCTCACCTATCAAAGACTCACCACGAGTATGATACCACGAATAGGCCCTGTCAAGCATAATCACAATGTAAATCAAGACCAGTAGAAAATGACGGGGGGAAGATAAAATATGAAAATGTGGATACAAGGAATCAAAATACAAAGAAGCCATGTAATCACAGGACCAAAGATTACCTGTGATAACCGCATCGGATGTTCTCTGCTTCAGATCTTCCGGGAAAGATAACAATGGGCCCTATCACCTGTCTGTCGGTTGCCCCTCCATGTTGTGCTGTAGTTGCTGTATTTTTCTGTAGTTATTCCACTTGCCCGCCACCCCGGCTGATTTGGTTACCACTATTACCTTGGGCACCACGTCCTCCAGAATGGCGCCTCTCCCATGCCCACCTTCTACCTCTTATATTGGGGTCTGTAACTCTGTTTCGGACAAAAAACCTCCTTAATATGTTCAGTCTCTTCCACATCCCATAACACTCTCTGGAAGTCAAGCATAGTCCTCTGTGAGAACGACGAAAGTCTGGGGAAACCTTCCAAACTCAGAGAAATGCGGACCAGTCTGGGTGGACCCCAGCTAAGCCTTTTTGTAGTGGAAAAAAATAGGATGGGCTGGCGTAGACTCTGAACTCTGCCCTCTAGATGTAAAATAAAAAAGCCACTAAATTTACCTCCCGTTTACGGACACTTTTAGATGTCGACGCCCCATGGTGAAGTTTGTCTTGCTTCACCCCCTCCACATCTATCACAAAGTCAGCCACTGCCTAAAAGGATTTTTGCTGGAGCAGTACCTGTAAGGCGGGGGATTTGCAAGTCTTGACCTCAATACTTTCACAAGCGGCGAACTCCGCTTGTGGACTGAAACAAAGCGGGTGGCATACCTGCCATAGTGCACGAAATTTCGCCCTCATAAGCAGTAACAGAATCCTCCTTGCTCTTAAACTCGGAACTCATCTCTCCTCTTGTCCCTCAAGTTCCGGGGTATATACTTCTCCAAAATAAGCTAGAGAATGATGCCAAGTTAAGGTGGTGCAGTGTGCTGGGACACTCAAATGTACGGACAGCCACACATTTTGGATTTCCCTGAACGGATACGTCACAAATTCCGCACTGAGGTTCTACTATGTCGATCTTATGTAGCAGATCAGACAATCAACCAGAAAAATCATAGGAATCTCTAATCCAGCACCCTTGAATTTACTGGAGGTCGGGTTTCAGCTTAAGGAATTTGAGTTAAAAGTTAATGCTGATCACTTGTCATTATGGGCCCTGTAGTCAATCGAGGAGGAAACGTGCCTACTTCCAATGAGGGCATCCATGCGGGGGGGGGGGAGCCATAGCAGCTGCATGTGGTACTCCCGGAACATGAGGTGCTGGTGCAGAAAACACTGGAGGGTGTCGGCCTTGATCAGATAAACCGCTAAGATAAGCAAGCACATGGTAAATCATCTCTAGGGTAGGTTGGGGTGGTAATTCATCATATTCCCTTGCTCATTTTCCCTTCCTCACCCTATCTTACTACCTCATCAGTCGGTGGAGGAGTCATCGCCCTGAACAGATGGACCAGGCGTTTATTCCTCTACCTCTGGAGGACGGTTTCCTCCCGCGACCCCCGACCCACGACCTCTTTCCATTGCTCCTCTTTGAGCTACAGCCCTAGTGCTGGCTCAGATGCAACTTGTCTTGTCAGTGCTGGTGTGGGACACTGTTGCTATAGTCTAACCATATGACGAAATAGAGTGAGGAGGTCCAGAAGTACCCAATTTGGATTCACCTGAGATACCAATTGGATCCCAGTTAACGCACGAAGAAAGAAGAATGGAATTTTCCTAAAGTCTATAGCCTCTAAAGAAAGTAATGGGCGTCCCTTACTCCCCCACTAGCCTCCGATTTTCCTAACCCTCTCCTCAATTCCTACCGTTCCTTCAAGACTCTACGAGATCGTTCTTGTTGTGATGAGACCAACGAACCTAAAGCTTTGGATACCAGTTTGCACGACCCAAAACGAGCCGCGAGTGGGCACCCACACCTATCTATTGTGAGCGAACCAACAAATCTAAACCAACATTTACCAGCATATTTCAAACCTAATAACGAAATATAACGCGGAAGACTCAAATCTTATAATATACCCAATAAACAGCTTCTTAAAGTTTACAACGATCATCCCAAAATCCGGAAGTCATCACATCAAGAACATTATCCTCAAATTTACTAAGTCTAAAGAGTATTAAGAAAACTAAAATAAGTAAAGATGGGTCCATGTCCGAACTTCCAAGACATCAAGACGGAAGGAGGAATCAGTCCGAGCTAGAAAACGTAGCTCACCCTGAATTATGATATGATGGATACATGGCTATAGAGTGCGGACGAGTCGAAAGTCGATGGCACGTTTGCTGCACTCAAAAAAATAACAAGAAGAAAATACAAGTAGGCGGTCAGTACAAAGAACACGTAATGATTAGGTATCATCGGCCCAACTCAAAATAGAAAGCTATATATATCAAATAATATTATAAAAATCAAGGACAATACTCAACAGGTAGCAACAACAAGGTACAAGAACCATGGGCAACAACCTCAAGCGCCACTATGAGGAATCAAAGCCTCCACACCATAATTATTTTGGACAAAGGGTCTATAGAATTGGTATATGAACATGTTCAAGATTACTTCTCTTTATTCTTACCGTGCGGAATGTGATACTCGATCCCCTAATACTACGTGTCGGAAGTGACAACTCCAATCTCTTGAATACTACGTGTCGGAACGTGACCACTCGATCCCTTTATACTATGTTGTCGGAAAGTGACACCCGATCCCCTAATACTACATTTCGGAACGGACACCCAATCCCCTAAATACTACATGTCGGAACGTTTGAAACCCGATCCCTAAACACTAGTGTGTCGCGAACGTGACCACCCGATCCCCTAATACTATGAGGTGTAATGTGAAAACGATCCAGTTTTAATCTCATTAAGTCTATTTCATTCAAGTCGTTATGCCAAGGTGTCATCTTAAAAAAGAGTATTCAAAGATAAAGATTCAACAGTACTAACATTCATTTCCACCCCAATACCAATTTGCAACATACCAAATCCGCAATCAAGCATATAGAAGCACTTTACAATACCTTCCAATACATATCCATCGCCTATAAAGGAGTGAATATGAAAAGAATAAAATCAATAACATACATCCACCGATGAATCGCGATCAAGCAACGTTACTTCTCAATTCCTTTGGCTTCCTCTTCGCTTCTCCCTTTTTGGCGCTCGTTTCTCCCTCTTTCCGATCTTTGTTATTTTTCCCTCTCCAAATTATTTTTCTTTTACCCTAATTATCATATAATCAATTATAAAAGATGATAACAGTAAACCCATTATGTTATTTCAAGGTACTATTTTAAACCCCACAAGTAAAAGAACTTACTAAACTTACCCCACTAAATTTCAATAAAGATGTCATGAATGCGTCCAAACACCATTTAAAACTTTTATGAGAAGAAATCCGACCCAGTCGAGGGTACGGCAAACCTGTGACGGCCCGTAGTGTCGCGACGCCGTAATGCCGGTCCGTCCCACAAGATTCAGGAAATTAAAATTACAGTAAAGGGTTTCTGACGGTCCGTCGTATCTACGAATGGTCCTGCTTACAGTTCCGTATGGAAATCAGAGAGTCGGCCAGTACCAGATTTCAGAGTGGAAGTGTTTGGAACGGAGGCACACGACAGACCGTTGTGCCTTTATGACGGTTCTCGTCCTACTTGTTCGTCGAGGGAAATGAGGAGAGCAACAGGAAAATTACACATGGGTGGGACGACGGGGTCCATGAGGGTCCGTCAGGCAATGAAGGTCGTCGCGTTATCCGTCGACCATAGTCAGTTTTTATCACAAATGAATTCACTGCCAGAATGACTAAAAGGTCGGTACAGTTTCGCTTGTTATAAAACTGGTCATTGCATTAAGTTTAGTCATGCACATTGTAATGACCAGAAAGGTCATTTATGGAAGGAAATTTGAATATTAGTGTAACTTGAGTAAGTAATCGCTAATAATGGCGTTAATTGTGATAATTATTTAAAACCCCAATAGTACTTAACCATTATATTAAACTAAGTAGTAGGTCTTCTCACTTTTAACATATCATTAATTCTAGAAGAAAAAAAATCATACGAGAGAGGCGAATGGCATAATTCGAGGCCACAATATAAGCGACCCATGCTGAAGGTAAATCCCAAAGTTTATTTTGTTTATGTATTATTTTTTTTATAGGAAAAGAACATCATATAAATGGTTGGTGATGAGTTGTATTATTATATTAATATGTAAAATAACAAGTTTGAAGGATTAAAGCGGTCTTGGTTGAATGTTTAGGGGCATTAATTAATGATATGTTCTTTCTATGGTTAAAATTAAATTGAAATTGGAAAATGCTATTGTCCAAGTGGGTTCTACAATAAGATTGGATAGGTTGTTCGTTAATGTGTGGGTATTAAGGATTAATTAATGGTTGCCTCCATTGTTCATAATCAGTTGGCTTCCATTCAAACTTAATTTTAGTTCCACTTAATCATGTTATAAAAGTAAGGTTTGAATTATTGAGATAAGTAATAAATATAGCTAATATCAACTTCGAATGTACTAATGGTATGGAGAAACTTAAAAACTCCACCTTATACTTGAAATTGGAAATACTGAGGGTTGACATAAGTAATTGGCCTGAAAAATTTCGGAATCTGATTTAGGTTTGTGTAGACTTTCTGTTTTCTAGTCCATATCTATAATATAGGCGTGTGGTTATTTTTGAAATCTGCTAGCGACTACTGTACCCACTGAATAGATGCAATTATCGCCCCGGCCCAGATCATACTCATCAATGAGAATAGTCAAGTCCCGGAGTAATCATTACAGATTATTTGAGGCAAGTGATTCCTAATCTCTGTAAGTGTATGGAATGCATAGTATTCCTGTGATATATGTTGAGAGTAACGGTATTTGTTGTGGGTTGACTGTCTTACATTGATTAATCGAATGATTTAAAAAAAAGGTTGGTGGACTCTTCCACATTGATATTTTCTAAAGCTTAAAAAAAAGGTATAACAAAGTCAATGTGATTAAGTGTTTGTGTGTGAGAGTGTTGAGAAATGCCCCTTTGAAAGCTTCGCCCATCTGAATCATTGTTGATGTGCATTCTAACGTCCTGCGGACTGAAGTATGTCCGAACCTCACATATGGGAATGTTAGATAAAATGCTCTTCATCCTTTCCAGTTTTGTTGTGAACATGTCATGGGCATCAAGAACTCTTTAAGGCATTGGTTGTGCAGCTACTCAACGTGTTAAGGGCATGAGATACTAGAAATGGAGTACTTAAGATTTTCGTTTAGCTAGTTTTATGTACCATTTCGAACAGGATTTAGTATCGCCGCGTCGCGCCAGGAATATATTTCGATTGACGACCGCGCGCCGCACCATGGTTACTATTATCAGGTCGTGTGGGCACCGTGATAGATGAATGAAAGAGATATGGTCCCATGTTTGCTGATCGTGTGATTGCCTTCTGCGGGAACTTGTGATGATAATAATGAGCTTTTGGGATTGAGGCATATCTTAATCTGTTGCAAGTATTGTTGTTTGAGAATATGTATTCTTTAAAGTATGGTGTTGAGGATATGTAATTTGTGAAGGTTGTAGTTGCGTGGTTAGTAATTGTTTAAAGTGTCTGTTGTTGTGAACAGGGAACCCTTCTGTAAAAACAGGTTGTTGTTGAGGGATATGTTAATTGTTTAAGTGTTCTTGTTGAAAAAAACCATCTGCACTGTAAACAGTAAGTTGTTAGGTTGGGCTTATTGTTATATAAAAGTTGTCGTGTAGAGTTCGGTGGGGATGGTAGGATAGATACCCGTATTCATGATTAGCTTGTGTCTTAGAGGTTTACTTGCTGATTACCCTGTGGTTCTGGTACTCACCCCCTTGCTTCTACAATTGAGATCTTTGCGTACGTTATGAGCTTGGATTTGTGGCTGTGTACTTGCAGTGTCTTCTTTTCCGAGGCTTACTTGACAAATTTGTGAAGGTAGCTGTGGGTAAGTCTCACGGAACTATCTTTTTTTCATAGTTTTGACCTATTGTTACCCAGTATATTGTACGACACCACAAGTTCATTGAGAATTATCTTTCATTTGATTCAAATGTAATACTTTAGGAGGCTTGTAAAACGTCCCCCAGTGACCACCAGCAAGCAGTTTCTGTGGCTATATGTTAGTTGATGTAAAAACTTTCCACATTTTATTATAATAGTTGGTGTTTAGGATGGACTTGTTATTTGGTGGGATAATGAAGAGTTACAATCACGTCAATTTTTGGGTCATGAAAATGTATTAGATACCTAGGTTCATCGGTCTCACGTGTGTATAAGCGAGTCTAAGTAGAGTCTCGAGGATGTAGTGGAGATGTCTTGTCTACTTCGAGAGGCTATAGTAACTTAGGAAAAATCTTCACTACTTGGTCTCTATCGTGCCGTACTAATCTTATTTTGATTGTTATCTCTTCACTCCATTCACTCTCATCTATGTAACGACTCGTGCGTAGTTCCTTATGTGAATAGTTGACGTGTCGTGTATTTGTTTCATGTTAGATCTAGTATTAAGGTGGAAATGATATAATTATGAAAGAATGTGTGATCATATTTGAAGGGGTTGAGTAAGGTTAGCTTTATCATATTTGAAGGGGTTGAGTAAGGTTAGTTATCATAGTGAAAACAAATATAGTACTTATCTGGTATAAGTAATATCTTGAGTGGTTCGACAATAAGAAGTTAAATGTTTTAAGAGTTCGTTAGATAGTAATAGTGTAACCTCAAAAAATACAGTTCATATAGTTGTCACACAATTAATGGGTTGCTTAGCGAATGAAGTTGCACCAGTTCCGGTCAAAATCTCTTTTGTGGTTTCATAGATTGAGTGTATACCAAAGAAAGCCATTATACGACTATTACAATGGTACTGATTGGTACTTGGCTAGAATTATGGAGTGTATTACTTTTTTTATCCATCTATCCTACGAAAGAATACATATAGCTTGGGCTTGATATTGAGCGAATTTGATAATATTTTAAAGTTTTTTAACAGGTAAAAAAATGTGTGGGCTACTTGGGTACAATCTTCTCGGTAGGTATGATATGTTCTAGTGGTGGATGTAACAGACCTTCACAAGGTAGTACTTGTGGTATATTGAAACAAAATATGTTGATTTTCAAGTTGGAATATTAACTAGTTAAGGAGTAATTAATTGTATTACATGCTCATATGATAAGATTTGGTGTTGAATTCATATTTTTTAAACCAACTAGCTTGTTAGTACGGATGGATGTGTTAAGCATTATTTATAAGAAAGCTTTTAGTGGTGGTTCTTTGGTATTGATATTAATGTGTATAGGTTATAAAGTGTATCCTTAAGATTCTAAATACGCATTTTATCATAAGATCCAATTGAGTGGATTAATATTGGAATGGCAAACATATATGTAAAGGAAATCCCAACGAGTATACTTGGCGAATGCAATCGCAAATTTTAGTAAGAAAATGTGTATAAATATAAGTTAGTCTGTTGAATTTGGTTGATATAGTTTGGTTTGAGATGTCATGTCGATGACAAGGTTGACTTTGTGGTGATGACAAGGGCTGACTGGATAGTGATAATCAGAGTTTGTGATGGATTGTGATTAGAATACAACTATATGATAAGTTTTGTTGGTTAAAAGACTTTGGTATGATAATGGTGACTTTAGAATGTCTGAGTTATGATTTACTACTATTTTACGAGTAACACAGTTGTATGGTAATTTTTACAAGGAGTTAGGATGTCACTCGTTTAGAACTGAAAGGAGCTAAAGTCATAATGGAATGAATTAGTGGGATGTAGTTCAACCTTTGGAAGGAGGCGAGAACAAGGATGCTTACTCAGATTGTAAGGGCCAAAGATGTCAGAAAGAATGGATAATTGAGTTCAGAGATACGTGATTTCATCTGATTTGCTCAGGTTATGGTAATATATAGTGTCACAAGATCATCAGATTGGTTAGAAAAAAAAACTATTGCATAAAACTTGAGAAAAAGTGTAAGGACGTTAAGCTTGAGTATGATGATTAGTTCATTTGTGGTTTTGAGTTTGATAATGAATATGGTGGAATTTTTAGCAAAAAATATGACAAGGATGGAGAGGTGATCAATAATAAGCTAAGATGTTTGAATTTGTAAATATCTTCAATGTATGAGCTAATGTCAAAAGATAAAAGGATTAGGTTACATAGTTAGATTCAAAATTCATGTTTTTCATTGTGAGTTAATATTTGTTGTACTGTATTTTGTCAAGGTATGAATTGGTAATGGGTAAGAAATGATTGATCACATTAAATATGAAGCATTTGGAAGGACAGAAAAATAATTTGAGTTGTTGGTCAAAGAATAAGATTGGTAAGCGAGTAGAAGAAAAAAGAACAAGAAATTTGGTATGTTGAAGATTTCAATATAGTTAGAAGCACCATGGGAGGAATTTAAGAGATGTGAAGAATAAGACCTCTCATATAGAGTCTTGGTTAGAAGTTGAAGGATGTATAAATTTTTCATTTATAAGTTCTAATATGACTAAGGATGTGAATTATTCGGTATAGACTTATTAGGAATTTATCAACAATTTTTATGAAGATTGGATTTTGATTTATGTGAAAAACAATGAGGTGTATAGAATTATGTGTTCTTATGTGGAGCTAAATTGTTCACATTATGATAGATAATTTATTTACGTTCAATGGTGTGGACCTATAGTTTTACATAATTAATCAAGATTTTAGGAGATTTAAACTATTTATATATGGGACGATACAAACTATTATGATGTGTTACATAGGCATTTGATATTGAGTAGAGCTTATGGTATCAAATTATTGGAGTGACCAAGATTTTTTTTTTCCTGTTGGTATGAGGCATATGATGGTGTGACTAATAGTTAAAATTGGTATCTGAAGAATTATGTGGACTTGAATTGAGTGTTATTCAAATGTTGTGTTTTTATGGTAATGTAATTTTTGATTTAAAATTAGTATTATCAGTCTTGGGGGTGACTTGTACTTGTCATGAAATACTTAAATGAAAAGAAAGGGAGTCACAATTCAAAAAAAAATTGGAGGCGATAATGTGCTAGCTAAGAAGACTTTGTTACTAGAAACTATTTGAGAGTAAGGTAAATGATTGGTGTAGTTATGATGTTTATTAGTATTGGGAGTTTTGACTTTAGTGGTGTACTAGAGAAGTAATGGAGGTTGATAAATTGAAGGTTTACTGTGAGATTGTTAATTGCGGATTGACGAGTTGATTGTGGGTGGCTAAATTTATATAAATAAATCCTAAATTAATACGAATGTTGATATGGTCACTATTAAAGGAAGTATCAAGGTTAATTTTATTTTGGTTTGATATATCCTAAATGTGACAAAAATATTCTATGTTTCATATATGATTTTCAGCTTCTATAGGATGATTTTTCCAAGTGGTGGATCGGTTGTACCCGATCCAATGTGGTTGTCCCTTTGTCGGTGGGCAATCCTTGAAACAGACTTAATCATTCATTTTATGATAGATTTGAACGTTGTTGTAATAGTTAAGTAGTACCATCGTTCTCATGCCCCCTGTAACTTAGAGAGACTTATATAATATCTTAAAGATTTACAATTATAATTAGAGATGTGTGTTTAAAGGTTTTGGCCTCCTACGTGTACCGGTTTATTCAGTGTTACTTGATCTGTTCTTATTTGGCGGTTATTACATGGATTCTCCTGATCGAGTATCAAATTTCTAAATATCTATTTTTATATATCTTAAAGCTAGTAAAATATTATGTTGTGAAAAGGGAATACTTAGATAGGATTGGGCGATGATTTATGATTATGAGTGTGTGTTGGGTGATTTAAGATTCGACTACTGGTTAATAACTCGATGATCGTTGGAAGGTTCCTTGGTTCCGTGAGAAAATATTACTTATGATGATTTGCTAATGGTCCAACGACTTTGACTTAGTTAGAGTCATCATGGTTTAGTCTTTGGCTTTACATTCATATCCCTTCTAGATTAAATTTGTCAACTTTTATTCTAAAGTTCAGTTCTTTGTAGTTGATCTTGATGGAATGGGTTCTAAAGAGAGGTTACACTCGAGAGATGCCACACGTTGAAAAATCATACCCTCAGGCGTTTTGATCGTGTTGGTTTATTCTTCCTTATTCCATGGTCATATTCGAGGATTAACCATAGTATTTAGTGGTGGATAATGTAATGAACCGAACGTCATTTTTGAAATTTGAATTTAGATGTAACTTGATGTTAGCTTAATCGAGAGATACCTGGGTAAAGTGTAGTTTATATTAAACCATATATTACTTTAAACCCATTTATAACTTAAATAAGTTGTAGGTCTTTCTCACTTTTAATCACTTTAATTAATTCTAGCAAAGAAAAAAAAATCAATAATAACGAGAGAAGGCGAATGGCATATTCAAGGCCACATATAAGCGAACCGATCTGAAGGTGTAACATCCCAAGTTTAGTTTGGTTATGTTTAAGTTATTTTTTAAAATTGAAAGAACATCATATTCATGGTTGGTGAGGAGTTTTTTGTATTATTACGATTTACTGTAAAATTACACAAATTTGACAAGGCATTATAAAAAGCGGTCCTTGGATATGTTTTAAGGGGCATTATTAAATATCGAGTTTTTTTTCAATGGTGAAAATGTAATTGAAATTATGAAAAGCTATAGTCCAGATTGGGTTATACAATTAGATTGTGTAAGTTGTTATTTAATGTATGGGTATGAAGGGTTATAAATGGTTGCCCCAGCCGGCCGCCAACTGTTTTATAATTGGTTGCTTTCCATTAAAATAATTTTAGTTTCTCACATGTTATAAAGTGAGGTTTGATATTCTGATATAGGTAATACAATTGACAATCACAATTTAACGGAACTCCTTGATTTAGGTTGGTGTAGACTTTTCGGTCTAGCGCCTATCTAATAATACAGTGGTGGTTGTTTTCGAATCTTATTGTGCTCTGTCCCTTGAATAGATAAGCATTGTTTGAAAGATCAACACAATGAGAGACTCATGTCCTAGAGTATTTCAGTCTGTCGAATTGTTTGGGGAGGACAAGGTGGATTTCTAAACTCTTGTTAACGTGTAGATAATAGCAATGTATTCCTTGTATATGTTTGAGAGTCACGGGTTGCTGATGGTTTTACTTGTCGCACATTGAGTAAATTTACATGATAAAAAAAGGTTTGACTTGTCCACATTGCTATTCTAATGATTACCCAACAAAAATAGGTATATTAAAAGGTAATGCTATTAATTATTTATGTGTATTGTGTTGAGAAAGATTTAAGGGTTTTTATCATTGTTGATGTGATGTTCATGGCTTTGTGTGGTTTGTGAATTAGTGCAATGTTTGAAAATGCTCCATCTCCATCCTCATTATTTGCGTGAACATGTCATTTTGCATTATTGTACAGGCATTGGTTGTGACAATGTTATGTGCATTGACAGGAAAGAATGAGGTAGCTTAAAGAGGATGTTAACCATTTCGCGGGACGTATCAAAAAAAAACTGCCCCCTTGATGGGTACTATTTTCATATCGGGACTATCGCGCGCCGCGATGTTTACTATTATCGACGGGTCTTCGGCATCGCGGCAGATGCATGGAAATAATATGTGCCCTCATGGTTCCAGGACGTGAGCGAAACCGCGAGTGTGTTATCACTACGTCAGACATGCATTAGTATCTTGACATTGAATTCCATTCCATTGCAACATACTTTCATTAGTGACCTTGATATCGTTTTGTGGTTGATCTTTGATTTCCTTCTGTGGAACTTGTGATTTGGAGTTAATATGAGTTTGTTATTGAGGATCTGTAAATTTGTTGAGTATTGTTATTACGGAATATTTAATTTTGTATAACGTATTGTTGTTGAGCCCTTCCCTTCTTTTGACGTTTTGTTGTTGCCGGCTATGTCCTTTGTTTCCAAACCTGTTGTTTTTGCGCCCCGGTCCTTTGTCAAGTTTGTGTTGGGAGGAACTTAATTTGTATCCGTTTTCTTGTTGACCTATGTGCGCTTCACCAGTGGAGTGTTGGTTGGGCTGATTTTTTATGCAATTTGTGAATTGTGGAGGTTGGTTAGGGATTGTTAGGAGTACCCGTACATATTTCATTCCCTTAGCTGTGATATACGCAGGTTTACCTGGCTGAGGCGCAACCATGTTTGTTTGGACATTGGTCGCCCCTTGCTTCCATAACTTTTTTGTAGGTTATTAAGCCTGGATTTTTGTTGTACTTGTCAATCTATTCTTTTCTGAGGCTTCTTGTAAATTTGTGAGGTAGCTATTTGTCGTCTCAGTGGACTTTCTTTCTTCATAGTTTTGATCTTGTTCTGTTCTAGAAACAAGTTTATTTGAGAGTTATATTTTAATTTTATTGAAATGTGATACTTTAGAGGCTTGTACACATGACCACCAGGTTGTGGGGTATAATGTAAGTTGATAGTAAACTTTCCGCATTTTATTGTAATAGTTGAGATTTAGGCTGACTTGTCTTGGTGGGATAAGACAAGTGTCATCACGTCCATTTATGGATCGTGACACACATTGCTTTTAGTGTCCTATTTTTTGCTCAAATCATGTTATCGCTTAAATGTTTTGATTCAGTAATGTTATTGTTCAGTATTACTCTATGGTTCATGCTCGGTAACTTTTAAGTACAAACACATATTCTACGCTATATCTTCTCGTGATGTAGGTTTTAGTCCTCAGCATGCAGATCATGCATAGATCGGTTCCCTACCATTACTTCAACAAAATTAACCGTGAGTCTTATTTCTTTGAGGACTAGTGAATGACTATCTTTATTCTTCTTAGCTTTAGTTTATTTTTTCTATATCTAGTTGGGGCATGTACAAGTATTTCTAGTCAATTTAGAGGCTTATTTCAGACATAGTTTGTTCCACCTTTCGTAATTGAGTTTGAATTTTCTTTTATATTTAAACTCTCAATTATCTATATTCGGATTTTAGCATGTATGTATTCTCCATCGTTTCAATGTTATCATGATTTATCTTCTGCACATTATTTATTGGTTCAGTTTATATCTCTAGTATGCTTATGACTATGCAAGAAGGGTTACCTTGGGGTCTGATGTTTGTGTAATCAAGGACACAAATTTTAATGCAAGTGTGTACAATCGTAAAATAATATAGTATCCAACAAAGGGTTCGGTTGTTTCCCTACCGGGAATGGTTGTGAGGAATTAATAAGAAAAGTAAAATGGTTCTAACTAGTACAACGACACATTTCGAAAATCATTTAATTAGAGGCTGACACAAGCATGAAAATACAATGTAGTGTGTTTGAAAATCAAAATTACTATTTAAAACCGTAACAATAGAGGAAACAATGTGAAACATATCTCTTAGAAAAGAATGTATACGGATAAGACTAACTATTGTGTAAGCTTACAAATAAATTTTTTTGAGCCATTTGTTACTTAGGTTAGTCATGAGGGCGAATATTTATCTCGCGAAAACACACTTACCTCGAGTAAATGGATTCCTTTTTACACCCATATTCTTTTTTTCTGTCAAACAAACACAAACTCCGCCTTGACCCACTCACTATCTTCAGCTGTTGTTTTTGGGGAAAGACTCGCGGAGCTGATCTCAGGTCGACAAAGGATCCTTCGGCCATCATTTAATCAGTCTTAGTTTTTTAAGACCTTTTGATCTAGTTAAGTAGGGGCGGCAACTAAAGTGATTGTACAGCACTACAATTTCATTAAATTCCACACAACTAATCAAATTAAATCACAATTAAACAAAAATAAACCATAAAGAAACAAGCAAAACCAAATAGATATATCATCTAAACCATATTAACATCCTCAAACCCCAAGAAGAAATTGGGATTTAAAGTTAGACATACTACCAAGAATACAATTATCAAAATATTTCATTTATGTTATGTGAGATTTCATAATCCCCATTGATTTTAATCCAATCCCAACTGTTTTTAGATGAAAACCTTTTGTATAATCTCACAGTAGTTTCCAACCCTCTTCTATAACCTATACTTAACAATCAAAGCTAAAAATTATTGTTTACTACAAGGATTTTGATCTATTGCTAAAGTTAAACTTGTATTTATAGTTATCACAACATTGTGTTGCAAAGGACCGATTCACGCTGTTACTAGGCTCAGCATCTACTCTCTACTCGGATTATCCCCCCTTTAGTATGTTTTATCCGTCTCGTGTTTTAAGCCTATAATACTGGCGATGTTTTCAATCATTGAATCATTGTGCGACTAGTAACTACTCGGGAACAATTGCAACACGCTCCCAAGATAAACCCGTTTCTATCGCTTTCTCTCCGATCCTGATCCTTTCCTTCTTGGACCAACTCAAAAAGAGGGGGGTTTACCCATGAGCCTAATAAAGATTTCTAGTATTAGCTTTCACAATATAAAAATCTTTATTGTTTACTTTATATTATTTTACAAAAACATTATGGATCTTATTTCAGAATTTAAGTTTATTTGATGTTTTCTAAAGCTGTTCTAATCTAAAATATTATTCATCCTTATGAGTGTCAAGACCTTTTAGTCGTTTCGGGCATAGAAGCCTTTGTGATCAAAACTACTGGCGGTCGACGGATCGCGACGGACCGTCTTGGCCATTGACGGACCGTCATGACCCCATTCGTCCCAACATGTGTATTTTTCCTATATTCTCTCCTCATTGCCCTCGACGCAAGTAGACGAACCGTCATAGGCCAACAGTCCAACGGGTGTCGGGTAGAGGACGTATCTGACACACGTAGTTTATTAGGGGATCGGTGTGTCCCACGTTTCTGACACGTATTTAGGGGATCGGGTGTCACGTTCTGACACGTATATTTATGAGGACGGGTGTCCGTTCGATACGTAGTATTAGGGGATCGGGTGTCCAACGTTCGCACACGTAGTATTAGGGGATGGTGTTAAGTTGTCGACACGTCTATTAGAGAGGATCGGAGTGTCACGTTCCGACCCGATTAAACATAAAGAGAAGTAATCTTGAATCATGTTTATACTCCATTTTGAAGAACCTATGTCCCAAATGAGTAATGGTGTAGGAAGCCTGACTCTTCATAGGTCGAGTTGATAAGTATTTGCCCAAGGAGTATACTGTACTTGTTATTGCTACCAACTGTTTGAAGTTTCGTAGTTGTGATATTTATAATTTACTTGATATATATTGCTTTCTATTTTGAGATGGCCGATGAATACCTCTCATTACCGTGTTCTCTTTATCTAACTCCCACTTCTATTTTCTTTTATTATTTTGTGGGTGCAGCGGCCCATCGACTTCGACTCGCCTCAACTCTAGTCATTTCCAGCACAGAAGTCAACTTCAGGTGAGGATATCTCCTAGCTCGGTCTTGATTCTCTCCTTCACGTACTGGCTTTCTTGAAGTTGGACATGAACCCAATCTTTTTACTTATATTTAAGCTTTTAATTACTCTTGATTTGAAATTTGAGGATAGATGTTCTGGTGTGATGACTGTCGATTGGAACAACAAGTATTGAGTTTTAGGAAGTTTTTAATGTTTTCGTTAATGAAGTTTTGAGTCTTCCGCATTTTAATTTTGTTTTCTCTATGGTTGAATTAGGAACGTTGGTTTTGGATTGTTGGTTCCGTCAACTAAGGAGTAAGTGTGAATGCGCCTCGCCAGGCTCGTTTTGGGAATCCTGATGACATGATACATAATACAATATCATAAAAGATCAACTTTTTTAAATCATTATTACAATATCTACAACAAATAAATTATTTTAATTATCATTAAATACATTAAAAATAAAACAATAACTAGTATAAGTAGTAGGGAGGTGGTAGGCATTCTTTTCATGATAATAATGGAATGTTAATTATGGGTAGAAGTATAGTACAATCGTATCTCTCAAGCATTTTATTTTTAAACCCAATAAATTAGTTTTCACTTACAGCTTCTGACATGATTTCATTTAACTTAATCCCTATTCCCTCTTACTATTTTTTTCTTTCACACTTATCTAAATTTCAAATTACAATTACTCCATAACCCTTTTTTCATTTAGATTTGAATACTATTATTTCCTTATTGCATGAAATTGAAAAAATATACTAATTTTAAATCTATGGTTTGTTAAATTATGATATGTGAAATGTTAACAATTTCTGGAGGGCGTGGGGGCCGAGGTCATGTCGGTCACCAAACCGGCCGGGGTGATGGGCAAACGGGAAGCACATTACAAATCACAACATGGTAGGGACACTAACGGACAAACAAACGAAAGGGCCCATTGTTATGCTTTCCCTGGGAGATCGGAGGCGGAGACATCTGATGCTGTCATCATCAACAGGTAATCTTACTGGTTGTTTAATTGCAGCTTCTGTATTGTTGTTGATCCTGGAATCCACATTTTCTTATGTATCTTCTATCGTTCACTCATTTGCTATGGTCCCTAAATTTATCATTGTAGAATTACTTGATATTGCCATTCGTGTTTCTACTTCCGGTGGTGGTCTAGGTAGTTGAACAGTATAGAGGTCCCCCCCATTTGTTTTGTGCACTTTGTGGGAGTAACAACTTATGTAGATTTGTTATCTTAGATATGGTGATTGAATGTAATCTCTGGGTATAATACTTGGCTTCTCCACAATTTGCGATCTTGGATGTAATGCTAAAACCATTACGTTAGCCAAGCCTGGGACAGATCCGTATAGTGTGGGAGGGTGACTACACTTCTAATCCGGTGACGATATATCTCCTTTCTTCGTGCTAAAGAAATGGTTAGTAAGGGTGTGGTTAGCTTTCTTGGCACATCTCAAGGATGATACACTACCCAGTACCAGCTTTGATTGAGTCGGTTTATTCGGTGGTCCGTGATTTCTTGATGTATTCCCTGCAGATCTTCCGGGTATGCCCCCAGCTAGGGATATTGACTTCTATATGATCTTGAACCGGTACTACTCTCGCCCCTTTCTATAACCCCTCATCTATAGATTTCACCCGCTGAGTTTAAGGGAATTAAAAGACCCAAACTCAGATATTGTTGAGTAGCAATAGGCACTTCATTAGACCAGTGCATCTCCTTGGGGTGCTCCGGTTTTTGTTTTGTGAAGAATAAGAGTGGGAGTTATTCGGATGTGCATAGACATATACACGGCAAATGAACATGGACCATAAAGACAAGTATCTCCTCTTCCATCGCATTGATTAACTTTGTTCGACTCAGTTACCAAGGTGCTTGTGGTCTTCTCTAGATTGACTTGACATCGCGGTTAATCATCAATTGAAATAGAAGCAACGGATGTGCCAAAGAAGTGCTTTAGAACCCCCATGTATGGCATTAGAATTTGTAAGTGAATGTCTTTTGTTTACGAATGCCCCCCCTGCTCAAGCGTTCAATGAGTTTGATGAACTGGATTTTTAGCCTATTTAGAGATCTCTCTCTTTGTGATCGTATTTCTTGGATGATAACGATAATACAACCAAGATAAGAAGGAAAAAACAATTGAAGGAGCTTTGAGAATGGTATTGGACTTTGAGGGAGAAAAGCTTTATGCCAAAAGTTTCTAAGTGTGGAGTTTTGCTAGATGCATGTCCTTCTTGGGGAACGTGGTTTCTAAGGATGGAGTGATATGGGGATCCTTCTAAGAATCGAGTAGGAAGAATGGTAAGACCTACTTGTGTCAGAAATAAGGAGCTTTGTGGGTTTTAGCTAGCTACTACCACTAACGGTGCATGACTCCCCAAGCACCGCCGATTTGTCAAGGGATTCTCTTCTAATTGCTTCACACTGACGAAACTTGACTACAGCAAATGTTTCCATTTGTATGGTCTGGATGAGTGTGAGGAAAGCTTTCAGAAGCGCAAGACTCTGTTCACTACTGCAAAAAACCAATTCTCACCTTACCAGTGGAAGCAAGAATTTCATGTGTATTGTTGATGCATCTATTCGGGTTTTGGGTGCAGTGCTATGCAAGAGAAAAATGTAATTGCTTATATGCTTCAAGCCATTAAAAATGCATGACTAACTATCCACAACTCAGATTTGGAATTTGCCGCGGTAGTTGTTTGCACTAAAGTGCATGGAGACAACTATTTTATTATGGGGTTAGTGTGAGGTCTAATACGGATCATCGTATCTAACTATGTCTTCACTCAGAGAGATTTGATTTGAGACAGAGGAGATGGATGAACTACTTAGGACTATACGGTTACGACATCACTATTTTGTATCATCCGGGGGAAGGCAATGTTTAAGCGGATCTTTAAGTGAAGGCGGGAAGATTAAGGGAAGTCTAGCTCAACTTGCAAGCTTTCTAGACGCCCATAGCTATGGAGGTTCCATTCGGCTACCGACCTATGAGACTGAAGTAAATGAGAAGGGAGGATTTTTACTGGGTGGAGGGCAAATCTTCCCTTCCTTGACAATATTAAGGAAAGCGTTTATTTATGAAAAAATTGAATCCGGATCCGAGATACAGTGTTGGCAAGGAGAGGCAAGAAGCCGAAACAGCGATGAGGTAATGAGTTTTTAGGATAAGGTAAGGGTATGTGTAACCACCGCGTCGATGATTTGATCACCTATTAATTCTTACGTATGCTCATTAGTCACGGTTTCGATACCTCCGGGTGAACCACTATGTACCAGGACCTAAGCAACACTTTTGGTGGAGAAAATGAAGCGTGATCTTGTTGGATTTCATGCCAATGTCCAATTGTCAAAAGTAAGTATGAACACCAAAGGCCCGAGGAACACTCTTTCAGAGGACCCATTCCCGAATGGAAATGGAGAGAATTGCATGGACTTCGTGGTTGGTATTCCAAAGACATGGGGCAGTTCGACTCCATTTCGTGACGTGGACAGATTACTAAGTCTGCTCATTCAATGGAGGGTGAACAAGTCTTGTTGAAAGTTTCGCCAATGAAAGGGTGATGCGTTTGGTAAAGAAGGCCAGCTAGCCCAAGTACATTGTCCCTTTGAAGTACTTAGAGAGAGGGAGGTGGGCTTATGAGTTAGCCTTGGCCTCCAGGGCGTCCGAATCATCCCGGTGTTTCATATGTGTCGATGTTGGAAAGATCCATGGGGTGTAAACTACATTATCCGTTGGGATTTCGTTTTGCTTGATGGAAATTGTCTTATAGGAGTAGCCTGTTGCACATTTTAGATAGAGCAATTGCAAGTTGAGGGGTTGTTTCCAAAAAAAAAAGGGGAGATTGCATCTCTATCAAGTTCAATGGAAGAATCGACCCGTTGAAGCGCACTTGGGAGAAGGAGGCAATATCGAGAAAAGAAACCCACATCTATTTACAGATTCAGTATTCCTTTTCGCCCTTGTTTTCCCCTTCTTGTGATCGTTCGGGGACGAACGATGGGTAAATTGGTATCTATTGAACGACCTGTTTAGTCTTTTGGCAACGATTTTATATTCTGGAACACTGGCAGAAGTGAGGATGACCACTATGGCCGCACGGGCAACGACGACCTCGTGGAGGTGTCTTTTCAAAATACCTTGGAAACATCTGAAATTGGGTACGTGAAAATCGACTTCTCTGACTTCGTAACCAAAAAAAAAAAAAAAAAAGAAATTGCAGAACTGACCGTCACAGGTGTGCGACCGTCACCAGGTGTGCGGACCGTCACACACAAAGAGTCTTCAGTGTCAAATTCACATCTCTGACCCTTGCGACGGACAGTAGGACGGACCCGTCGCAGGCACGACGTCCCGTCACTGGCTGTGTAGTTCCCACCAGCGGGTCGGAATCCCTGATTAAATAATTTAATGGGGCTTTTGGACTATTTCCTGTTTTAATTCCAAAGTAATGGGTTAATGTTTAATAAGTCTAATTACTTTGAGGTTAAAAGATGTAACCTTCATTTATTTAGTGAATTCTTAGTGCCCATCTTTTGAAAACTTAATTATAGATATTAGGGTAAAAGAGGGTTTTGATAAGAAAAGAAAAAGAACGCAAGAGCAGCAGAGAAGAATCGATCAAGGGGAAGGGGAACTCATCGTTGGGAAGATAGCTTGTTGATCTGCAATTCGGGTCGGTGAAGGTAGGTTATCGGTTTTAACACTATTCGTAGTAACCTTCATAGCGAATGATGTGTGGTTGATAGTATTAATTAAGTCTTCTTATCTTAACTTGCGTGTATGCATGTGATCTTATATATATACCCTGAGTGTGATAAAATAGCATGATGAGCTAATTTGCACTTAATCTTGTAAGAAACCCTAAACTGCTTTGTTAATGATGAAAGCCTTGGTAAAAAGAAGGCTTAATGAACGAAAGTAGTTAGAATTAGGGATCGTGGTCAGCGTTTCGACACCAGGATAGAAATATGAGGATCGAGTGTCACGTCCGACACCAAGATAGTAATATGGATCTGGGTGTTACGGTCTGGTACCCAAGGATAGAATAAGGATGATCGGAGTGTCACGTTCCGACACCAGATAGTATAGTCTTGTGCCACTGTCCGGTACCAAGGAAAGAGATCTGAGGATCGGAGTGTCAGCGTTTCCGACACCAGATAGTATATATGGCGGGTGCCTTCTGTAACCAGGATAGAATATGTAGGATCGACGTGTCCACTTCCGACACCCAGGATAGTTATGGATCGGGTGCCACGTTACGGTACCAGGATAGAATGAGGAGCGGAGTGGTACGTATCGACCAGAGTAAATACTATAATGATCTTGAGAGATACTAAGATACTCAATCTAAGAACGTTTCCAAACTGAGTATTAGTGAGTAGGCGTGAGTCCTCATTGATGTGCTTGGTGTTGTACCCAGATTATGGTAATTGTAAATGACAATGCTAAGGATATTAGTTGATTTTTATGGATGTTATCCTGATATATACTGTTTTCTATTTTGAGTTGGGGCCGATGGAAAAAATACCTACTCAGTAACTTGTGTTGTACTGACCCCCCTACTTTTTATGTTTTCCTTTTGTTTATTTGTGGAGTGCGGCAAACGTGCCATCATCTTCGCTCACAGAGTCAAACCAGTCGTCGTCCACCGGATCTTCAGGGTGAGCTAATGCTTCTAGCTTGGACTGAATCTCCTCCTTCCTCATGTCTTGTGGGCATGAAGTTTTCGGCATGACTCAGCTTTTTATTTGTTTAGAGCTTCTTGAATCTCTTAGTTTTAGTAAATTGACCTAGATGTTCTTTCTGGTTATGACTTCCAGATTTTGGGGAAATAATAGATGTTGAATTTTAGAATTTTTGAATTGTCTTTTTATTTTGAGTTTAAAGGGGGGGGGTTGGGAAGGAGGAAAGGGTGGGTTCTCCGCATTGCTTTAATGTTGATATTTAAATTGAATGGTAATGTTTATATTGGTTGGTTTCTCTCACATAGGATGGTATCAATGTGGGTGCTAGTCGGCGGCTCGATTTTGGTCTGACCAGGAGACCGGATTGGTGATGGGTTTACTTGTCCACACTTGATTAATTCTAATAATGAAAACCAAAAAGGTTTGACTTGGCCACATTGATTAATTCTAATGATGAAAAAAAACAGGTAATATAAAAGGTAAGTTATTATATTTATGTTGATTTGTGTTTGAGAAAATTTGAAGGTTTTTTGACTCATTATATGATGTATTTCAATGTTTTGTGTGGTGTGAATGTGTCAATGTTTGAAATGCTCATCTCCTCATTATTTGTGTGAACATGTATTTGCATTATGCTACTAAGGCATTGGTTGTGACAGTGTTATGTGCATTGAGAAAGAATGATACTAAGAGGATGTACCATTTCGAGGGACTTTCGCGCCCCTGGGTGATTGGATACTATATTTTTATGGGACGTATCGCGCGCGGCGAGGTTACTATTATCGAGGGTCCATTTCGTGCATCCGCGGCAGATGCCTGGACAATATGTCCCTCTGGGTCCCTACTGAGCGCGACCAGCGGTGTGTATCACTACGTCACAGTCCATCAGTATACTTACCATTGATTTCATTCCTGCACATACTTATAATAGTGAACTTGATAATCTTGTTTTTGGTTTATTCTTTGTGATTTCGTTCTGTGGAACTTGTGATTGATTATATTGAGTTTGTTCTTGAGGATATGTAATTTTTTGAAGTATTGTTTGTGAGAATATTTAATTTGTTAAAGTATTGTTGTTGAGAAATGTAATTATTTGAAGTGTTTGTTGAGGATATGTATTTTGTTTAGTGTTGTTGTTGAGACAGTAATTTGTCAAGTGTTGTTGTTGAAGGATGTAAGTTGTTTAAGTTTTCTTGTGCACTATGTACGACGCTGTAAAACCGTGACGTTGTTTAGGTTTGGGCGGATTTTTTGCAAGTTGTGATGTGGAGGTTCGTTTGGTGATGTAGGAGTACCCGTATTTACATTCCCTTAGCTTGTGTTACGAGGTTTAATTGTCTGAGCACCATGTTGTTTTGTGTCGCCCCTTGCTCTATAAACGTTGTTTGTAGGGTCATCCGTCCCATTTATGGCTCGTGACACACATTGCTTTTATTTCCTATTTTTGCCTCAATCATTGTTTCGCTTAAATGTTGTTTGATTCAGTAATGTATTTTCATAAAAAGAAAGGGGATAAAGAGAGATTCCTGTAAGGGAGGGTCCTGGCATGCGGGGATGATTTTCGAATATGTGGAGTGTTGGGGCGTCGTGCTCCTTGAGGTGAGGGGTAGGCTGTGGAATTAGGGTTAGTGGAAATAGTGGGATGAGGATGGTAGGAGAGGGGTCAAGGAGGGAAGTATGTGGGTACGAGTCTCTAGAGGTGGTGGGTGCGGCATGGGTATGGTGGGCCGGTGTGTTGGTGAGGAGTGTAAGAGTGGCGAGGTCTGATGGGGAAGGGCGAGTGAAGAGGTTTCTGGAGTGGATGGTGTGGGTAGTAAAGGGGGGAAGGATCGGTTGGGAGGGAGAAGTCGAAGGGGAGGAAATTGGGAGTTGGAAAAAGGGGTTAGTAGTGGTTTGGGAGGTGGAGGTGACAGTGGATGGTGGTAAGTAATTGAGAATGGAGGATAGGAAGGGGTTGATGGGGTCGCGAGTGATGGCTTTTGGGGTGCGGGCGGCTGTGGTGAAGGAGGTGAAAGTGTGTGGTTTTCGGTGGATGGCTGGGAGTGTTTGTAATGTGGTTTTGGTGTAGGGTGGGGGATGAAGGGATGCTGCATGAAGGTGGGGGTGGAAGATAGTTTGGGAGTGGGAGGCTGGTAGGGTGTGGGAGGTGGGTAGTATTTTTGAGGGAATTTAGGGGGGGGTGAGGGTAGGGGGGGAAAAAAGTGCTCGGTAACGTTTAAGTACAAACATATTTCTACCTATATCTTCTCTCGTGTGTAGGTTTTAGTCTCAGCATGCAGATCAATGCATAGACATCGTTTCCTACCATTCTTCAACAAATTAACCGTGAGTCTTATTTTCTTTTGAGACTTGTGAATGACTATCTTTATTCTTCTTAGCTTTAGTATTTTCTATATCTATTTTGGGGCATGTAGCAAGTATTTCTATCAATTTAGGCTTGATTTCAGACATAGTTTTGTTCCACACCTTTCGTAATTGAGTTTGAATTTTCTTTTATATTTAAACTCTCAATTATCTATATTCGGATTTTAGCATGTATGTATTCTCCATCTTTCAGTTTATCATGAGTTAGCTTTCTGCACATTATTCTTGGTTTCATTTTAAAAAATATCTCTATATGCTTTATGACTATGCAAGAAGGGTTACCTTGGGGTCTGATGTTTGTGTAATCAAGGACACAAATTTTAATGCAAGTGTGTACAATCGTAAAATAATATAGTAAGCCAACAAAGGGTTAGGTTTGTTTCCACTGGGAATGGTTGTGAGAATTAATAAGAAAATAAAATGAAGTTCTAACTAGTTACAACTGCACACATTATCGAAAATCATATTAAATTAGAGGGCTGACACAAGCATAAAATAACAATGGGGGGTTTTGAAATCAAAATTAATATTTAAAAACAGTAAAAACAATAAGAGAAACTAATGGGAAACGAGATCTTAGAAATAGAAAGGTATACGGGATAGACTAAACTATTGTGTACATGCTTTTACAAATAAATTTTTTTGAGCATTTGTTACTAGGTTAGTCTATAGAGGGCGAAATATTTCTCGCGAACAACTTACCTCGAATTAAATGGATTCCTTTTAACACCCATATTCTTCATGTAGAACAACCTCCGCCTTAGACCACTCACTATCTTCAGCTGATTGTTTGGGAGAAGGACTCGCGAGCTGATCTTCATGTCGACAAATCCTATCGGCCATCAATTTATCAGTCTTAGTTTTAAGACCTTTTGATCTAGTTAGGCGGCAACTAAAGTGAAATTGTATCAGCAACTACAATTTCATTAAATTCCAACACAACTAATAAATTAAATCACAATTAAACAAAAAATAAACCATAAACAAGCAAGAACCAATAGATAATCTAACCCATATTAACAGCCTCAAACCCCAAGAAATTGGGTTTTAGTTAGACATATACAAGAGATACAAATTTATACAAAATGAATTTTCATTTAAATGGGTATGTAGATTTCATAATCCATGGATTTAATCCCAAATTTTTGAGATGAAACCTTTTGTATCTTCAAGTACTTCAAAACCCTCTTCTAACTTATAACTTAAAAATCAAAGCTAAAAATTATTGTTTAATACTAAGGAATTTGATCCTATGCTAAAAGTAATAACTTGTATTTATAGTTATCAAAACATTGTGTTGCAAAGGACCATTCAACGCTGTTACTAGGAATCACCAATCTACTCGGTATCCCCCCTTTAGTATGTTTATCAGTCTCGTGTTTTAGCCTATAATATCTACGTGTTTTTAATAATTGTGCGACATAGTACTACTACGCGGAACTAATTGGTAACACGCCCAAGATACCGTTTCTCTGCCGATATGATCCTTTCCTTCTTGGACCAGCTCAAAAAGGGGGGTTTACACCATGCCTAATAAAAGATTTTCTAGTATTAGCTTTCACAATATAAAAATATTTATTGTTTAATTTATATTATTTTACAAAAAATTTATGGAACTTAATTTCAGTATTTTATGTTATTTGGATGTTTTCTAAAGCATTTCTAAATTCATAAAATATATTCATCACTTATGAGTGTAATGACCTATTTAGTCGTTTCGGGCAGTAGAATCATTTGTGATAAAAACTGACTGGGTTGACGGATCACGCGATGGACCGTCATGGCCATGACAGACCGTCATGGACCCCGTTCGTCCCACACATGTGTAATTTTCCTATTTCTCTCCTCATTGCCCTCGACGACAAGTAGGACGAACCGTCATAGGCACAACGGTCCATCGGGCGTCTTCGTGCCAAAACACTTCAACTCTGAAATTTGGGTACTGGGAGCGACTCTCTGAACTCCGCGACGGAGCTGCAGCACGGACCGTCACAAAACCCTCTACTGAATTTAATACTTTGAACTTTGTGACGGACCTGCAGGACGGGCCGTCATAGTCACGACGGGCCGTCACAGGTTGCGTAACCTCGACTGGGTCGCACTTCTGCTAAATGTTTTTAAGGGGTGTTTTTGACCATCATGACAAACTTCATGAATTAGGGGGTAATTTAACAAGTTATTTACTTGGGGGTTAAAGAAGTAACTTAAATAATAGTGGGTTACTTTATCATCCTTAATTGAGTATTGATACTTAGGGCAAAAAGAAAAAGAATTGGAGGGAAAAATAAAAAGAACCAGAGAAGGGAGAACGAGCGAGAAAAAAAGGGAGAAGCGAGAGTAAAGTAAAGGCCTGAATAAGTCACTTGCTTGATCGTGATTCTTCGGTGGATGTAGGTTATGGTTTATGCTATTTCTAGTAAACTCTGTAATAGCGATTATATGTATTGGGTGGTATTGTAGAGTCTTCTATAGGCTTGATTATGGGTTGTAATTGTAATTGTGTAATTGTGGGGTTAGAATGTTTGATACTGTTGATCTTTAACCTTGAATCCTCTCTGTTAAGATGAGCTTGGCATACAAACGAAGACTTGATAAATAAAATTAAGAGATTAGTGGATCGGTGTCACGTTCTGACACTAGTATTAGGGGATCCTGGGTGTCACGTTCGACACGTAGTATTAGGGGATCGGAAGAGGGAAATAAGGGAGGGAGTTTCACGCTCCGACAACGTAGATATTAAGGGGATCGGGTGTCACGTTTCTGACACGTAGTATTAGGGGATCGGGTGCCGTTCTGACCGTATATTTGGGATCATGTTCACGTTCGACACTAGATTTAGGGGATCGGTGTCACGTTCCGATACGTAGTATTAGGGGGATCGTAGTGTCAGTTCCCACACTAGTATTAGGGGATCGGGTGTCATGTTTCGACACGTTATAGGGATCGGAGGTCACGTTTCCGACCGATAAGAAAAGAGAAGTATCTGATCATGTTAATATACTCATTTTGGAAGAACCTATGTCCCAAATGGTATGGTGTGGGAGCCTTGAGTCTCATAGGGCGATGATGTTTGCCCGGGTCTTGTACTTGTTGTTGCTACCTGTTGATTTGTAGTTGATTTATAATATTACTTGATATATATTGCTTTTCTAATTTTGATTGGCCGCTATACCTACTCCGTACGTGTTCCTTTGTACTAACCCCCTACTTGTATTTTCTTTTGTTTAATCTTGTGGAGTGCAACAAGTGCGCCATCCGACTTCGAGACTCGCGCCATCAACTCTAGTCAGTTTCCAGTCACATCAGACTTCATGGTGCGCTATTACTCCTAAGCTCGTGACTTGATTCTCTCTTCACTCTTGATGTCTTGAAGTTCGGACATGGAACCACATCTTTTACTTATTGTAGCTCCTTAATTACTCTTAGATTTAGAAATTTGAGGATAGATGTTCTTGGTGTGATGACTTCCAGATTTTGGGAACAATAAGTATTGAGTTTTAGAAGTTATTTAATTGATTTTCGTTAATGAGTTTTGAGTCTTCCGCATTTTATTTTGTTCTCTATGGTTGAAATATTGGTAAACGTTGGGTTTTGGATTTGTTGGTTCGCTCAACTAAGAGAGTAAGTGTGAGTGCCACTCGCGGCTCGTTTTGGTCGTGACAATGAGACATGAAGAAAATATCATAAGAATAAACTTTTTAAATAATTTATCAATATCTACAACAATAAATTATTTTAATTATCATTAAATAACATTAAAAAGTATAAACAATAAATATGTATAAGTAGTAGGGAGGTGGTAAGGCATTCTTTATCAATGATAATAATGTAATGTTAATTTATGGGTAGAAGTAGATACATCTTATACTCTAAGAATTTTAATTTTTTAAAATAAGATATTTTCACTTAAAGCTATCTGACATGAGTTTCATTACTTAATCAATATTCTCTTACTATTTTTTCTTTCAACACTTATACATAAATTTCAAATTACAATTACTCCATACCCTTTTCATTTAGATTTGAATATATTATTTCTTATTGGCATGAAAATTTAAAAAATATACTAACTTTTAAATCTTGTTTTGTTAAATTAATGATATGTGAAATGTAACAAAATTCTCTTTATTCTTGTGATTTTATACATGACATATGAAAAGTATAAACTAAGAGTGGCCATAAATAAGGAAAGTACTTTATATTTTTTTAAACTGACGTAAAAAAAGGTAAGACTAAGAAATTAAAATGTACAAAATAAAAGTCCATCCCAATCAATAATAAACATATTCTAAGGTAAAAATTGAAATCATAAATATAACAAACATAATCATAGATATGAAAATCAAAACCCTATAAGTACACAATTAAGTCATTAAAATTTTGAATAAAGGTAAAAATATCTACTCATTGGATCCAGATGGTGCTTCATTGAAATCGGACGAACTGTTTTCATCAACTTTTAAAGGAGAAAGGGAGATTCCAATAGCTTGATACAGAAATTCCATATCATACTCTCATAAAAAAAGTTGGGGGGTCGCTATTCCTTTCACTTCCTTCATCTGCAGCTTCAAGAGCTCACAAACTTTTTATAGGTCAGAAAGGTTGTGTAGTTCATTTGGTATTCTTCCTTAAGAATCCTTGAGAGCTTTTCCATGTTTTTTTCTGTTGTGTCTAGTGTTCTCCAACTGTTTAGTTTCATTGTTTTGATCCATCAACATTAAAATTTTGCTTATCTAAAACGTGGGGTTAGGAGCTCAATGTCGGGTTGACTATTTTCTCCAAGAAACTTATTCACAATTAACTCGGCGGACGGATTTCACATGAATGTAATTTATGGCTAGCTGAAAAATCACAAAGCAACATAAGCACCACATAAAGTGCATATCACTCTACTTGTCTTTTTAAATAGGCGCAAATAAGTTTGTTTTGGCGAATGTTACTTGTCTATTTTTGAATTTTGTTCCTTGCAAAACAAAAGGAGGTTTTCAAACTCCCCTTCTTTATCCGGAATACATATGTCATGGCTAAATTTCTGAATTGAAATCTAGGAAAATATGACATGTTGAGTTTCTGTTCTACCAACTCTTTATATTGAGAAAAGCATCATTTCTTTGATAAAAATACATGAAAAATAACAAAATGTAACAATATTTATGATATTTTCTTATAAGTTAGGCTTTTAAAAACAAGAATTAAATTTATTATTAAATTTCTTTTTAAGTTTATTTGTATCATTGGTCACCAATCTAGCATAGTAATTACAAATTACATATTTCTTATTAGATTTGATGATATTGAATTTCCCCTTTCAGAAGTTGTTATTAATCTCATTCTTTCTTTTGTGGACATATATTTAGTACATCTGATTTAAATTGATTAAATTTTTATTAGGTAATTTTTTTATTGTATTTATAATTTTTCTAAATTGCTCTTGTTCAATCATGTATATTTACTAATATATTCATGCTTAGTATAAGACCTTGCACTTTTAGATTTTAAAAAATAAAAATATTTATTATGTTACTAAGATTCACGTACAAAATAATTTAAGTTCTTCAATTTAAAATTTAAACTTTTTTGTGCATGTTCTAAAGCATTTGTAGATTTGTAAAATATACTCGTAACTTATGAAAAAATAAATAATATTGCAACAGTAAGAACACCTAAATCATAATGCATTTGAAAACATATCAACCAATTTTGAATATTCTCCTACACTTTACATTTCATTATAATTTTTTAAAACCATACAAAGAAATTTGTCTTGTTTATATAATCGCCAAATATTTGAATATGATACGATACATTATGAAATCGTAACATCCTGCGATCAAAATAGTTAAATTTAGAAAATTCTAAATTGGAATTAGTTAAACTGAGAATTATTCAAGTTATTCTTAAGTTGTTACTTTTTTGGTCAACTTCAAAAAATCATAACTTTCAGTACATGAAGGGTTTAGTGGTACATAGTATACCGAATAAAAGGTCTTGGATTCTCTTCCCAACGCCACTTAGTTGTGTAAGTTTTCAGTTTTAATGAGAAACATATGCTCCTTTAAAGTTATTATGAACATTTAAGAAAGTTACACAAACTCGTGAGGGGTATTTTGGACTTTTCTTTACCCAATCAGATTAAAAAAAAATTAGTAATAGTTTGTGGTCATATCCAACGTGGGCATGTTTTACAAAACCTTAATTAAAATTTGGGTTTTAGAAGAGATTTCAAGAAGAGGAAAAGTATAGAAAGGAAGAATGATTAAGATCTCTTACAAATTAAGGAGTGATGAACGCTAAACTTCACCTCATTCAATACTATATGTAGGTGGTCGTTATCTAGTATAAAACCCATAGAAGAGTTGTTGCCGAACCCAGAGGGATCAATAATAACTTGAATTTACTTATGAAGTTATAAATGTAATCTAGTTTGTGGTAGGAGTAAAAATTGTCAAAAATATTTAAGTGAATCATAGGGGTTGACAACGAATGTCAGAAAGGAAGAATTGGTTTCTGGATGAGAATTCATATTAACTCTAAGTGTCCATCGAAACCATGTATCCATCATGGGTGTTAATGGGTCATACTTTTTAGATGATCACGTAGGTTAAGCTAGTAGATAAACTAAATTAAGTAGTTCTAGGCGACGTTAAAGTATAGGAAAATTCAAGAAGCACAGGTAAGACGATGTATCACCACTAAGTTTTATAGTGGTGGTTGTCAGTTAGACAATCTCCCAGAAAATTATATTACTTCGAAATGAGTAAAGTTGAATTTGTTCTTGCATTCTCTTTAACAAACTAAGTTTTTTCATTGTTTTACAAGTTTATATAGTGCATGTGTTTAATTGCTTTATATTAAGTGAAGTTATTCATGAATTGAGCAGCGCCAAGGTAAGTGTTACTTCTTACTCTATTCAAGCTCAAGTTGTTGTTAGCAATCGAACTCCCATGCTCGTACTTTCGATGTAATGATGCAAGATGGCTTCTATCGTTTCATGATGCAGACGAAAGTAACAAGGATCAGCATCATCTAGTGCCTTATTAATCCAGCTAAGCATTAAGAGTAAGTTGTAAGTCTCTATGGATTCTGAAGGACACAGTTAATCGATTTCTCAGTCTTTCTTTAATAGGATGTTATGGGGTCTGTTCCCACATCCATATTTATATTGTAAAAGATTCATAGATAGTCAGTCGGTTTAGTTTTGGGTCTTTTTTTTATTGCAGATGTTTTTCTATGATAGTTACGTGACATTTTTACCAAGTTATTTATTATAAAAATAACACTACACACACATTTAAGATGAATATCAATTATACATACTTTGTAAAAGAACTACTTATAACATATTATTATCAAGTTATAGCATATCAAGAAAAAATATATTATTCGCATATTTTTTAAATAATAATTAACTTATTTAAATAATTACATTTATTATATTCATTACCTTAGTTAAACAAATGTAGTTCATAAATAATTATTTTAAGTTAACCTTTTTTAAAAAAAGCCGTACTAGTGCAAATTAATTAAAATAGTATATAGTTAACCTTTTAAAAAAAATTACAAATAATAGGGATTTAATCATTTCATAATTAATAACTCCTATCAATATCCTAAAATAATTACAATTTTTATTTATTAAAACGTAACACGTTATCTAAAAAAATTATATTCCCCAAAATTTTGTTCTCCCCAAAATCCTTACAAAAATCATCTCTTTGTGCAACGCCTAAAACAAAAGTTTTCCCCAAATTCGCTCAAATTTTAATCTCTCTTAACAGTCTTCTTCTAAACTTCTCCATATTCATTCTCTTTTGCACGCCTAACAATTAATTTTTCCCAATTCTCGCTCAAAATCTTTTCTCTCTTACAAATCTTCTCACCAATTCTCCATATTTGTACTCAAATCTAATCGTCCTTGTAGCAACTCAATCTTCAACTCTTGCGCTAAACAAACCTTTACAAGTCGCAGAGAGGCAATGAAACCCCGCAAAAAAGTAGAACGTTGAATTATGCCAAATCAAAGAATGATCCCAGTGAAGTTACAGGAACATTTTGCTAGCAAGAAGGGGGTGAACCGTCGAACTAATAAGATCAAGTTATCACACTAACCAATTAGTCCTACTACTTCCAAATCTCCCGTCAGGAAGTACATAAATCTTCATGGAACAATGTACTTTTTGAATGACTTGTTTTTTTTTGTAACTTATGACAATTTATGTAATTTCCATTTTTTTATTATGAATACTGTGGTTTTTATATAAATTTTTACTTATTATTACTAATTTGTCTCACTTTAAAATAACAAAACACTGTATGAATCATGTATGAAAATTATAATGATTATGAATGTCATATTAAATAAATGACCGTCTGCTTCAATAATGTTTTTTTTAAAAATAAAAAAATGAAAAGGATAATGATTTTTTTGTATAATGCCACTTTTCAATATGGTAAGTTTAAATTACTCAATCAATTTGTTTGCATGATACTATATTAAAACTATACACTTTCAAATAGAACAGAAACAATGTTCCTTATATTACTTGTATAAATAGTTATGAAAATTTACGGATTATATCATATAATTTTTTAAAGCATAATGTATGAAAATTAATAATGAAAATTCGTACAGACATATGCGATTCAACACGATATTCATGAACAATACAATTTAAAAAACACCTTAATAAATGTGTATGACCTTTTGCATACAATTGTTTGGTATAATAATATTGAATATTGGTATATTTTCAATATATTTTGCAATACAAACACAACACATGGTTATCACCTATATTACTGGTATGTAATAAATATATGAAACTGTCTGAAATTTTAAAAACATATTGAATAATTGATTTTGAGAACATAAACATACATTATTTTTTTTATATGGCAAGTAATTGATGTATGAATGTTAAAATTTTGTATGTAGTCCCATTCATTATGCAAAGAACTGTATAAATGTTATTGATTATATGACTTTTTTTAAATTTTCTGTTAACATTTTTTATATATGACCATTTTTATATAACAATGTAATGACCCTTTATGAAAATAATATATTCAATAAAACCACTTTTTTAAAAATTGTAACCATCAAAAACACAACGATTACAAGTATGAAATCATGTTTTTGTACAGATATTTGAACATGTTTCCTATTGTGTCCGACCTAATTGATCTACTATCTACTGATGTGCTTTTTGTCCTCTTTTTGAATGTCACACTGCGAACCCCCTTTTCCACAACCGTTCAAATTTGGGTCTTCCTCCCCTGATCTTTTTGGCCCAGTGGCATCAAAGTCGACTATTTCCTCCCTGTTTCACACTTTATATCAATAAACAAATTTTAAATTTAATACAAAATTAATACAATATTTATACACTATTGTACTTTATATACAATTAATACCGGTTTAGTACACACTTAATACAATTTTATACAAAATTAATACACACTTCATACACAATTTATATACATTCACTTACATATGCATAACAAATTAAATTAATACCAATTAATACAATGTTTATACATATTCCAACTCTAGAAACGCTACATACAATCAACTAAATTCATTTCATACAGCACAATTCCATTTTTTCCAATTTAATAAAAATTAATACACAGTGAATCAATTTTTATGCAGAATTCAATATATATTACAAATCAATCACTCTGCTACATTCAACTAGAAAAATTGGCTTTCATATATATTCATACACTATTTATAAACATTACATACAGAAATTAATACGCTTTCTTATTTAAACAATGTAAAGAAAAATAACAATGAAATATAAATATAATATGGATAGCTTTTACCAAAAAATCACATGGTCATTTAACGTTCACACATATTAATACAAAATGTTAGATATGTTTTTTTTTTTTCAAATGTTGCAAAAATAGAAAATTGCAAATTGATCAAAATCTTTAACTTTTCAATTTTATCCAGTAATATCACATTTTACACAATTCGTCGATTTTTAACCATGAAAAGAAAAAAAATTTAATTATATTCAAATATTATTACCAGAAACACACTGGTATATTGGTATCCCAAAAAAAAAATATCAATTCAACATATGCAATAATACCATGAAAAAAAATACGACACCTTCAATACATGACAACAAAATATATATATATAACCTACAACCCATAATTTATACTAAAAAATACAAATCATAAAAAAAAAAAACTAACCTGATCATTCCATTTGCCACATGTTTAATTAAACAAAAATTGACATAATTTTCTCCATCAAACAAATCTAAACTTTTTCACCCTCAATTTTAATTATTTTCCAAAAAAAAAAAAAAAAACCATAAAATATAACAAAATTCAATATAAGAATAAAGTTACTTTCTCAAAAAAAAAAAAAGTTGGGCAGTTTATGGAAAGAAGATAACAGAATACACATTTTAAAGGATAAATCAAAATATTAGCATTTAAACAATTGAGGACAATTAAGGTGTTCATATCTATAATTAAAATATTTTCAATCCCTTAACAATGCACATTTGTTATCGTTAAAACATAACTTAATTCAACGGAAATTATCCAAATTTAATTAATTATTTTTTATTTTTATTTTTTGTCCTATTTTCCAGATTAAGAAATTAACATTATTTAGTTTTAAAAAATGCTGAGGTGTATATTAAATGTTAAGAATAAAATCAAACGCTTATGCCCATAACCTGAGATATGACTACGTTCTGCTATATACCTAATTTACACTTATTTATTTTCATGTTATTTTATTGAGAATGTTTTGTTTGATTGACTTAAGTCTTCTGCTGAATTAAGTAAACTAGGCCAAGGGTCCTCACAAGGCCACAATGGTCAATGTGTGTCGGCCATCTCTAGGGTATAGGCTCGGGGCATGACAATTGGTAAGTTAGAGTGTAGATGCAATAGCTTTCCATAAAAAAACTATTACAAGTCAAGAAAAATGTCAGAAACTCATCAACATTTACAATATAAACAACCCTGAACCTTTATTTATCTACTCTCTCAAGCTATATACGTAGAATCGAGGTTAGCATTCACCCCTCGAGTTGAACCCACATCAATCCAAAAACTACAATAATTGATATAAATCCTTGGTTAGAAATTCTCTTTATCAAGTAAGCATAGAACTCTAAGTTAGACTTGCATTTGTAACAACAATTTATAGATTGATATATAACTATCGATTAAACCCACTTCAATTGTAACACATCGTATCGAAAACAAACCTCAATGCATATTTTTCAGAAGTTGCAGGTAAGACCCACAGTCGCCACCTACGAACCGTAGGGTGACCTACGACCTGTGCTAGTGGTTCGTTATCCACATTTATAACCCCCAAGAACTCACTCCTAGAATTATATCTAAGGGTTGTTAAACGGCCGGACCAACATACCTTAGGTCAGACCATGTACCGTGATCCGTATCCGTGGATCATACCCATAGAAACCATCATCTAATGACAGATGAATATTCACAAGCAAAGACCATCAGTCGATCAGTAGTCCCTCGGTGACTTCGAAAGCGTATATGTCAGGGGTGTTTTAGACATTCCTTAAATGTTGGACCCCTAGAATACGTCGTTCAACCCCTAAGCTATGTGATTTTTGTTAGTTTTACCCTACAAACATAATAAGAACTTACCAAGTCAGATCATTCACCAAAACATAGAAACTTCGAAAGTAAAGAGGAGAAAGAGGCGACCAAACCCTTCCATAGAATGCCAAAAGGTTTCATTAGTTCCAGCCTCAAAATAAAAAGATTTCACCATAAATGTTTTCACTAGATATGTGGGATTACACTAGTCGGTTCCTTTAACCCATTAGGTTGCTAAATTTCATTCAAAATCTTGATTCCCTTAACGATTATAAATAAATAGGGTTTCTTGAATGTTTGAAATGTTGATTTTTAACTATTAGAATGATCCAAATCGTATTATCATGAATTTAGTTGTTCAGTTTCTTCCCAGTTTTCATTCACGCATAAATCAAACCCCATATATAGTTGTTTTTTTTTTTTTTTTTGTTTGATTTCGGAACTTCCATGTATGTCACTAAATTTATCTACATAAGAACATGCCTTAGTTTTCTAATGCATTATTGTCAGCATATAAATGTTGCATTGTCAGTTTTCATGTAAGGCTTGAGCTCTCTAGTATTGCAACATTTCTGTCGTAACATGTTAATTTCTTAGTAATATGCGAATCTTAACACCGAGTGGGCTAGGGTAATTCACCCCCAATTGACAGAACTACGTGCCCCATAGGATGTAAATCCCATTTGTGCACCTCATTTATCATCACATCAGCATGCCTAAATATATGTGGTAGGGTATATTGGGTCTTCTCGATGGCATGTATATATCGGAATTCACATTTAGGTAATGTGGTTTTAAGTAAATTATTTGTAGCTCCCTTATAGTTAGTCAGATTTTATTACATTTACCATGTTATAAGTTTGGTTCAATATTCAGTTGATCCATGTTATAAACTTGATCATTTAATTAAGGTAAGTCATGTAGAATACTTTAATGATCATTTTTTATGTTCAAATCATGTTATTACTTAGATATTTGATTCAGTAATGTTACTGCTCAGTGTTACTCTATCCTTCATGCTCGATACCTTTTAAGTACTAACACGCATTTTGTGCTACATCTTCTCGTGATGTAGGTTCTAGTCCTCAACATCAGATCACACATGGATCGATTCTAAATCATTAGTTCAACATCATTATTAGTTAGTCATACTTCTTCGAGGAGTAGTGACATGACTATCTTTATTATTTTTATCAGTAGTTTCAGTTTTGCTAGATATGGTTGGGGCATATAAATGTTTTCTAGTCAATTTAGAGACTTATTTCATACATATTTAGTTGTAGCCTTAGTCATTGAGTTTGCCTTTTCTATTGCATTCAAAGTCTCAATCATCAATATTCAGATTCTAGCGTATAGGTATTCTCTATCATTTAAATTTTATCATCACTTAGCTTCTGCACATTATTCATTGGTTTAGTTTATCTCTAGTATGGTTATGATTATGTAAGAAGGGTTATCTTAAGGTATGATGTTTGTGTAATCATAGACACAACTTCCAATGAATGTGTCTACAATCGTACAATAATAAAGTAATCCAACCAAGGGTTAAGGTCATTTCCACAAGGAGTGCTTGTGATAATTAATTGAAAAATAAAATGAAGTTCTAAGTAGTCACGACTAAAGACATTATAAAAAAAATCATATTACAATAGAGGGGTAATGCAAGAGTCAAATATCAATGTGTGTGTGTGTGGGGGGGGGGGGGGTTAATAGAAATTAATATTTAAAAATAGTAAAAACAATAAGACAAATTAATGAGAAACGAGATTCATTGAATTTGAAAGGTATACGTGATAGACTAATCTATTGGGTACATGTTTTTAACGATAAATTTTTTGAACATTTGTTACTTGGATAGACTATAGTGGGGGGAATATTCCTCGCGAATAACTTACCTCGAATTATATGGGTTCCTTTTAGACACCCATATTCCTCAAGAAGAACAACCTCCGCCTTAGCTCACTCACTCTCTTGATCCGAGTGTTTAGGAGAAGGATTAGGATTCACTCTCTCGAGCTGAACTACATGTCGGTCCACTCCCATAGGCCTTAAATTAAATAGTCTTAGTTTTACGACATCTTGATTTATATACACGGCTATAAAAGTTATATTGTATTAGCAACTACAATTTCATTAAATTCCAACACAACTACTAAACGAAATTACTATTAAACAAGAAATAAAGAATAAACAAGCAAGACCCAACCGATAATCTAACCCATATCCACAAAATCATACCCCAAGAATTGGGGTTTTAGCTATATAAAATAAAAAAAATTATACTAAAATGATTTTTGATTCAAATAGCTATGAAGATTTAAGAATCCATTGATCTAATCCCAAATTTTGGATATGAAACCTTTTGAATCATCACGTACTTCAAAACCCTCTTCTAACTTATAACTCAAAAATAAAAGATAAAAATTATTGTTCAATACTAAAGAATTTGATCCTATGTTAAAATTAATGATATTTATAGGTATCAAAACGTCGTTTTTTCGAAGGACCACTCAATGCAGTTAGTTGGAATCGCCAATAAATTCAACGATACTCCCGTTTGTATGTTCCTCGCTGTCGTGTGCTAGCATATAATATCTTCGTGTTTTCGATCATTGAGTGACATAGTACTGCTTAGCAAAGCTACTCGGCAACACGACTAAAACACCATTTCTCTACCAATATGATTGTTTCCTTCTTCGCTTAGCTAAAGAAAGGGGTGTAACACCATGCTTAATAAAAGACCATCTATTATTAGCTTTTACGATATCAAAATATTTATTGTTTAATTTAGATTATTGTACAAAAAATTTTAGGCACTTCAATTCAATATTTTATGTTATTTGAATGTCTTCTAGAGCATTTCAAAATTTATAAAATATATTCATCATTTATGACACGTTAAGAAATATCATAATAATTTATCAATATCAAAAACTAGAAATTATTTTTATTGGCATTTAAATAACATTAAAAATTATAAACAATATTTATTTTTAATTAAAAGTGAGGGGGTACGGCATGCTTTATAAATGAAAATAAAGTAATTTTAATTTTGTAGGTAGAAGCAGATACATGTTATACTCTATAACAATTTTTTTTTTTTTAAAATAAGATATGTTGCACTTCAAGCTATCTGACATGAGTTTCACTTTCTTATTCAATATTCTCTTTCTACTTTCTCTTTCAACACTTATACATAGATTTCAAATGACAATTACTCCATACCATTTTCATTTTTATTTGAATATTAATTTTTAATTGGCATGAAAATTGAGAAAAGAAACTAACTTTTAAATCTTGTATTGATAAATTAATGATATGTGATTTATACATGACATATGAAAAGTATAAACTAAGAGTGGCCAAAAATAAACAAAATAAGTTATATTTTTTTTAAACTAACCTAATAAAGGTAAGACAGTGAAATTAAAATGCAAAAAGTACTAAATAAAGTCCATCCCATTCATAGATATAACAAACATATTCATAGATATGAAAATCAAAACCCTATAAGTACAAAATTAAGTCATTGAATTTTAAATTAAGGTAAAAAATATCTATTCATTGGATCCAGATGGCGCCTCATTTAAATCGGACGAACTATTTTCATCAACTCTTAAAGGAGAAAGGGCACTTTCAATAGTTTAATACGGAAATTCTATATCATACTCCATAAGTTGGATCGCGACTTTTTCAACTTCTTCTTCTACCGCTTCCAACAATTCACTGAACTTTTCAAGTTCAGAAAAGCTTAATTGTTGATATGAAAGTTCTTTGCTTAATCCTTGGAGAGATTTGCCATGTTTTTTCTGTTGTTCGAGTGAATTCTCCAACATGTTTAGTTAATTGTTAATCTCATCAACATTGACATTTTGGATGAGCTAAAACAGAGGGGTTAGGACCATCAAAGTCGAGATGATGATTTTCTCCAAGAAACTTATCCACAATAAACTCCGCATAAGGATGTTCAGATGAATATATTTTGTTGCTAGATGAAAAAATCACAACATCAACATAGGCACCACATAAAGTACATAGACAACTTACTTTTTTAAGTAGGCCGATACGTCGTTTTGAGACTGTTACTTGTCAATTTCTAGAACTTTGTATCCTTGCAATTACAATTCCTTTGTGACCAATTCATATTTTCATGGAAAAATTTCTTAATTGAAATAAAGTAAAGTGTGATGTTGGGGGTATTTTCTAACCAAGTATTCATAGAGTGAAATTGAAAATATTATTTGATAAAATAACTTCTAAATACAAAAATGGTAAAATAATTTATATGATTTCTTATAATGTGGACATTTAACCAAAATCATTATATTTATATTTATTCAATTGATTTCAAGTTTATTGTATCAGTATCAACTCTACATAGAATTAAAATGACCTATTGTGAAATTAGATTGATGTTATTGAATCATTTAAGAAGTTGTTATATTCTCACTCTTCTGTAAATATATTTTAGTACATTGATATTTAATTTGATTAAATTTTATTAGGTATTTTTTTGTTATTGTATTTATAGATTTTCAAAAATTACTCTTGTTCAATCATGTATATTTCCTAATATAGTCATGCTTAGTAAAGGACCTTCCACATTTACCGTTTACAATATGAAAATACATATTATCTTACTTATATTCTGTTATAAATTAATTTAAGTTCTTCAATTTAAAATTTAAAGTTGTTTGTGCATGTTCTAGAGCATTTGTAGACTTCTAAAATTTACTCGTAACTTCTGAAAAATGAAATATTATTGTAACAGTAAAAAAACCTTTACATAACAGAATTGAAAATATCACCTGTAGAACGCAACCGATTCTTGGGGATCTTCACTACACTTTATATTTTATTATACCTTTTCAATACGAATACAATGACAAATTGTATCTTGTTATCGTACGACGACGAGAAATTGTGGTAAAAAAAAGACTGATAAGACCGTGACCCACTTATTCAATAGGCGAAAACTTGGTATGAGAAAAGGGGCGCAGCTGCCTACATGACGGCGGCAATGCGAGGGGCGGCAGAGGCACGACTCAAAAGTCTAGGCTAGCTCATAAATTTAGAGGTAATATCGCGCCATTAGGGGCAGAGAGGGCGAGATCCAACAAAGTCCCCATCAGGCGATTGGATCCGATACAACTCAGAGTTGTCCTCCAGGGCCCCCAATAGTGAAATTGAGATTATCAATGAAAAGACAGGAGCGATGATAAACATAATTCGACTTAAGCGAAGAAGGAAATCAATGACGGGGAGACACAAGCGCACAATCAGTAGAACTATGGTTAGTTATATGATGAGTTAAGTGGCACATAGTATACCAAAGAAAAGGTCTTGGAATCCTGTTTCCAACATCATTGAGTTGTGTACGTTTCAAGTTCAAATGAGGGACATATTCTTATTAAAAGGTATTATGAACAATTAAGAAATTTACCCAAAGTAGTGAGGGGGTTTTTGGAATTTTTCTTACCTAATAAGATTAAAACAAAATTAGTAATATTTTGTGCTCATATCTGATGTGGGTATGTTTTACAAATCATTAATTAAATCTTTATGTTTTAGAATAAAGTTCATGAAGAGAAAAAGTAGAGAAAGGGAAGAAATATAAAGATCTCTTACAAATTAAGGAGTGATGAAAACTAAACTACACCTCATTCAATACTAGACGTAAGGCGGTCGTTATTTTTGATAGGATGTTGTGCGGTCTGTCCCAACATCCATCTTAATATTGTAGACGCTTCAAGACAGTCATACAATTTTGTTTTGAGTCTCTTCTTTATTTTGTAGATGTTTTGCTACGAGACTAACTTTCCATTTCAGCCAATTATTTATTTCAAGTTATTTTATGAGAATGTTTTCATATATTGAGTTATGTTTTCCGCTGAGTTAAAAAATCTAGGACAATCTTAACAATGTAAACACCATTGAACCTTTATTTATCTACTCTCTTAATCTAGATAGGAGAAATCGAGTTTAGGATTCACTTTGTCGAGCCGAACAAACATTAATCCAAAAACTACAGTAATTGATATTAAAACTTGGTTAGAAATATCTTTCTCAAGCAAGCCCAGAACTCTAACTTACACTTGCATTTGTAAAAACTATTCATAGATTGATATACAACTATCGATTAAACCCACTTCAATTGCATCATTGCGTACCTGAAAATAAACTATAATGCAGATTTTTCAGAAGTTGAAGGTAAGACCCACAGTGTTCAACCACAAAACTTAGGGTGACCCACAACCCGTTCTTGTGGTTCTTGATCCACATTTGTGCACACCCCACCGCCAGAACTACTTTTTGCCCCCACGGTTTCGCCTTCTATTTTTTTTGTGGTGACCCTCCATCCCCCTCCGCCCCCCCCCCCCCGGAGGATAGATGTGTGACGAATCCGTCCCAGTGGGACCCACGTTCCACACAGTGCCGTGTCGGTTTCACCCCCGACACGTGGTCGCGGGCACCACACAGGTGTGAGCGAGCCCGGTGCTGTTCACACTCCTTAGGTTATACCATGTACCGTGATCCCCATCAACTGATCAGAACCATAGAAACCAACCTCCAGTCACGGGTAACTATTTATAAGCACGAACTTTCAGTCGATCGACAGTCCTTCATTTACCTTGACATTTATTACGTACGGGGTGTTTTCGGTTCTCCCCGCCCCCCAGCCCCCCAAGTTCACCGTAGGCATTGCGGAACCCCTAAATGTTAAGAGGTGTGTCAACCCCTTAAACTAGAGAGCGCGACAATAAGAGCATGATGACATTCGACGTCAGCGAGCGGCTCCAATGATTGTGGGCATGAGAATCTAGTGCAGAGGCCAGCCACTCCGACGGGATGATAAGGCGAAGGGTAGTTGAAGAGAGGATCGACATACTATTCAGATGATTAATTGGGACGCACGCTAAAAACTACTGCAGACTTGAGAAGCTTGCTAATCTGTTGGGAGGATAAACAGATGCCTTCTCGATAACTCAGGTGGTATGGATAAATTCTTATTTCTGGTATTTTTGACCTATTTTATTTGTGGAAGTGCATTTGTGCGAAAATGGTGTCTGTGAATATGGTGATTAGAAATCAAGTCTCCATAGAGGCAATATGGAATTTTTTTTAAAAGCTGTCATGCGACCATTTTAAAATAGCATTTCCAAGTATACCATGGCAAAACATAGCTGGTACAGCTTGAGCAACCTAGTTGGAACAATTGTCAACAGCAGCTAAGTGTGATTATGGTTTAATGGAAACAAAAAAACCACACGAAGGCTTTTACAAACTTTTACACAGATGGATGGGATGAATTCCTAAGCTCAGGAAAAGATTGGAGAGAAGGAGGCATATTAAGGAATCACAAAGGGAACCTTAAGTATGCCAGTTTCAAACCTTTGGGTTTAGGTACTAAATAATATTGCAGAGATAGAGGCAGCGAGATAGGGATAGGTGGTGCTCACAGCCTGGTTACAGGAAACATTGTATTATTGGAAGTAGATTCTGAAATTTGGGTAAATGATAAGCAATACAATCGCAATTCCATGGAGATGTTCAATATCCATAAACAAATCCAAGACTTATGCAAAAATTGGGATATATGAAAAGCAGGCATGATATAGAGAAGCTAATGGAACTGCGATCTATTATCAAAAGGGAGTTCCAATATGGAATTTAACAACATTTTTATACAACTCAACAACTTCTTGGACCAATTCGAGGAAGCTATATATTGGACAAGATGGGAACATACAATTTCAGAAGAAGGAAGACAAAGAGAATTAAGCATCCTCCTTAGATTTCACAAAGACATTAAACTTTTGATTATCCATTAGCATTTTACATTAATAATTTTGATGTAAATTCAAAACTATTAGACTCTTCTTTTATTATATTTCATGTAAAGGGGAGCTCCGAATTAAGCATTGCTAGTGTTAGGTTTATTAGATGCATCTTTTGTTAAAGGTTAGTTGACTTATCTAGTATATAAATACTTTCTATACCTAATCATTATAATAGAAGGTAAGGTATATGGTCCCCCTCTTGTAATTATGTTTTATGTAAATGATAAGGCCTGGGGGTGCATTGCTAAGCCCCTGACCCACTCAAGGTTTCGTTCAAATAAAAAAAAAAAAAACCCCTAAACTATGTAGTTTTTGTTAGTTTTAGCCTAGAAATATAATTAAAACTTAACCAAGTCAGATCATTCACCAAAACATAAAAACATAGAAAGTAAAGAGGAGAAAGAGGTGACCAAACCCTTCCCAAGAGTGCAGAAAAGTTTCATTAGTTCAAGCCCCAAAATAAAAAGATTTCAATGTAAATTTTTTCACTAGGTATGTGGGATTTCACTAATGGGTTCCTTAAATTCATAAGGTCGCTAGATTTCAGTCAAAATCTTTATTCCCTTAAAGATTATCTATTCCTAGGGTTTCTTGAACGTTAGAAATGTTAGGGTTTACCTATTATAATGATCCAAATTGTATTATCACGAATTATGTACTAGTTCTCCCAGTTTCATGAATAAAATTAGAACCCTTTTTATGTAGTTCTTCTTGTTCCTCTTACACATGTTAGGTAAGTAAATTCAATTACATAAGAACAACCCTCAGTTTTTGAATGCATTATTATCAAAATATTAATGTTGCATTCTCAGTTTACATGTCAGGTTTGAGATATCTAGTGTTACAACATTTCAGTCATAACATGTTCATTTCTTAATCATGTGTGAATCTTAATACCGAGTGGACTAGGGTATGTCACCTCCAATTGACAGAACTATGTTCCCTATAGGATGTAGGTCCCCTTTGTGCATATCATTTTAGTAATCACATCATTATGCATATATATCTATGGCAGGGTATATTGGGTCTTCTTGATATGGTGTATATATCTGAGATCACATTTAGCTTATTTGGTTTAAGTCGGGTATTATTAGCTCCCCTAAAGTTTAGTCAGATTCTATTGCATTTACCATTTTATCAATATAGTTCAGTATTCAGTTGCTATATGTTAACAACTTGGTCATTGTATTAAGTTTAGTCATGTACAATACTGTAGTATCCTTTTTTTTGTTCAAATCATGTTATTGCTTAGCTGCTTTGATTCAGTAACGTACTAGTTTAGTTTTACTCTATCCTTCATGCTTGGTACTTTTTAAGTACTAACATATATTCTACGCTACATCTTCTCGTAATGTAGGTTCTAGTCGTCAACATTCAGATCATGCATAGATCCTTTCCCAATCATTAGATTAACAACATTCGTCGTGAGTGGTATTTCTTGAAGGACTAGTGACATGAATATCTTTATTGTTTTAGCTTTAGTTTTAGTTTTTCTAATCTAGGTGTGGCATGTCCATGTATTTCTATACAATTTAAAGTCTTATTTCAGACATAGTTAGTTCCTGCTTTAGTGATTGAGTTTGACTTTTCTTTTATATTCAAACTCTCAATTATCTATATTCAGATTTTAGCGTATATGTATTCTCCATCATTCAATTTTATCATGATTTATCTTCTACACATTATTTATTGTTTCAGTTTATCTTTATTAAGCTTATGATTATGCATGAGGAGTTAGATTTAGGTTTGATGTTTGTGTAATCAAGGACATAACTTCCAATGCAAGTGTCTACATTTGCACAATAGTATAGTTTATGAACCAAGGGTTAGGATCGTTTCAACATGGAGTGATTGTGTGAATTTGTAACATCTCATAATTTGAAATAACTAAATTTAAGCTAAGAAACCAATAATAATCATTATTAAAAATAAACATGCTGTCACGACCCAAAACCGAGCCGCGACTGGCACCCACATTTACCCTCCTATGTGAGCGAACCAACCAATCTAACCTTAACATTTCGTTGAATATCAACATAAAGCACTTGCGGAAGACTTAAACTAATAAATAAAAGAGCAATTTCAATACTTCTAAAAATTCAACATCATATTCCCAAAAATTGGAAGTCATCACCACAAGAACATCTATGATTAAATTATAAAACTAAGAGATTCTAAGAAGCTAAACAAAATAAAAGCTAGTCTACGCCGACAGGAAACTGCAAGGCATCAAGAAAGGAGGAAGGAAGGACTCCAGTCCACGGCTAGAAGCGAAAATTAGCTCACCATGAAGATGGTGTGACGAAAAGACTGGCTAGAATTACTGTTGAGTCGGGATGACGGCACCGGTTGCGGCACTCCACAGTTTAAAAAACAATAAACAAAAGGGAAAAAACCATATAAAAGTAGGGCGGTCGGCCAACCACAAGTACTGAGTAGATATCATCGGCCCAACTCAAAATAGATAAGCAATATCTCTCAGATAACTCATAAAATCAACAATATCCTAGGCATGCACATCATTTACAATTACCATTAAGCCTGGTTACAACACCAAGCACCATCAATGAGGACTCAACATCCCATCATACTCATTGGGGAAAAATGTTCTTTAGATTGAGTAATAGTATCTTTTCAAGAGAATTCTAGCTTATTTAGCTCGTGTCGGTAAGTGACACTCCGCTCCTAATTCATACTGATGGTGACAAGGAACGTGGAAAAAGATCATATACTAGTTTGAATGTGGTAGGTAGGAAGGGAACACTCAGATCCTTCATATGATTATCTGGTACCGGACGTGGCACCCGGACTCCATATACCTATCCTGGTGTCGGAACGGGACACTCGATCCTCATATTCATCATGGTACGGAACGTGGCACCCGATCCATATAATTACTGGGTTGTGTCGGAACGTGACCCTCCGGATCTCGATTCTATCCTGGTTTCGTAAGGACACTCCGATCCTCATATCAATTGGTACCGGAAACGTGGCACCCAGATTCCCCTAAGCTAACTATTTCTTCATTAAGCCTTCTTTTATCAAGGCATCATCATTAACAAAGTAGATTAGGGTTTCTCAAGATTTAAGATTCAATATCGTCATCATGCGTATTTTACACAATATATTATATATATAAAATCATCGCCTACACACAATTAAGCATATAGAAGGGGGGACTTAATAATAATACACAACAATTATCATTCGATATTAAGAGTGTACTACGAATAGTGTGAATGGAAAACCATAAAAATTACCTTCACCGAAGAAAGAATGCGATAAACAAGATATCTCAATAAATTCTTGTTGTCCTCTTCGTTCCTCTCTATCTATACTAGTTAAGCTCTTTTTCGTTCTGGTTTTTATTTATTTCAAAAACTCTTTATTTATTTACCCTAATTTATCATATCATTAAGTTTAAAAGATTGGCACTAATATCCACTAATTAAACTAAGGTTACATCTTTTAACCCCCTAAGTATTAGAACCTTATTAACTTAACCATTATTTATAATTAAAGCCAGGGAAAAGAGTCAAAACGCCCCTTAAATTAATTAATCAAAAATCGGGACCAGCCAGGGCCTACGCAGCTCGGACGGGCCGCGTGCCTGACGAGGGTCCGTCATGCTCGTCCGTCCGCAAGGGTACAGATAGTGAATTTGCATGAAGGACTCATTTGTGTGACGGTCAGTCACACCTGTGACGGTTCCGTCCTTGCCATTTAGGACGGAGTCAAGAGTGATTTTTCACGTACCCATATTTCAGATTTTCCAGTATTTGAAACGGACCACCTCCACACGGTCCGTCGGTGCCAGCCGTGACGAGTACGTTCGGGCATCCGTCTCACTTCTGCCCGTTTACAGAATAAAATCTGTTGCTCAAACCGATAAAACAGGTCGTTACAAAATAGATACCAATTTATCCATCGTTCGTAACCCGAACGATCAAAAAGAAAACAAGGGCGAAATGGAATACCTGAACTGAAACAGATGTGGGTATCGTTCTGAATATTGCAATCCTTCTCCCAACGGGGCTTCTTCAACGGGTCTATTCTTCCATTGAACTTTGATAGATGCAATCTCCCTTGACCTCAAACTTGCGAATTCTCATCCTAAATATTAGCAACAGGCTTCTCCTCATAAAGACAATTCTCATCAAAGCAAAATGAATCCCAAACGGATCATGTAGTTTCCATCCCCATGTATCTTTTCAAATCGACACATGGAATACAGGATGTACTCCGGACAGGCCCTAGGGGGCAAGAAGGCTAACTACTAATAAGAAACCTACCTACTCGCTTAGAGTACTTCAAAGGGACAATGTTACCTTGCCGGCTTAGTTGCCTTTACCCAAAACCGCTCACCCTTTCATTGGCGAAAAACTTTCAGCAAGAACTTGTTTACCCTCAATGCAACTTAAGTCTTAACCTTTCGATACGAATATTCTTTTGTCTACTTTGCGCCGCTAGGAAGCTTCTTTGAATAGATTTCACTTTGCTATTCGGAATCCCTCAAAGATCAGTTACCTAAGGTCTAACCTCGAATGCATCAAACCACCAAATTTGGGGACCCTACTCTCCTCCATATAGTGCTTCAAAGGGGAGCATATCAATGCTGGAAGTGATAAGCTATTATTGTTTGAAAAATCCGATAAGGGGTAAGAAAGCTTATCCCAATGGCCACCGAATTCTATCACACATGCACGAAAGCTATCCTCCAACACTTGATAAGATGGGAGCAGAACGAATGAACAGGAGGTTGCTGTAGGAGGGAAAGAATTAACAAATTAGAAACGCTAACAGAGAGTAAAGTATTAAGATCCAACCTAGACCCATTCCACATGCCAATATTTTCCAAAACTTAGAAGTAAACTGCGTACATCTATCTGATATGCAGGATAATGGAACTCCATGGCAATCGAACAACTTCTGAGATGTAAAGTTGGCTACTAACTTCTCTCGCATTGTAAGTCACCTTAATCCGGAATTGAAGTGAGCAGACTTGTTAATCTGTCCACAAATTCACCCAAATGGAGTCGAACTTGCCCATGTTTCTTTGGAAGACACCAACCACGAAAGTCCATAACAATTCTCTCCATTTCAATTCCCGAGTGGGCATTCTCTGAATTGTTACTCCGGCCTTTGGTGTTCATACTTTACATTGTTGACAGTTTGACCATGTGGCAATAAAAATACCAACAATATCACCTTCATTCTATCCACCAAAAGTGTTTGCTTTAGGTCACGGTAAATCTTGGTTGCACCCGGGATGTTCGAATACTTTAACTATGAGCCCTCTGTCAGATGGTGTTGATCAAATCATCGGACGCGGGTACACATACCCTTCCCCTTAATCCTAAAAATACCTTCCCAATCGCAATGGCGTTCTTTAGCCTCTCCTGTGCAAACACTTGTTTTTTATCTCGGGTCTGGATCAATTTTTATCATTAAATGCTTTCCCTTAATCTTGTAAAGGAAGGAAGTCTTTGCATCCAACGCTAGAAATCTCCCTTCGATTTATATTCTAATCTCCTAAGGTCGTATTAGCCAGAATCTCCGACACTTCTCTAAGACCAATGGGTGACTAGTAGAAGAAGCTGCAAGTGAGCAGAACTACCCATTGCTTACGCCCCTTTATACGTCTTAAAAGCATCCGTACAGAAAATTCGCCTTCCCCGGATGGTACAAAATAGTGATGCGTTAGTCCTTCAGTAGTCCATGCATCTCCTTGTCCAAATTCAAATTCCTCTCTGAAGGGAAGAGTACTGTAGACTACGGATGATCCGTAAGACCTCACACGTAACACCATATAAATAGTGTCTCCATTGCTTTAATTGCAAACCCACTGCCAGCCAACTTAAATCATCGGGGGTCGGATAGTTTCCGTCATTCACCTTTAATTGTTTTGAAGCATAAGCAATCACATTCTTCTCTGGAAGGGAAAAAGACACAAAAAAATAAGAATGGTCGTCCGCCCTGCATCACAATAGGACAAGAAATCTTACCTTACACTGGACAGGGAAAGGTGATAATGTTTGTTTTTGAGTAGTCAACAGAGTCTTGAGCTTCTGAAAGCTTTCCCTCACACTCGTCACGACCAGACAATGGAACATTTTGATTAGTCAAGTTCGTCAAGTTGGGAGGAAGGCAGTTTTATAGGAAGAAAATACCTTGACAAATCGGCCGGTGGTAGGGTAGTAGCTAGCTACCAACAAAGTCTTATTTCGACATTAGTGGGTCTTACCCATTCTTCACTACTTCGATCTTTAGAAAGGATCCACCATCACTAATCTTTAGAAACCACGTGCCCCACGTAAGGACACTGCATATAGCCCAAACCTCACATTAGAGAACTGCAATAAAGCTGTTTCTCCCTCAACAATTCCCAAGACCATTCTAAAAGATGCTCTTCATGTTCCTCTACGCTTGGAGATATCATGATTATAATCATTAAATACGATACAAGACGGTCTAAATATGGCTTAAAAATACAGTTCATCAAAATCATGACCGCCTAGCAGGGGCCTTTGTAAGACCCAAAAGGACATCACTACAAATTCGTAATGCCCATACATGGTTCTAAAAGCAGTCTTTGCACCATCCGTTGCCCGTATTTTAAATTGATGATAAACCGTATATAAGTCAATCTTAGGCGCAGACAACAAGCCCTGGTAACTGATGAATCAAGTCATCAATGCGAGAAGAGGATACTTGTTCTTTTTATAGTCACAGTCAACTGCCGTAGGGGTAGTCTATGCACATCCGAACCGCTTTTCATCCTTCTTTTCACAGACAACCGGAGGCACCACAAGGAGATGCACTTGGTTCTAATGCAGCCTGCTCAACAAATCTTGAAGTTGGGCTTTTAATTCCCTAACGCCGCGGGGGGACATTCTATAAGGGGGGGTTATAGAAGGAATGGGGGCGGGAGTACCCTGGTTCAGATCAATACAGAAGAAGTCAATATCCCTATCTGGGGGAATACCGGGGAAGATCTGCAGTGGAATACATAAGAAACTCAAGACCACCAAAAGACAATCAACGAAGGTACTGGGTTTAAAGTATCATCCTTGAGATGTGCCAAGCCAAGAAGCAAAACCCTTTACTAACCATTTTATTAGCACGAAGATAAGGAGATTATACGCACGGAGTAGAAAAAGTGTAGTTAACCAGCGCTCCCACACAAGGATTGTCACAAGGCTTGGCTAACGTCACCGTTTTAGCATTACAATCCAGATCGCACATTGCGGAGGAAAGCCAAAGAAGCAAGTCATACCCAGAATTACATCAAATCAACCATTTCTAAGATAAACCAATATACATTAAGGTGCCCCCACAAAGTTCACAAAACAGACCTAATACCTTTTCAACTACCACAGACTCACCCACCGGAGGAGAAACACGAATAGGCTTATCCAAATAATTCACAAGGTAAATTAGACCATTAGCAATTGAGGAGGAAGATACATAAAAAAATGTGGACACGATCAACAATACAGATGCCATGCATCACAAACCAGAAGATTACCTGGGATGACTAGCATCAGATGTGTCCGACTTCCGATATCCCAGGGAAATGCATTAACAATGGGCCATTTTTCGTTTGTTTGTCCGTGTGCCCCTACCATGTTGTGATGTGTGGCTCCCGTCTTGCCCTCACCCCGGCCGTTTTCCGTTTTGGTGACCACCATTACCTCGACCACCTCGTCCTTCCGGAATAGTAACGGCTTGCCAGCCACCCTCTACCTCTAAACTGTTGCGGGGTCTATTACTCTGTCTTGAAATACCCTCTTTTGATATGCCAGTATCCCCACACCCATAACACTCTCTGATTCACGCATAGGTCTCTCAGAGAAATGTGTGACCGGTTGAGGTGGACCCCCAACTACCGTTGTAGTAGTGAAGAATGAATGGGTCGAACTGGTAGAACCTCGAAACACTGTCCTCTAGAGTAAGAACCTTAAACTCACCGCCTTCGAAACCTCTTTGATGTCGATGCAGTGGTTGACATCTTGCTTCATTCATTCCACCTCTACTAAGAAACTACCACACTTCTGGGAAGGATTTTGGTAGCCTGTACCTTGTAAGGCTGAATTCGTAACTTGATCTCAACCCCTTCACAAAACGGCGAATACAGCTCTGTGGACTGAAACATTAGTTGGGTCTGGCATATCTGGATTACTGTGCAAGAAAAACTTAGCCTATTATGAATTGACCGACACCTACCTGCTCTAGGCTTCAAAAACTCATCCCTTTCATATCCCTCCAAAGTACGGGGGAATATATTTTCCAAACCAAACTCGGAGAAGAATGAGGAAAAGTCATAGGTGGTGCCTCTGTTGGTTGGTTGCATTCAACATGGGACCGCAACACATTTTGGCGTTCCTATGTCCATGAGGCATCAATACGAGGAAGCCATAGTGGCTGCATGTTGTACCTATGAAAAACCGGGACGTGTTGTGCCAGGGAAACATGGGGTGCCTGTCCCTGCTCAGAAACCCACTAAGATAAGACGGTGAGAAAAGAGAACCTGATTGATCATCTATGGGGTAGGTGGGGGGGCATTGCCTGATTCTGTACTTGTTCATTCTCCCCATCACCCCTTTCTTAATACCTCCTACAGTCGGTGGAGGAGTAACGCCTAGCACAGATTGGCTAGTGCTCGTCTCTCCCTCTAGACGGCACGTCCTCCCACGGAACTCTACCGACGGGCCCTCTTGCCAACTCGTTGCACTCACTCGAGGCTACAAAGCCCCAGGGGCTGCTCAGATGCATCATTGCTGATGTGATGTTTCGTAGCGTTGCTCTGAGTTCTAACCATACTGCGAAATAGAGTGAAGATGGGTCAGATACCCAATTTGTATAACCTAGATACCAATTTGGAATCCAAGTAATAGCAGACGAAAAAGAAAGAAAGAAAGAATGGAATTTTCCTAAAGTCTTATAGATCTCACAGAAAAGGTAAAGGCGTACCCCCTACCGTTCTTTAAGACCACTACGCAGACCTTTTCTTTGTGATGAGACCAACGACAACCTAAAATGCTCTGATACCACGTTTTTGTCACAACGACCCAAACCGAGCCGCGACTGGGCACCCACATTTACCCTCCTATGTGAGCGAACAACCAATCTAAACCTTACATTTTCGATTTATACCAAAGCATTGCGGAAGACTTCAAACTCATAAATAAAGACAATTCAATAACTTCTAAAATTCAACATCATTATTTCCCAAAATCTGGAAGTCATCACCACAAAACATCTATGATCAAATTACTAACCAAGAGTATTCTAATAAGCTAAAACAAATAAAGCTAGTCTAGCCGAAACTTCAAGCATCCAAACATGAGGAAGGAGATCCAGCCAAGCTAGAAGCATTAGCTCCACCCTGAGATCGGGTGACGAAGACTGGCTAGAATACTGTTGAGTCGAGGATGACGGCACGTTTGCTCACTCCACAATTAAACAAAGGAAAACATAAAAGTAGGGGGTCATTACAACCACAAGTACTAGGTAGATATCACGGCCAACTCAAATAAAAGCAATAATATCTCAGATACATCATAAATCAACTAATATCCTTAGCATGCACATTTACAAACATTACCATAATCCTGGTTACACACCAGCACATCAATGAGGACTCACACCTCCTCATCATACCTCATTTGGGAAAACATGTTCTTTGATTGAGTATATAGTATCTTCAAATTTCATTATATTTTACTCCTCGTGTCGGTACGTGACCTCTCCGCTCCTCATTCTATCCTGGTACCGGAACGTGGCACCCGATCCATATACTATCCTGGTGTCGAAGTGACACTCCGATCCTCATATTCTATCCTGGTACCGGAACGTGGCACCCGATCCAATATACTATCCTTGGTGTCGAACTGACACTCCGATCCTCATATTGCTATCATGGTACCGGCACGGGGCACCCGATCCATATACTATCCTGGTGTCGGAACGTGACACTCCGATCCTCATATTCTATCCTGTTCGGAACGTGACACTCCGATCCTCATATTCTATCTGGTAACCGAACGTGGCACCCGATTCCCCTAATCTCACTACTTTGTTCATTAAGCCTTCTTTATACCAAGGCAATCATCATTAACAAAGTAGATTAGGGTTTCTCAAGATTAAAGATTCAATACCTTCATCATGCTTATTTTATCACAATCATATATATATATAAAATCAATCATGCATACACACAATAAGCATATAGAAGATTAATAATACTACCACAACAACATATCATTCGCTATTAAGAGTTTACTACAATTTGTGAAAACCAAACCTACCTTCACGAAGAATTGCGATCAACAAGTATCTTCCTCATTTCTTGTTGTCCTCTTCGTTTCCTCTCTCTCTCTACTCGTTCTGCCTCTCTTTTTCTTTCTGTTTTTTTTATTCAAACCCCTTTCTTTTTACCCTAATTATCATATAATTAAGTTTTAAAAGATGGCCTAATAATCCACTAATTAACTTAAGGTTACCTCTTTTAACCCCAAGTATTAGACTTATTAACATTAACCCATTATTTTATATTAAAAGCAGAAATAGTACAAAACGCCCCTTAATTATAATAACAAATCCTACCCCGCCGGGACTATAACGCCGACTTGACGGCCGTCGTGCCTGCGACGGTCCGTCCCTGCTGTCCGTCGCAGGGTCAGATAGTGAATTTGCAACTGAGACTCTGTGACGGTCCGTCACACTGTGACGGTCCTCCCCTGCCATTTCGTTACGAGTTCAGAGAGTATTTTCAGTACCCCATTTCAGATTTTTCCAAGTATTTTGAAACGACAACCTCCACGACGTCCTTCGTGCCCGTGACGGTCCGTCGTGGCCATCCGTCGTCACTTCTGCCAGTTTTTCCAGAATAAAATCTGTTGCTCAAAATGACTAAACAGGTCGTTACACATGCAATTCTGGAAAATTTCCAGTTTTCAAAAGTGAGTCTGGGTATTTTCAAACGGACATAACTTCCATTTCAGGAGGAGTTTGGATGAGTTGTTTCTATGGATTGAAAGATTTTGGGAAGATCTTTCGAATAACGCCAAGTCTGAAAGTTTCTGAGGTCGTATGTGGGAGGTATGACTTTAAGAAGTTGGGCTATTAGACAGAGGAAAGTCCAAATGCAAATTTGTGAAGGTGTTTTGGTCTATTCCTAAACCAACTAATTAATTTTATTTCTGGGTAATTAGTTTGTTCTAATCTTATCCCATTAAGTTTATGCATTTATAAAACAAGTTAGGGTTTTCAGAGAAGAGAAAATAAGAGAAGAAAAGTGGAGAAAGGAGAAGAAGACAAAAGAATACCAAGATCGTTGCGTGGATTGCATCGAGGGTGATTCCTATTAAGGTATGTGATATCATTCGGTGTTCAGTCCTTTAACCCACACACCAAATTGATTCATTTCAGAAATTAGAGTTTATTTGAATGATAATCTTGAAGTTCTTCATGAAAAGTTGTGAAGTTCTTGTTGGTTGAATTGTAGTTTGTCTCTAGAAGTTTTTGTAGTAGTATCGCGCACTAATGTGGGGATGAGATTTAATATCAACTCAAGTCTCCATATAAACCATGAAGCCATCATGGGAATTGATGTGTCATTCTTTTTAGATGATCACATAAGGTAATATAGTGGACGCACTAAGCTAAGTAATGTCTTATACCGATGTAAAGGTATAGGACAATTCATGCAGTGTGGGCAAGACGTTATATCACCACTTAGGCTCATAGAGGTGGTTATCGGTTAGAGAAACTCCCAAAGAAATTTGATTATTTTCATATATAATTAAATTTGAATTTATTATTTTTTTTATATTTAACGCACTAAGTGTTTAAACTGTTTTACCATTAGTATATATATATTGCATATGTCTTTACAATTTTTTTATCTTGTGAGTCAAGCGAATCCAAGGTATTTTAATCCTTAATACATTTCAAGGTTTAAAGATGTATTTAGCATTAGAACTCTCATACTCGTACATTCAATGTATTGATTCCATCTATGATGAATCATTTTATGGTACTGACGCACGTTACCAAGATTAGTACAGAGCGCTTTGTTGATGCAACTGGAGCTTCGGAGTCAGTGGTGATCCTCCTTGCATTCATAGGACATCCTTTTAATTTTCTTTATTAGTTTTATTCATTAGAATTTAGTGGGATATGTCCCAACATCCATCTCAGTCAATTTACAGGCTTATAAACAATGTATTAGTGTAGTATTTAGAGTTAAGTGCCATTTTGGCCAAGACAAGTTATTAAGATATTTTTTTAGAATGCCTTTAATTCTTTATCTGAGTTTAGCATAGTCTTCCGCTTAGTTAAGTAAGCAAGGTGAAGCGTTCGCCGAAGGCCACAAACAGTTGTTCGTTACCAGCCACGTACAGGGTGTAGGCTCTGGGCGTAACAAACTTTGTATCATAGCACAAAGTTCAAGAGTCCTAGGGAGTCTATTAAACCGTGTCTGTAGATTCTTAGTCATCGACGTAAAGCGTGCGACATCTATAATAGGAGGCAACAACATATAGGAATGTTTCACTTCTTTCATATTCTTTTCATGCGTAGAGTTTATCTCTAAAAATATTTCTCTAAGTCGTGCATACCCGTACTTTATGATCATAATGACTCACTGAAGAGCAGTCAGAGATTGACTAACTCTAATTAATTTTGATGAACAAGGAGTTCCGAATGCACCGGATGTGCAACCCCAAGGAGTGGTTATCAATTTTTAGTTTAACAGAGTTATCAGGATGTTAAGTCAAGTGGTAACCAACAATGTTCGGTAACACATAGAAGCTTGACAAGAAGGGGAAGACACCTAAAGGTTTTGTGAGTTTCTAAGAATGAATCCTTCTAGCTTTACCGGATCAAACACTATGTAGAATCCAAAAAATATTGTGGAAGAGTTGAAGAGAAAATTTGAGGTAATTCATGTGGTTGATGTTGAGAGGGTTTAATTAGTTTCACATCAACTGAAAAGTGTGGCTATAACTTGGTTGGACCAATGAAAGGAAGGCAGAGCTAAAAATGCAACACATCCATGTTGGGCTTGCTTTGAAAAAGCCTTCTTCGAGAGGTTCTTCCCACGAGAACTTAATGAAGTGAAAGTACAAGAATTCCTCACCTTCAAACAAGATTGCATGAATGTTCATGAGTACAGGTTAAAGTTCCCCTCAACTGTCTCGCTATGCTCCGTAGATGGTGAATGACATGGAGAGAATAATAAGCTTTTTTTTGTTGGTTTGGGTCGTGCTTCAAGTAAGGAAGGTAGGGGTGCCATGTTGATAGGTCACATGGACATATCAAGGCTTATGGTTAATATGCAACAAGTTAAAGAAGAAAATCTTAGGAACCTAGAAGAATATAGAAACAAAAGAGTGAAGACAAGGAATGAGTTTGGCCAACAAAAAGCTGATTCAAGTCAAAACGGAAAAAAATCTTTCTTAGGAAGGATTCTCCCTTTCTCGGTAAAGTAGAGTGAGCAGCTTCTTTCTTTGCTACTGCTGCCATACGACAAAGAAGTCCAATAGATGCGCTTACTTCTTCCTTCAACCCTGAAAAGAGCATATGCATCCCAACCACAATTTCAAAAACCAAAGGGTCATGGAAAATAATATGATAGTGCACTTGCGCCATAAACCGAGGTGAGTATAGTGCACCAAATTCACAGAACTTAAAGGCTACGCCATCCCAATCCCAAGGTAGTGTGGCACAAAAGGACATAGTGGGATTTATAAAGGTTGTAAATTTTGTAGAACCCACCCTGGTAGATTTCGTGGAGGCCAGACAGGTTGTTTTAATTTTTCTCAAGAGGGTCACTACATAAGACAGCGCCCTAAGAAAAACCAAGGTGGTGGAAATCTAGGCAATAAGTCTCAATCTTTGTCATTTGCTCCACCAGAAAAGGCTGCACCTAGAGGAGCCACTTTCGATACTGACAGAGAGGAAAACCATCTGTATGGAATCACTAATCTCCAAGAGCAAGAGAACTGTCCATATGTTTTTACAGGTATGATCAAAGTCTTTACCTTTGATGTTTAAGCTTTGTTAAACCCAGGAGCAAATTTATCGTTTCTAATTCTTATGTTGCAAATCTTTTTGAGATTGTTCTTGAAAAACATTGTGAACCCTTTTATATTTCTACACCTGTTGGGGAGTCTATTTTAGCTGAAAGAGTGTTTCGTGATTGTCGTGTTTCCACCAATCACAAGATGACCATGGCTGATCTAGTAGAGTTATATATGGTAGAGTTTGATATCATTCAAGTTTCAAATTCTTAATGAGCCAATCATACTAGTAGTTCAGTAGTGCCTAAGGGTTTTATTTTATTTCATACCTTAAGGCGAGGAAGTTAGTCCCTAATGGGTGTATTTATCATTTAGTCGAGCTAATGACTCAAGTGTTGAGGTACCTTCCCTTCAGTCAGTTTGTATAGTCGGTAAGTTTCCAGAAGTCTTCCAAGATGATCTACTCTGAGTTCCTCCCGAAAGAGAGATAGACTTTGGCATAGACAACATCCCAGATGCTCGTCCTATCTCAATTCCGCAATACATAATGGCACCGAAAGATTTAAAAGAGCTTAAATAGAAATTGAAAGATCCTGTTTGATAAAGACTTCATTTGACAAAATATCTCACTTTGGGGAGCCCCGGTCTTGTTTTTAAGGAATAAAAAGGGATACCTTAGGATATGTATAGACTACCTCAAATTTAATAAGGTAGCCACCAAGAAACAATATCCTCTTCTAAGGATATATGATCTCTTAGATCAACTTTAGAATGCTTCTTGCTTTTCCAATATTAACCTCAGATCAAGCTATCATAAGATGAAAGTAAGGGAATGTGATGTTCCCAAGACAACTTTTATAAAAAGGTATGGGCATTATTTATTTCTTGTTATTTTCTTTGGTTTGACATTGCACCTGCAGCATTCATGGTTCTTACGCACAGAGTCTTCAAACCTTGTTTAGATCTGTATTTCATCGTCTTAATTGATAACATATTGATTTATTCAAGGAATGAAGAAGATCATGGTAGTCACCTTAGGATTGTTCTTCAGACATTCACAAATAAAGAGCGATGTGTAATGTTCTTCAAGGGAGAATTTTGTCTTAAGTTTGTGGTATTCTTAGGCCATATTATTTCTGGTGAAGGGATAAGAGTTGACAAAGAGAAGATTGAATCGTTTTAGAGTTGTCCTAGACCCATATCTCCAACAAATATCAGAAATTTCTTAGCCTTGGCTTACTACTATAGGAGATTTGTTGAAGGATTCTCATCTATCTCTTCTCCTTTGAACAAGATAACTTAGAGTAAGGTACAATTTCAATAGTCTGAAGCTTGTGAGTAAAGCTTTCTGGAGTTGAAAAAGAGATTGACTACCTCTTTGATTTTGACATTTCCTTAGGGTACTCAAGGATTTGTAGTGTATTGTCATGCATCAAGAATTGGCTTTGGCTGTGTGTTGATGTAGAATGGCAAGGTTATAGATTATGACTCTAAATAGTTGGAGATTTATGAGAAGAATTACCCAACTCATGACATAGAATTGGCTTCACTAGTGTTTTCATTGAATATATGGCGTCAATATTTACATGGTATTCATGTTGATATATTCACTGATCACAAGAGCCTCTAATATGTATTCAATTAAAAATAGCTAATATCAGACAAAGGAGGTGGTTAGAATTACCCAAGGATTATGACATGAGTATTCTTTAACATCCAAGTAAGGCTAACGTGGTTACTGATTCCTTAAGAAGATTGTCCATGGGAAGTACTTCCATATTGAAGGAGAAAGGGGAGTTAGCTAAAGATGTTCACAGACTTGTACGTTTGGGAATCCAACTTATGGATTCCACAGAAGGAGGCATAGTGGTAACCAATGGGGCTGAGTCATCCTTAGTGTCATAGTTGAAAGAGAAGTAATACCAAGACCCTATTTTTCTTGTTTTGAAGGAAAATTTCAAGAATCAAAGAGTATTGGCTTTTTAACAAGGCGGAGATGGTTTGTTGAAGTACCAAGGAAGATTATGCGTACCTTAAGTGGATGGACTTCAAGATTGGATCTTGAAGGAATCACATAGTGCCATATTTTCTTTTGATTCAGGTTCTATCATGATGTACCGTGTTTTGACAGAGTTATATATATGAAAAGGCTTGAAGAAAGATATTGTTAAGTTTGTTTCCAAGTTTTTAAATTACAAGCAAGTTAAAGTAGAACACCAAAGGCTTGTAGGTTTATCTAAGAACATAGAACTTCCATAATGGAAGTTGGAGATTATTTATATGGACTTCATCAAATGTTTCCTATGATCTTGAAGGAAACATAATTCTATTTGTGTGATTGTCGACAGAGTGAAAAAGTCATCCCATTTCTTGCAGGTAAGCTCTACCAATTTGGCCGAGGATTATGCTAAGTTGTACATTCAAGAAGTGGAAAGACTTCATGGATTTCTGGTCTCCAATATTTCAAATAGAGGTGCACATTTTACTGCACAATTATGGAAATCTTTCCAAAAAGGTCTGGGTTCAAAGTTAAATTTGAGTGCTGCTTTTCATCCTCAAAGAGATGGAAAAATAGTGTACTATCAAGACCTTATAATATATATCGAGAGCATGTGTGATTGACTTCAAGGTAAATTGGGATGATAATATGCCTCTCATTGAGTTCTCTTACAACAATAGTTATCATTCGAGCATTCAAATGGCTCCTTATGAAGCTCTTTATGGGAGAAGAGGAAAATATCATATTAGGTTGTTTAAAGTTGGGGAATCAGGGTTGATAGGACTGGATCTAGTTAACCAAATTATGGAGAAGGTGAAATTAATTCAAGAAAGAATGATGACGACACTAAGTTGTAAAAAGTTTATCACAGATATTAGAATAAGGACATTGGAGTGTGAGGTGGATGATTGGGTGTATCTTAAGGTTTAACCATGAAGGGTCTTTTGAGGTTTAGTAAGAAGGGGAAACTTATTCCCCGGTATATTGGTTCTTACAGAATCTATAAAAGAGTGGGTAATTAGGTTTATGAGTTGGAACTACCCCAAGAGTTAGCAACAGTTCATGTGGTATTCAATATTTCTATGTTGAAGAAGTTCTTGGGTGATCCTTCATTGATAGTACCAACAAAAATTGTTGGGATTAAGGATAATCTGTACTATGAAGAATTTTTGTTTAGATATTAAATATTCAAGTTAGAAAGTTGAGGACAAAGGAAGTCTCTTCAGTCAAAGTCCTTTGGAGGAACCAATTTGTTGAATAAGCGACTTACGAAGCTAAGGAGGATATGAGGAAGAGATATTCACATATTTTTGAATCCATAGAGAATTCAGACCAAGGTTCTAAATTCTCTTCTTAGCACTTTATAAGGTTACGCATCCATAGATAATTCAGACCAAGGTGCTAAATTCTCTTCTTAGCACTTTATAAGGTTATGCATAAGCATGTTATTACTTGCTTTTGTTGTTGAGTGCTGACATGATGTTACTACCGTTATCTTAGTGAGAGAATTCTCATTCAAGGAGGAATGTTCCCAAGGGGGATATATTGTAACATCTCGTAAGTTGAATCAACTAAATTTAACCTAAGAAACCAAGAATAATCATTTTTAGAAATAAATATGAAAGTTTGGAAAATTTCATGATTTAAAAAGTGAGTTTTGGTCATTTTAAAAAGGCCATAACTTCCAGCTCAAGATAAGTTTGGATGAATTCTTTATATAGATGGAAAGCTCTTTTTGGAAGATCTGTCAAATGACTCTACGTTTCAAAAATTATGAAGTCATATGAGGAGATCTGACTTTCAGAAGTTGGGCTATTGGACAGAGGAAAGTCCAAATCCGGATTTGTCAAGGTTGTTTTGGTATTTTCCTAAACCAATTATTTAATTTCGTTTCTTGGTAATAAGTTTGGTTCTAAGCTGAACCCATTAAGTTAAAGCATTTAGAAAATAAGTTAGGGTTTTTAGAGAAGAGAAGAGAAGAGGAGAAAGAGGAGAAAGGAGAAGAAGACACAAAAAAGCCAAGATAGTTGCATGGATTTCATCGGTGGTGATCCCTATCAAGGTATGTGAAATCATTTGGTGTTGTTTAATTTCACCCACACTCCAACTTGATGCAATTCAGCAAATTAGAGTTTATTTAATGAAAATATAAAATTTCTTTATGAAAAGTTGTGAAGTTCTTGTTGGTTGAACTGTAGTTGATCTCTAGGAGTTTTGATTCACGTTTCGGAATGTCATCGAGTCTAATCTATTGGGTAATGAGTTATTTAGCTTTCCTATGTATTTATGGTGGATCCATGGAAGTTTGGGTGGTTTATAGATGAAAAACGGAAAATAAAAGTTCAAGCTCCAATAAGACAACCCTAGGGGCGCCGCACCTACCAGAGTGCGTCAAGGTTGGCTCTGTCTGAAAGGCAATGGCGCGGAGCGCCAACCAAAGTTCCCCAGACCAGTGTTTTTCCAAAAAGTTCTAGTGCCCCGCGCCTATCAAAGCGCCACAACCCCTTGGAGACCCCATTCTTTCCCTATTTTTTCATACTAGTTCCTAAGTGATTTACCTATCATTCCTAGTCTAGTTGAATACTCTAGAGTACATCTAAACATCATGAAATCATTTATATAAAGGAGATAATGATCCTTGAATCCATAATCCCATTAAAGGGAAACTAAGATCAAATTAAAAGAAGTTACGAGTCAAGAAGAAAGTCAAAGTAAGTTCCTAAAGTTTTAAAAGATTCTTAAATAATCATCTTAACTTTATTTTGAAGCTCAAGTTACAAGTGAAAAAAGATTAAAGGGTTGAGTTTAATTCTCAAAAGCTATAAGAAAACTAGGTATTACCGAAAGAGTTAAGTTCCAAGTTACGTAAAAAGCAAGAGTTGAGTTCACTTATCAAAGGCTATTAGAGGACTAATTATTCCCTAAAGGTTTACATTTCACATTTAAGTGAAAAGGAAACTGAGAGTTTCGAAAGAGTTTTGAAAAAAATGGAAAACATTAATTCTAAAAAGGATCTTCTTAAAAGCTAAAGGGTTGAGTAAATTATCTCAACCCAAATGAAGGAAGTTTTACTAAAAGTATGAGATAAAGTATATTTGGGAGTAGTATTGAGAAAGGATGTGAGGATGAGAGTTAATATCAACTCAAGTCTCCATGTAAACCATGAATCCATCATGGGAATTGTAAGGTCATTCTTTTTAGATGATTACGTAAGGTAATCTAGTGGATCCACTAATATAAGTAATGTCTCATACCTATATCAAGGTTTAGGACAATTTTGGAAGCGTGGGAAAGATGCTAGATAACCACTTAAGATCCTAGTGGTGGTTGTCGGTTAGAGAAACTTGCACATAAATTATATTATTTTCTCACATATGTAAAGTTGAGTTTATATTGTTTTATATCTAATTATTTAAGTATTTACACTTATTTACTAATTGTATATTTATTTCATATGTCTTTACTACTTTATATTGAGTTGTTATCTTGTGAGTCAAGTAGAGACAAGGTAAGTTCATCCTTAATCCATTAAAAGCTTTATAGATGTATTTAGCATTCCAACTCGCATACTCCTACATTCAATGCACTGATAATAGTTGGACTACATCTTTTTAAGATGCAGACGCAAGTAACAAGGATCAGCACGCAGCACTTCGTTGATCCACTTTTTTCTCCAGAGTCAGTGGTGAGTCTCCTTTCATTCCGGAGCACATCCTTTTCATTTTATTTGTTAGCTTAGTACATTAGGATCTTGTGGGATCAATCTCTAAATCCGTCTCAGTCAGTTCACAGGCTTCATAGACAATGTTGTAGTTTCATTCAACCCACACAGCACACACATAACAAGGGGACAAGAAAGAACAGTCAAAAGCATCGGACCGAAAAGTGGGATGAAGGTAATAGTCGCCAGAGAGATAGGAGATAGAGGGGGCCCGCAACACCTCCCCATAGCCACCGGCCTGCCCACCATTTCCACCCGGTCAACTACCCCAAGCAAACAAGCCAAAAGCCGAGCACACGCGTACCAGAGAAGAAACCTTCCGAAGTCCCCAGAGCGACACGGATAAGTTAAACGACCGCACGCAATGTCCTACCCAAGATTGAAAAAAGCCAAGCCCGATGGGAGATTTCCAGAAAACAAACACAGCACACCCTCCAATACAGCCTTATCCACGTCGCAAACGACCACATTCCAACAAACACAAACGACCACACATGTAACACGACAACAAACACAGCAACACAAATTCATCACATGCCTTGTCAAGCAGCTAGGCGGTGGCACACAAAGACAGGCGTCTCCGCCGGAAAGCACAGATAATTTTTGTTGGGAGTGGTCTTTTATATTATACTTTGTATGTTTCAGTATTGAGACTTAAGTGTCATTTTGGCCAAGACAAGTTATTATGTTATCTTTTCAGAATGCCTTTAATTTTTTATCTGAGTTTAGCATAGTCTTTTGTTGACTTAAGTAAGCTAGGAAAAGGGGTCTCTCAAGACCAACATGGTCGTTGGGTTCCATTTACGTACTGGGTGTTGGTTCTATGAGTGACAAACATTGTATCAGAGTATAGGGACAAGAGTCCTAGGGAGTCTATGAAGTCATGTTTATAGAGTCTTACTGTGAAGCATGTCACATCTATAATTAGGAGGATACAACATTTAGGAATGCTTCAGTTCTTTCATATTCTTTTAGTGCATAGAGTTTATCTCTAAAAGTCACTCTCTAATTCGTGCTTACACGTATTTTATGATAAATATTTTATTGGGCATACGGGATAGACTATACCATTGGGTACATGCTCTAAATAATAGGTTTTTGAACAATTGTTACTAGTATAGTCTATTGTGGGGGAAATATTTCTCACGTACAACTTACCTCGAATAATATGGATATCTTCTAAACGCACACTTGCTGTATGAAGAACAACCTCCGTGTTAGACCACTCACACTCTTGAGCTAAGTGTTCGAAAGAAGGCCTAGGGTTCACTGTCTCCACCTGAACTTCATGTTGACCCAATCCCATTGGCGATCAAATTAGTATTAATGTTTTACGACTTCTCAGTCTAGCTAGGTAGCAAAAAATATGAAATTTTATCAGAAACTACAATTTCATTAAATTCCAACACAATTACTAAATGAAATAACAATTAATCAAAAACGAACCATCAACAATCAAGACCTAAAAGATAATCTTAGCTACATTCAAAAAATCACACCCCAAGAATTTGGGTTTTAGCTAGACATATACAAGAGATACAAATTTATACCATAATAAATTTTCATTCAAATGGGTATGAATAATTAATAATTCATGGATCTAATACCAAATTTTGGAGATGAAACCCATTGAATCATCAAGTACATCAAAAAACTCTTATAATTTATAACTCAAAAATTAAAGCTAAAATTATTGTTCAATACTAAGGAATTTGTTCCTGATATAAAGTAATAGTTGGTATTTATAGCTATCAAAACGTTGTGCTAAAAACATATTTGAAGATAAAAATTTAAATCATAAATATAACAAAATAATCGTAGATATGTAAATCAAAAATCTATAAGTACACAATTAAGTCATTGAATTCTCAATACAGGTAATAATATCTATTCATTTGATCCAGATGGCGCTTCATTGAAATTGGACGAACTTTTTTTATCAACTCTTAAAGGAGAAAGTCCACTTCCAATAGTTTGATACCAAAATTCCGTATTATACTCCATAAGTTGGCCGTCTACTCTTTCAACTTCTTCATCTGCAGCTTCCAAGAGCTCACTCAACTTTTTATACTCAGAAAATCTTAGTTGTTCATATGGATGTTCTTTCTTGAATCCTTGGAGAGATTTTCCATGTTTTTTCTGTTGTTGGAATGAATTCCCTAACATGTTTAGTTCATTGCTTATTTCATCAACATTGACATTTTGATGAGCTACAACACTGGGGTTAGGACCATCAAAGTCGGGTTGACGATTTTCTCCAAGAAACTTAGCCATAATTAACATGGCCGAAAGATGTCCACATGAATTTTTCTTTGTTGCTAGATGAAAAAATCTCAACAACAACATAAAAATCACATAAAGTACAATGCTCACTTTCCTTTTTAAATAGGACAATACTTCGTTTTGAGAATGTTACTTGTCTATTTCTTGAAATTTGTATCCTTGCAATAAAAATTCCTCTGCAACCAATACATATTCTCATGGCTAAATTTCTGAATTACAATAGGAAATTGTGATGTTGAGTTTCTGATGTAAACAAGTATTTATAGCGAGAAATCATCATATTATCTGATAAAAATGAACTCAAATAAACTTAAAAAGTAAAAAATTATTGATGATTGATTTTCATAAGGTAGGTTTTCGAAACCAAAAAATCATATATTTTACTAAATTTCTTTTAAGTTTAGTGTATCGTTGGTTTCAATCTCTAAATTATAGTAATTTACAAATTACCATATTTTCCTAATTAGATTGATATATGAATATTTAAGGAAAATTGTAATTAATTCATTCTTTTGTGACATGTATGTTCAGTAAATTGATATTTATTAATTAAATTTATTAGGTAAACAAAAAAAAAAAAAAACAAAAAAAAAAAAAAAAAAAAAAAAAAAAAAAAAAACAAACAAAAAACCTTTTTTGTTGTTTGGATTTATAGATTTTGCAAATTTGCCCTAACTCAATTATGTATATTTCCTAATATAGTCATGCTTAATAAAAGACCTTCAGTTTTAGCTTTGACAAAATGAAAATATTTAAATAACTATATTCATGTACAAAATAAGTTAAGCGCATCAATTTAAAATTTAAAGTTATTTATGCATGTTCTAGAGCATTTTTAGACTTGTAAAATATACTTGTAATTTATGTAAAATGAAATAATATTGTATAAGTAAGAAAGCCTAAATCATCAAGCAATTGAAAATATATAAAGTGATTTTGAATATTCTCCTACACTTTATATTTCATTATAATTTCTTAAATCGATAAAATGAAATTAGTTTCTTGTTTATATAAAAAAAAAATATATTTGAATATGATACGATACATTATGAAATGGTAACATTTTGCCTTACAGATAGTTAGAAATCGCTAAATTGAGAATCTATCAAGTTATTCTTAAGTTGTGACATTTTCGGTTAACTTCAAACAATTATAACTTACAGTACATGAAGAGTTAAGTGGAACATATTATGCCAAATAAAACGTCTTGGAATCCTCTTTCGAATGCCACTAAGTTGTGTATGTATCGAGTTTGAATGAAGGACATATGCTCATTAAATGTTATTATGACCATTGAATAAAGTTACCCAAATTAGTGAGGGGTACTTTGGATATTTCCTTACTGAATCAGATTAAAACAAATTTGTTAATATTTGGTGATCATATCTGAAGTGTGTAAGTTTACAAATCCTTAGTTAAGATTTGGTTTTTAAAAGAGAGTTCAACAAGAGGAAAAGTAGAGAAGAGGAAGAACGATTAAGATCTCCTATAAATTGAGGAGTGATGAACTCCAAACTACACCTCATTTGATACTAGGTGTAGGCGGTCGTTATCTAGTATAAAACTCATCGAAGAGTTGTTGTCAAACCCAGTGGGAATGATACAAAATTGAATTTAGCTATGAATTTATAAATGTAATATAGTTCGTGGTTGGCGTAAAATTTGTCAAAAATATTTAAATTAATTGAAGGGGTTGACAAGGAATGTCAGATGTGAGTAATTAGTTTGTAAGTAAGAAACTAAGACAAATAGCATATACAAGTTAGAGTGTAATTTTTTTATATGGCTAATTTAAATTACTGATGATTACTAAGTCTCAGTAGGTATGTTAGAGTGTAGATACAATGGCTTTCTCTCGAACAACTATTACAAGTAAAGCAATTTCTCGGGCACCTCGACAAGCTTACCAATATAAACAGTCTGAACCTTTATTTTTCTACTCTCTCAATCTTAATAGGTCAAATCGAGTTTAAGATTCACTCGCTAGATCTGAACCCACATCAACCCAAAAACTAGAACTCTAAGTACTAGAACTCTAAGATAGATTTGAGTTTGTTACTACTATTCTTAGATTAATATACTACTATCAATTAAACCTACTTCAATTGTAACAACCAGTACACGAAAAGAAAATTTAATTTTTCAGAACATTCAGGTAAGACCTACCGTTGCCACCCACAAACCATAGGGTGTCCCATGACCCGTTCTGGTTATTCGTGATTCATAAATTGAACCCCCAGAACATAATCCTAGAATTCCCTCTAAGGGTCGAACAAAAGTCGGACCGACATACCTTAGGTTAGACCATGTACCGGGATCCGCATCAGTGGTTCAGACCCGGAGAAACAAGCCTCAGTCATGGGTGATGGTTGACAAGCACGAACTATCATTCAATAGATAGTTCATCGGTGACCCCAAGAGCAGTTATGTCAGGTGTGTTTTGGTCTTTTCCTTAAGTGGTTGACCCCTAATGTATGTTCTTTAACCCGTAAACTATGTGATTATTGTTAGTTTTAGCCTAGAAAAATAATTAGAATTTACCCAAGTCTGATCATTCACCAAAACATAGAAACTTTAAAAGTAATGAAGAGAAAGAGGTTACTAAAACATTCCCAAGAATGCAACGAGAATTCATTTTTCCAGCCCCATAATCAAAAGATTTCTCTGTAAATTTTGTCACTAGGTATATGGGATTTTAGTAGTGGATTCCTTTCACCTATTAGGTCCCTTGATTTAAGTCAATATTTTTATTGCCTTAACGATTATTTATACCTAGGGTTTCTTGAATGTTAGAAATGTAGGGTGTACCTATTAAAATTACCCAAATCATATTATTATGACTTCAATATCGGTTTTTTGCCAGATTCATGAATACACTAGGCACCATCATGATGTAGTTCTTTTAGTTCATGAATTTCACAAGGTTGGTCAATAAATTAACTTACATAAGAACATGGCTCTGTTTTCGAATGCATTATTATTAGCATATTAATGTTACATTATCTGTTCGCATGTGAAGTTTGAGTTATCTTGTGTTACAACATTTCAGTCATGACATGCTATTTGCTTAATCATATATGAAGTTTAATACAGAGTAGACTAGGGTAAGGCACCCACAAGTGACAGAATTATGTGCCCCATATGATGTAAGTCCCCTTTATGTGCATCATTTTAGTCATCACATAAACATGCCTATATATCTGTCACAAGGTATATTAGGTCTTATCGATGGGGTGTATACATCAGACTCCACATTTAGCTCATTCGTTTTATGTAGGTTATTAGTAGCATCATTATATTTCAATCGGATTCTATTGCATTTACAATCTTATCAATATAGTTCAGTATTAAGTTGCTCAATGTTATAATCTTGGTCATTGCACTAAGTTTAATCATATACAATACTTTTAGTATCCTTTTTATGTTCAAATCATATTATTTCTTAGATGCTTTGACTATGTAATGTTATTGTTTAGTATTACTCTATCCTTCACACTAGGTACCTTTCATGTACTAACACATAATCTGCACTACATATTCTCGCGTGTTGGTTCTATTCCACAATATTCAGATCAAGTATAGATCGGTTCTCGGTCATTCGTTCAACACCATTGGCAGTGAGTCCTTTTTATTCGAGTAATGGTGACATGACTATAGTTATCATTTTTAATATTAGTTTCAGTTTTGCTAGATCAAACTAGGGAATGTCCAAGTATTTCTTGTCAATTTAGAGGCATATTTCAGACATAGTTAGTTCCAACTTTAGCCATTGAGTTTGATTTTAATTTTTTATGCAAAATCTCAAATATCTATATTCAAATTTTTGTATATTGGCTTTCTCCATCTGTCACGCCCTGAGCCTACACCTTGGACGTGACCATAACCCAATAACTATTATAGGCCTTTAGCGGACCCTTTGCCCAACTTACATTAATTTGCGAAAGACTTAAACATAAAATATAACTCAAGAAATAGCTTTAAGATAATAATTAGTAAAAGTTGCAAGTCAAGTCTTAATCGATTATAAATGAAGGAAAAGACTAATAAAACAAATAATGTTTGTCTATGAAGCCTCTAAAATAAAGAGAGATGTTAGGACAGGACCCCCAATCATCTTAACAACTAAAAACTAAAACATAACCAAATGATGAAGATGTCCTCATGAATGAAGGGAGGCTCACATTTGACTTTGAGCTTCTCACTGGATAAACAGTATGCCAAATGCTAAACCGAGTTACCCGCGTCTGCATCATGACACGATGCAGTACAACTACATCAGTACATTAAATGTACGTGTATGTGAGTTGGAATTCTAATAAAACTTAAGCTTGAAAAGGAGTAAGAAGGGAATCTTACTGTTGCTTTGCTTAACTCATAGATAATTAACTCATTTAAATATAACACAATTTAAAATCAAGTTCAATATAAAGAAATCTATCTGAAACATAGGGAAAACTCTGAATGTAAAGAAGATACAATTACTCAAGTACGCATGTAAATTACAAGTAAAAAGATGTATCTAAGAATACAATAACATCTGTAGGAGTTTCTCTAAACGAGAACCATCACATAAGTTCTACAATGATGATAAAATGATCTGCCTTACATTACCAACGCATCCTATATACATCCAAAGGTATAAGACCTAAACTTCCCAATGCATCCAGTAGTATACTTTTAAAAGGGTTCATCTAATAAGTATAAACCCTTTTCTACCCATGGTCGCTACATGGTTTATGGGGGATGTAATTTGTCTAAATTCTCTCCCATATCAGTGCTCAATACTACTCTGAAAAATATATTAGCTCTTAAGAAGTTTACTTTGACTTACTTCTTAACTTTAAACTTTACTCTTCACTTTTTTGACTTTGATCATAACTATCCTGGAATATAAATGAGGATTCAAGGTTATAATTTGAGTTTTCTAATTATTTCTAGGTGTTTAGAAGTCATTAGAAAAAATTAAAATTATTGGAATATGCTAATGTACATAGGAAAGACTTGCAAGACCTAAACTATGAAAACTGTGGGGGGGGGGGGGCGCCAATCCAAGCGTACTGGTTCCACGCCGAGCAAGCCTCTATAGACTGCGGCTTGTTCTGGTGCATTGGTGGTGCATTGCACCAAGACTGAGAGATTGAAACGAGGTTATGGCATACCGAAGGCGCAACACGCTTTGCTTTCCCAGGTGCATCTGATGAATTTTTCTCTTCGATTTTCTATACAGACTTTTCTTAAACCTCTATGGTGTCATACCTAAACCCCTAGAAACATTAATTGATTAAATACTCATCAGATATAAACCCAAAACAACAGTGTAAACTACTAATCTATATCAACGGATATTGAATGCACCAAACCAAAAAGTGATTCAACTAGATCTATCAAGAACTCATTCTAATCATGTCGACAACTCCAAAACTACATAACTTAAGCAAGATCAGTGAGTGAAATAATCAATACAACACGAAATATCTCACATACCTTAATATGGATCAGCCCCTACAAATTCCACAAGAGTCCCTGGGCATTCTTGGTGAAAGGTTAATCTTTCTCCCTTCTTCTTTTTTCGTCTCTTTTCTCCAACGCCCTAAGCGTGAAAAAGTATTCTAATATGAACTAAAATTTGTTTTACCCCAATTAAATCCTTAAAATAAATTAGGAAATAAATGGGTAAAAAGATATGTTTGACCTTCCCTAAATATGGATTGAACTTTTGATGTACCGGGATAACCAAGTATAGTTTGATGCTTAAAAGCAACGAACTAATACTAGATCGAGTGCGTTTGGTATGATTTGATATGATTGTTGATGATGCATAGAATGATACAAAGAAGAGAAGTACTAACTTATGGCCATTTTTACATCTCATAGCTCATGGCAAGAGTCGTGTAAATGACCGTGAATTATGATAATAGAAGAAAAATCTTGAAACGTATTGTTAAGAAAATTTAAGTTAATGTAACCACAGAATTAAGTACCCATAATTATCTTGACGGTCCGTGGTTCAGTGTGTGAACCTTATTTGAGAAAAGTAGTGCAAGGTGTCCAAAATCAAGAAAGTTGAAGTGCAGACTACGTAAGACTTCAAGAAGCGTGGTAATGTTGATGGTCCGTGATCTTGTCGGTCAAAAAGATTCCAGAGAGCACTAAAAAATTTCCATAGTTGAGAAACATAAACTTAAGACCACAGGAGTTTTCACGGACAGTGATAAGTTTGATGGTCCGTGATTTTATGTGTGAACCAAATTTCAGTTTTGATGATTTGAAGGCAAGATCACGAACTACTGTACAGAGTGTGAAACCTTTTATGGGCCGTGATGGGGTCCGTAATGAAAACTGTAAATACGTCCTAATTACATTAGGTCTCTTTTAAAAAGTTTTTTTGGTTTGTTATTAAGGTTGTTGTTCGAACAGTTTTTGGATATATCGTGTTATGGACAACGAACAACAAAGAGAACTTGGGATTTCTTTCAAACTACTCTTGTATTTTAAAACTACTTGGTATGAGGAGAGCGTTTGACTGTGGTGTTATAAAGTTTGATTTCGTTTTTTATTTTTCTATCCTAAGTATTAATGATTATGTCCTGAATTATTATCAATTGTTATGAACACAACATTTTGAGTAACTAAGTAACAACATCAGGTGTGTGGGATCTATGATGAGGTTGTGAATCTTAATCTGAACATCAAGCATTGAGTAATCTCCTTTCACATGCTGTAGATTCAAGATTAGGTTTAATGTGGTCTAAGGAGTGTACACTTTAGACTAGCCTGAATCAAGCGGGTAATTCGATATAAAAACAGTTGTTAGGAAAAGTGAAATCTCTTTACTAAATTGTAGCTAAAGTTAGAGTTCGAGAGAATATAGTTTTAGCCTCACATATAGTGAAATCCATTCTTTATAAAAGAATCAATTGTAGATCGAGATAATACAAGTGATTCTTATATAATTAGGATGAGAAGCATTAGATAAAATTTAGTCACTAAGTTTTGTGAAAGTATGATCGCTTAAAGCTCCATTTTCTGAAGAGTTTCACAAGTTCTTGTCATAGTGACCACTAACCTAGTATCTCTTAATCAAAAGAAAACCCATACCTAGTCATCACAAAAAATAGATTGAAATCAAAATTATCATTTTCATGCTTAGAACTTGTTTTTTTATATTCATTTCAAATTCGACTTTTTGTTTGAATTTATTAAGAGATAGTAGCAACAATCGGATAAGAGCGACCATAAACATTCTTTGTAAATAAATTCTCTGTGGGAACGATATAAACTTTTGTTGAGTTTTTTATAGTGATAACGACCGTTTACACTCTTATTTGAGGATTAAGTTCGGACGTATCAATTTTTTGCGCCGCTGCCGGAGAATTTCAATTAAGTAGTGTTTTACTAGATTGCATTCGACTTGTAGTTACAATTTCCTCATTTTACTTGTATTGTTAATTTTAATCTATTACAGATAAATCTGCTTGTGTATGCCCACCACCACAAGTAAGCGAGCCATATTGTCCCGGAGTTGATGGAAATAGGGATGATGTAATTCCAGAAAAACTTATTCAAGATGGTTAATGCTCCAGAACTAGAGTCTCAGAGGAAAAGGTTGGGCCTTGAGGGTGAACTGGATGCTACAAGACATGTGCAGCAAAATGTTGGATTTGTTCCACCTAGGGGAGTTGACGGAAATAGGGATGATGTAATTCCTCCTCATTTTCCCCCAGTATCCCAAAGCGGTAGAGTTCAACATCCATCTCACATGATGTATGAAGAGGATGATGCTGATTTTGTTGGAGTAGGAGCAAGTGGCGCTTTAGTATTACCTGCGTTACCTCTAGGAATGAAATTAACTATCACTAGTACACTGATACAATTGCTTAATCTCAAAGGAAATGTTTAGATGGAGAATTGTGATGATGCGAATGGACATTTGATGAATTTTTGAGGGATCTCTAAATCCCATGAGATTCCTGGAGTTGATCAATCTGCAATGAGTCTAAGGCTATTCCTTTTATCTCTTATTAGGAAGCTACTAACTGGTTGAACGAGATGCCAGATGACTACATTCGAACATGAGGTGAATTAAAAGAGTCTTTCATAGAACAATATTTCTAGAATCAAAGAAATTGCAAATGAAGGATAAAATCAGTAATTATAACCAATTATCGGGAGAAGCAATGCACGAAACTTGGTGTAGGTTACGCCAAAAGTTGAAGAAACTCCCCAAATCATGATCTTACTAAGAGGCATCATAAATAGATTTTCTATAGATCTCTAAATTGTGTTACTAAACCTGTTGTCGGTGTATTATGTAGAGGTTTGTTTTGAGGAAGCCATTTGCAGAAAGCATGCAATTGTTATATAAAGTCTCTAAAAACAATTGGAAATGCTACACCGGGGATGGAGAAGTAGGAGAATTAGGGTATAGATATGAGGTATCAGTAGAATAGAGAAAGAAGGAAAAAGAAAGTAATCAAGATATGTCACATCTGAGAATTCCAATTGATTTACTAACAATGTGTCCAAGTCTAAAAAAGTAAATGTTGTGGGACAATAAAGCAGATACAAGTAGAAAGACATTAACATTGATGAGGAAGATAACAATCTGGGAAACCAAGGAGGTTTTCGTAATTATAACTCCAGACATTAGGGGTATAATTCAAGAAATACAGGTCGGTACTACACTAGAGATTGTCAATATGATACACAAACTAACAAAGAGCAAGGAAACAAAAAGAACAGATATGGGTATTGAAATAAACGTAGTGGTGTATATATGACCCCAGGTAGTAGAGAAAGAACAGTGGGTCATTATAGTGGATCTTAGCTGGAAGATATGATGGCTAAGATATTTTAGAAAAAGGAACTAACAGATGCAGGAGTTCATGAAATGCGAGGTGAATTCTCATGCATGAGTCATATGGTTGACTCTCACACCATCTCTATTAAGCAAATAGAGCAACAATATGAGCAACTCTCTACATCCCTAAATCAGAGATGGTTCATTACCATGTGATATCATTCAAAACCCTAAGAAGGATGGACACTCTATGGCTATCACCACTAGAAGTGGTAAAGTGGTTTCTTTACCAAAACCTTGCAAGTACCAAGGATGAAATGGGTGAGGAGCAAGTCAATACATAGGAAAATGAAAATACACCTGTAGATGGATTGGAAGAGGTTCATTAAAGAGTAGCTCATGCTAGAGGACAAGAGAAAGAGAGTTATGAAAAACTGCTTTTACAGCAGATTCCTAGATCCCCCCCTCCTTTTCAATGAAGGCTCAAAAGAAAGTTATGGGAAGTTTACAAAGTTCATCACCACGCTGAAGTAAATGTCACTCAATATCTCACTAGTAGAATCTCTTCATAATATTTCTGGATATTCCAAGTTCATGAAATACTTGGTTATCATGAAATGAGATGTAAGTCTTGATTATCCTAATGACATACATCATTGCAGCTGACTATTGCTGATATAATTGGAATCCCTCTTGACATTTGCACACACAAAATTCTGCTTGAAGAAGACTGCACGCCCAATATTGAGCACCAAAGGAGGTTGAACCCACCAATGCAATAGGTGGAAAAAAAATAAATAATCAAGTGGAAAGATGCTGGGGTTGTTTACCCTATTTCAGGAAGCCCCTGGGTCAGTTCAATGTGTGCCAAAAAAAGGAGGCGTGACTGTTGTAGCAAATGCAAAGAATGAGCTAATTCCACAGATACCTGTGGCTGTGTAGCGAGTATGCATGGACTACAAGAAGCTAAACAAATGGACCTTATGAGACCATTTCTTGATGCCAATTATGGACCAAATATTAAATATGTTAGCAGGTAAAGGGTGGTACTATTTCATAGTTAAATACTCTGGTTACAATAAATAGATGCATAAGGCTTTCAAAAGAATAAAGTAGAATGTTTTATAAAAATGACCTTATTAATATGATTTGATCTTAAATGTACGTATGGTTTGATACGTAGTACAAGTGGCGTACTAACCCCATTTCGTCCTTTTTCCCCAACATTTTAGTTTCCGGTCGTTGAAGTGTTTTTGAAGGAGATTTGAAGAAGTCATCAATCGTTTTATCATCAAAGTAGGGCAGGTCCTCATTTTCTGACGGCGATGCCAATATCGAGCCTATGTTGTTATTTTTGTTCTAAGACTCTTATATTCTATCTCCTTTCATTTGAGTACGGATTGTACAAATCTTATATGTGGATCTCTTGACATTGATATATGCGCTATGCCCAAATTGCTAATCGTGTTAGATGGTTATGAGATGAGACAATCTATGAAGACTACATTCTTATCTTATATATATACTTATGTGCATTAAGAGTAGAAGGCTATGTAACCTTGCTATACGAAGGGTTATGTAGAGGTCTATGTAAACCTTCATGTAAAAGTAATGAAAAGTTTTAAATTTTCTGCAAAATTTGACCTATGAATGTAATGATGTAAACTAAGAGGCTAGTCTTAGTCCTCGAAGAGAACGACGGCATCGGTTACGTCTAGGGGGTAAACATGGATGTGACAGGATTAATCAATATAATAAGAAAGATCTCACTTACCTTAATTGGGATCACTCTCGACGAATTCCAATAGAATCCCTTGGCATTCTCAACAAAATCTTGATCATTCTCTTTTCTTCTTCTTTTCTTCTCTTTTATCCCAATCCCTAAGAGTGGAGAAATTTTTTAATCTGAACTAAAACTTGTTTTTCCCCCCAATAAAACCCTTAAAACAAATATGGAAATAAATGGGTAAAAAGACTAGTTTGTCCTTCCTCAAATTAGGATTGGATTCAACATCCCAACTTCAAAAAGGCATCTCCCTCATGCGATATTGAAATTGTGCAAACTCGGCGCGGTTAAAAAATCTTTACAAAGTCTTTCAAACCATATCAAGAACTACCTTAACTCATATTGAGATAGAAGGTATGACCGTGTAAAAATGACCGAAACTCCTTTTTTTAAAACATAGGAATTTTTTCAGATTTTCCCTTTTTATCCAAAAGTGATAAATTTAGTTTCTTACCTTATTCTTGGCTATTACAAGTTATGAGATGTTACAATATCTCCCTCTTTGGAATATTAGTCCTCGAATGACATTTCTTTCACTAATCTATGTATGGTAACCTCAAGTTTAACACGCAAAACTAAAAGCAAGTAATAACATGCTTACTCATAGTTTATAAGGTGCTAAGAAGAGAAATCTAGTACCTTGATCTGTATTCTCTTCTAATTTAAAGAGATGAGGATATCTATGCTTTATATCCTCTTCAGTTTCCGAAGTTACTTTCTCAACAAATTGTTTCCTCCAAAGGACATTGACTGATGAAACTTCCTTTGTTCTTTACTTGCAAACTTGACGATCTAAAATCTTTACCGGAATCTCTTTATAGGATAAGCTATCCTTAATCCCAACATTTTCAGTTGTATAATCAATGAAGGATCACCTATGCACTTTACTAATATAGAGATGTTTAACACTAGATGAATCACTCCTAACTCTTGTTGTAGCTCCAACTCATAAGCTACATGCAAAATCTCTTGGACATTCTATAAGGTACAATATACAGGGGGACTAAGTTTCCTTTTCTTACCAAACCTCATCACACCCTTCATGGGTGAAACTTTCAGGTATACTCAATCATCTACCTCAAACTCCAACGACCTTCTCTTAACATATGTGTAGATTTCAAGCAACATTGTGCCGTTCTCAATCTCGTTTGGATCACCTTCACCTTCTTCATGGCTTGGTGAACTAGAGCTGGTCTTATCAACCCTGATTTACCTACTTCAAAACCACCCAATAGGATATATGCATCTTCTTCCATAAAGAAATTCATATGGAGCCATCTGCATGCTTGGTTGGTAACTGTTGTTTCACATTTTTTTTTAAGCGAACTCCACGAGAGGTAGGTGATTATCCCAATTCCCTTTGAAACTGATCACGTAAGACCTCAACATATCTTCTAAAGTCTTGATAGTAAGTTATATTTGTCCATCCATCAGGATGTAAAGCACTACTTAAGTTCACCTTTGAACCCAAACCTTTCTGGAAAGTCTTATAGAACTATATATTGAATTGTTTATCTCTATACAAAATGATTGAAATTGGGTTTCCATGAAGTCTCACTACCTTTTAAATTTATAACTTTGCATAATCTTCTAGTGAATGAGTGGTTCGGCAAGAAGTAGTCTAATTTTGTCATTCTATCGACAGTCATCCAAATCACATCATGTTATCTGCAAGACCTTGGAAACCCTATCACGAAGTCCATGTTAATCATCTCCCACTTCCATTCCACAAGTTCGATATTCTAAGGCAAATCTCTAGGCCTTTGGTGTTCTACTTTCACTTGCTGGCAACATGGGAACAAACTCAGTAATGCCCTTCTTCATTCCTTCCCACCAATAAACCTCTCTCAAATCGCGGTACATCTTTGTGGAACACGAATGAATTGAATATCTGGAGCTATGATCTTTCTCCACGATCCTCTGTTGGAGTCCATCCACCTTAGGTACAAGCAACCTGCCTTGACACTTCAACATACCATCTCCTTTTGTTCAAAATCCAAAACGCTTTGCTTATGAACATTTTCCTCCAAGTCAAGCAAAATGGGGTCTTGGTCTTGCTTCTCTTTCACTTTTGACACTAACGATTACTCAACCCAATTGGTCACCACTATACCTCCTCCGGTGGAATCCATACGTCTGACTCTCAAGAATGCAAGTCTTTGCACATCTTTGTCTGCCTGCCCATTTTATTCTTCAACATGGGCAGTACTCCTCATGGATAACCTTCTTAAAGCATCAGCAACAATATGAGCCTTACCTTGGTGGTAAATAATTGTCAAGTCATAGTCTTTGAGTAGTTCTAACTACCTCTTCTGTTTGAGATTCAGCTCTTTCTGGATGAACACATATTTTAAGCTCTTATGGTCAATGAATATATCAACATGAAGACAATACAAGTAGTGCCACCATATCTTTAAGGCCAAAACTATAGCAGCCAACTCTATGTCATGGGTTGGATAATTCTTCTCATGAATATTCAATTATATGGAGATATATGCTATAACCTTTCCATTATGAATGAACATGCAGCCCAAACCAACTCTTGTTGCATCACAGTACATCACAAAACCTTGAGTACCCTCTGGTATGGTCAAAACGATACCTATTTTTAAACTCCTAAAAGCTTCTCTCACAAGCTTCAAACCAGTGAAACTTAACCATTTTCTGAGTTAGCTTGGTCAAAGGAGACAAGATAGATTAAAACCTCTATAAAAATCAGCTAGTGTAACCACCAAAACGCAAGAGACTCCTTATATATGTTAGATATGAAGGTCTAGAACAATCTGAACTTCTTCTATCTTTTGGATATCAACTCTAATCCCATCATGAGAAACATTGAGGCCCAAAAATGATACATACTTAAGCCAAAACTCGCACTTGGATAATATAGCATATAACTCCTTGTCTTTCACTGTCTAAAGAACTATTTTGAGGTGACTAGCATGATCTTCATCATTCTTGGAATATATTAGTATGTCATCAATAAAGACAATAAATAACATATTTAAATAATATTTGAAGACTCAGCTCATAAGATCCATGAATGCTAAAGGCAAATTGCATAAATCAAATGACATGACCAAAAACATATAATGCCCATATCTGGTTCTAAAAGGTGTCTTTGGAATATCATATTCCCTGACTTTCAACCAATTGTAGCCTAATTTGAGATCAATTTTTGACAAACAGGAAGCACCCTGAAGCTAGTCAAAAAGATCATATTTCTTGGAAAGGGATACTTTTCTTTAATGGTAACCTTATTCAATTGTCGGTAGTCTATACACATCCTAAGGGAACCATCTTTATTTTTCACAAACAAGACCGGAGCACCTCAAGGTGAGACACATGATCAAATAAAACCCTTATTTAACAACTATTTTAATTTTTCATTCAACTCTTTTAACTCTACTGGCGCCATATTATACGGAGGAATATATATAGGATGAGTATCTTGAAGAAGGTTTATATCGAAGTCTCTCTCTCTTAGGAGGGACTCCGGGAAGATTATCTCGAAAGAGTGGTGGAAACTCTTTCACTACTTGAATTGACTGAATAACAGGTATCTCAACACTAGAGTCATTAAATCGGACTAAGTGATAGACACACCATTTAGAAACTAACTTCCTCACCTTAAGATACAAATGAATCGACCACTACGCACCGTTGAACTACTTTTCCACTCTAAGACATGCTCATATGGTAACTAAAATTTGACTAATTGATTCCTACAATAAACTGAGGAATAACCAGCGTGAAGCCAGTCCATACCAAGAATGATATCATAGTCTACCATGTCTAACTCAACAAAATCAGTCGTAGTGTTTTTATTATTGATGGAAATAGGACAATAACGATAGACCCTTTTCGCTAGAATATATTCTCTAACAGGGGTAGCAACACTTTATGGTTCACTAAGTTGCTCTGGATTAATATCCAAGTTCATGGAAACATAGGGAGTTACAAAATATAAACTCGCTCCTGGGTCTACCAATGCATAAAAATTAAAGAAAAAGAGTTGAATCATACTAGTGACAATGTCTGGTGAATTCTTATGTTTTTGGAGATTGTTTAGAGTATACAAGTTGTTTGTTCCTCCGCCTGCACCAAAAGTAGATCACTTAGGTGCAGCCCTGTTTGGTGGAGAAAGTGATGAAGACTGATCCTTGTTTTCCCCATTACTACCATCTTCCTTTTTCATTGGAACTCCCTCATGAAATGCCCAATCTGACCACACATAAAGAGACCCATGGAGCCCTTACAACAACCACCGAGTGATTTCTACCACACTTGGTGCACACAAGAGGCGTACTACCTCCGTTTACCATACTACCCTGTGATGTAGGTTACATATGGAGTTTTTAACATTATTATCAAATGTATCTTGGTATAGGTGCACTAGTAGATGATTGTGATGCCCTTTTATTTTGAAACTATGGACAATTTGAACCCATTTCTTCTCGCGAGACTAATTCGGCTTTCTTGTTATGTACTTCTGTTGGTCCCTCAACATTTCCAATATATAGATCATCAACCTCGAAATGTCCATGTCTCCAATAAGAGTTGCAGCCTGACCCTCTTTGCTTGAAGATAACCCCAAATCGAGAACGAACAAACTCATCCTACTCATCATGTCCATAACCATATCTAGAGCATAACGAGATAGTTGAGTGGATTTTAACCCTTAATCATGCACACTTAGCGAATCCTGTTCAAGGGTGAGGAACTCACGTACCTCGGCCTCTATAAGTTCTCGGGGAAAGAACGCCCCAAGATGGCCTCTTCAAAACATGACCAGCTCGCATGTGGTGCGTCTTCATGTCTTCGGTCTCTCCACTTATCAAACCAAGTTCTAGCAATTACCTTGAGTGGATAAGCAACTAGATCAACTCTCGCAGCATCAACAACTTTCATCACCTCGAACATCCTTTTTAGTTCCTCAATTAGACTCTACTTAGTGCGGCTTTTAAGACATCCTAGAACTCTCGAACCTAGTGCTCAGGTACAAAGTTTTCTCACACCCCGAGCTACCCCGTTGACGCGGACATGGAACCTAGGACCACAAGTGATTCCAAGCTAACCCTGCTGGCATGATCATGAGCATACTAAAGATAATAAACTGTTGCGGATGCTAAATCATACTTAAAATAAAAAGATGGGGAATACCCATATTCTATAACTGAGATATTTGAAAACAATGAGTTTAAAACAAAAGAAATATTAACTCAATGCTAAGATGAATCTAACTGTCTTAAAATAGCCTCTAAACTATAATAGAATTATTGGGACAAGCCCCAGCTAAATCTAGCAAAAACTGAAACTAAATGACTAAAGACTTATATGAAACTCATGATTGTTGTCCTCGGAGAATGAGGACTCAGCACTGAATCTGCTGAACAAGAGATCGGGAAATCGATCTATGCGTTATCTGGATGCTGAGAACCTGAACCTATATCACGAGAAGATGTAGTGCACGTATGCGTCAGTACTTGAAAGGTACTGAAGATTTATTGTAGAGTAAAGTTGAAAAAAATATAACTAAACAGGCACAAAAACAAGTACAATAATCTGAACGTGATGTGCTGATTTCTGAGCTAATTAGATGGAATGACAAATTTATAACATGCTTAAATTGAATACTGTATATACTGATAAATTGTCAATGTAGAGAGCCTGACTGAACTGTGGGAGCTACTAATAACCCATAATAAAACCACAGGAGCTAAATGTGGTGTCCGATGTATACGCCCCATCAAGAGGACCCAATATATGCTGCCAAAAATATAAAGGCATGCTTGCGTGATCACTAAACTGATTTCCCATAGAGGGGACTTACACCTACTTGTCTAGTAGTACTAGGACTATTGGGTACGCTAAACCCTAGTCTAACTCGGTATTATGCTACTCCCAATGAATTCTTTAAATTAATTGATTCTATAGGAATTTCGTTAAATACTAATAATTTGAAACTGAACATGCAAACTAAGAATGCAACAATTAATCAGGTAATTATGCATTTATAACTTAGGCATGTATATCTAAAGTGTCTGAAATATATGACCTAGCATGTGTAATTCAAGAACTAAATAAATACAAAGCTAGGGTTCTGAAATTCATTCGATAATCCGAGTGATAACAAGATACTATAATTTGGAACATATATTTAATAAATTCATGAAGTTATATCAAAGTTCTCAAAACCCTAGGTTTAATCATGTTAAGAGAATCAAGAACTAACTGAAACTAAGGACCTAATGGATGAAAGGGACGCACTAGTGAAATCCGACATACTTGGTGATGAAATCCACGGAAAAATACATAATTTTTGGGGCTCGAACTGCTGGAGCCTGCGGCGTTCTTGAACTAGGGTTCTTGAGTTTTTTCACATCTCTTGCTTCTAATTTTCTAAGTTTTGATTTAATGATTTGACTTGGATATGTTTTAATTATGTTTCTAGGCTTAAAATTATTAAAATCTGATGATTTAGAGTCAAAACGACGTAACTTAGGGTTTAAACGGTGTGGGAAAGGTAAAAAAGACCCCTAGGAATGTTGTTGTCGGGCCTCACGACGGCCAGGATTGACGTTCTGTCGTGCGCTCGACGCCCTGACGTTGGGTTCGTCGTGATGGCCTATTTGACAAGACTTTACTAAAGTGGGCATAACTTTTTACTCGGATGTGTGATTTAGCAAGGTCGATGCATATGGAAAGATAATTCAAATATCTATCTGTGGGTAGTTCATGGGAGAGCTAATTAATTTTGTGCTAACAGATATGATCATTTTAAGTTTACCCAACTGCATTTCCCTTTAAATGGCTGCAAATTTTCCACCTACGGACCATAGGTCCACCTACGAACCATGTTGGTCATCCATTGCTCTTGTCAGAGCTTGGTTAAAGGGAGTCTTGATCGATGGTCACGGATTACGGACCGTCGTTTGACCTACAGACCCTAAGTCCGTCGTCGTCAAGACATTAAAAAATTTTCTTGGCTGAAATTTTTGGGAGTTTCTGGTTTCATCGACGGTTGTGCAGGACGAACCTTTGTTCCGGCAACGGTCTGTCGATACCACCATTGAAAGCAGCTGCAGATTTTTCTTAAAAATTAATTTTTTGTTTGTTGAGTGTTACAGACACAAACTCACTTTTCTTAACTCAAGATTTTTCAAGATTTTCCCTTTCCTTCGAAAAGTGATAAAATTTAGTTTCTTAGATTATCTTGGCTATTACGAGTTATAAGATGTTACACCATCGTTACAAATTTTTCATGATTTAGCTTCTGCACATTATTTATTATTAAAGTTTATCTCATGTACGCTAATGATTAGGTTGGGGGTTGTTGTTTGTGTAATCAATGACAAAACTTCCAATGCAAGTGTCTACTATCGTACAATAATATAGTAACCCAACCAAGGGTTTGAGTCTTTTCCACAGGGATTGGTTGTGAAAATTCATAGAAATATGAAATGAAGTTCTAACTAGTCACAGCTAAAGACAATAAAAGAAACTAATGGGCAATAAGATTCTTGGGATATTTAGGAATACGGGATAGGCTAAACTATTGGGTGCATGCTTTTAACGATAACTTTGTTGAATATTTGTGACTAGGCTAGACTATAATGAGGGTGAGATATCTCCCGAACAGATTACCTAGTATGGATTCCTTTCGAATACCCACTTGTTGCATGATGGCCAACCTCCGCTTTAGCACACTCATACTCTTGAGTTGACTGTGTGGGAGAAGGACTAGGGTTCAATCTCTCGAGCTGAACTTAATGTTGAACCAATCACATCGTCCATCAATTTAGTATTGTTAGTTTTACAACCTCTCAATAAAGCTAGGCAAAAAGAACATATGAAATTGTATTAGGAACTACAAATTTCATTAAATTCCAATACAACTACTAAACAAAATCATAATTAAAAAATAAATAACCCATCAACATGAAAGATTCAATAGATAATCTAACTCATATTTACAAAAACATACCCCAATAACTGTTGTTTTAGATAGAAATATATAAGAGATAGATATTTATATGAAAATGAGCTTCCATTCAAATGGGTATGAAGATTTATGTCTTTATAAAACTAAAAATGAAGAGTTAAAGAGGCCTAAGCCCAAATTTTGCAGATGAAACCCTTTGAATCTTCATGCTCTTCAAAAACCTCTTCAAAATTAGAACTCAAGAATAAAAGCTAAAATTATTGTTGAATACTAAATAATTTGATACTTAAGCTAAAAGTAATAACCAGTATTATAGTTTTCAAAAAGTTGTGCTAACAAGGACCACTTGGTGCAGTTAGTCTGAATCTTCGATCAACTCGGTTACCCGCCATTATATATGTTCATCGTTGTCAGGTACTAGCCTATAATGTAGTCGGGTTTTCGATCATTGAGCGACATAGTACTGCATAGAGGAACTACTCGACAACACGCCAAGACACCTTTTCTCTGCTGATATGATTCTTTCCTTCTAGTCTCAACTCCAAAAACGGGGTGTTACACCATGCTTAACAAAAGACCTTCTACTATTAGCCTTCACAATATAAAAAAAGTAATAGTTTAATTTATAGAGTACAAAAAATGCTTAATAAAAGACCTACTATTAGCTTCACAATATCAAAAAAGTTATTGTTTAATTTATATTATTGTACAAAAAATTTAAGGCACTTGAATACAATATTTTATATTTTTTGGATGACTTGTCAACATTTCTAAATTCATAAAATATATTCATGTATTATGACACGTGAAAAAAGTATCATAACGATACAAAAAAATAATAATTATCAATATCTATAACCAGAAATTACTTTTATTGTCTTATAAATAACATTTAAAATTATAAGCAATCAATATGTATAAGTAGAAGTGAGCTGGTAAAGCATGCTTTATGAATCATAATAAAGTAATGTTAATTTTATAAGTAGAAGCAGATAAACGTGATACTCTATAAGAATTTTATTTTTTTAAAAAATAAGATATGTTAGCACTTCAAGCTATCTGACAAGAATTTCATTTTCTTATTCAAAATTCTCATACTACTTTTTCTTTCAAAAACTTAAACATCAATTTCAAAACACAATAACTCCATACCCTTTTCATTTTAATTTAGATATATTATTTTCAATTGACATGAAAATTGAGTAAATAAACTTACTTTAAAATCTTGTTGTTATAAATTAATGATATGTGAAATGTAACAAAATGCTCTTTATAATTGTGATTTTACACTTGACATATGAAATGTATAAACTAAGAGCGGCCAAAATAAAGGAAATACATTATTTTTTTCAACTGACCTAAAAAGGTAAGAGAAAGAGACTAAAATGAACGATATACTATATAAAAGTCCATCCGGCTCAATGATAAATATAATCAAAGGTAAAAATTGAAACCATAAATATAACAAGCATAATCATAGATATGAAAATCAGAACTCTGTATGTACACAATTAAGTCAATGAATTTTAATAAAGGTAAAAATCTCTATTCATTGGATATACATTGCTTCATTGAAATTGGACGAACCATTTTTATCAACTCTTAAAAGAGAAAGGGCACTTCCAATAGTTTGAAGTGGAAATTCAATATTGTACTCCATAAGTATTCTCGCTACTCTTTCAACTTCTTCATCTTCATCATCCAAGAGCTCACTCGATTTTTTAAGGTCAGAAAAGTTGAATTATTCATATGAAAGTTCTTCCCTTAATCCTTGGAGAGCTTCTCAAAATTTTCTCTGTCGTTCTATTGAATTCTCCAACATGTTTAGTTCATTGTTGATCACATCAACATTGACATTTTGATGAGCAAAAAAAAGTGCGGTTAGGAGCATTAATGTCGGGTTGACGATTTTCTACCAGAAACATATCCACAGTTAACTCCGCAGAAGGATGTCCACATGAAATACTTTGTTTCTAGATTAAAATATCACAATAGCAACATAATCACCACATAAAGTACATAGCTCACTTGCCTCTTTAAGTAAGCCAATACGTCATTTTGAGAATGTTGCTTGTCTATTTCTTGAATTTTGTATTCTCACAATTACGATTCTTCTGCGACAAATACATATTCTCAAGACTAAATTCTGAATTGAAAATAAAGGAAAATGTGATGTTGGGTTTATGTTCTAACAAAGTATTTATAGTAAGTAAATCATTATATTATTTGATAAAAATGAACTGAGATAACAAAAAATTTATAGTATTTATGATTATTTTCTTATATGATAGGATTTGAACCTAAAACATGATATATATTAAATTTCTTTTTAATTTAATTGTATTGTTGGCAATCTCTAACAATAATAATTACAAATTACATATTTTCCTTATTAGATTGATGCTATTGAATTATTGAAGAAGTTGTTATTATGTCATTCTTTTGTGACATATATTTTAGTAAATTAATTTTCAAATTTATTATGTAATTTTTTTTGTATTTATAGATTTTCTTAATTTTCTCCTATTCAATTATGTATATTTCCTAATATAGTTATGCTTAATAAAAGACCTTCCGCTTTTAACTTTGACAATATGAATATACTATTATCTAACTCATATTCATGTACAAAATAATTTAAGCGCTTCAATTTAAATTTTAATGTTATTTGTGTATGTTCTAGAGCATTTGTAGAGTTGTAAAATATATTTGTATCTTATGAAAAATGAAATAATATCGTAACAATAAGAAAAGCCTAAACCATAACGCAACTGAAAATATATAAATCGATTTTGTCACGACCCAAAAATGGGTGTGATGTCACTTGTCTTATCCCACCAAGATAAGTTAGCCTAAAACCAACCATCAAAAAAATTGCAAAAATAAACAAAAATCCAACAACAATTTCTATTACGAACACAATCAACTTAATTCAATCCCCAAAACAAGGTTGTCACGTGAAGAAGACTCTAATGTAAATACTAGAATTGAAAAAAAAACATGAGACTTCAAATGAAATTGTCTTTAAAATAAAAACTAAGTCATAAAACTGGAGTATGAAAGTTCACTGAGGTGACAAACAATAATCTCACAATTCTCCACAAGATGCCTCAGAAATGAAGAGAATGGAAGGTATCACGAAGATTCGCGCACGTAACCTATAAAAATTTATAGAAGCAAGGGGTGAGTACCAAATCATATAGTACCCAACAAGCAAACCTCTAAACACAAGATAATAGAACAAAATATAGTTACTCCTTACACCCTATGCCAACCTCCACCCTACAACCTGCATAAAACCAACCCAATCTAACAAATCACAAACACCCAGCTCAATTACAACACTCTAACAAATTACAATTTTGAATAACAACTCAATATTCGTCAGTCACAGGGTTCACAAAAAACGACTCACAAGATCAGCAAAACACAAGTTCAAATTCATCAATGATCATGATGTGCAATTCCATGAAATACAATTAAAAGTATAATGATGCATGTCTTAGATAATGATACACACATGCGTCTCCCATTCTAGGACTCATGGGGAACATATTTGTACATGCATCTGTCGTGGCGCACAACACAACCCTCGATGATAGTAACCATCGGGGTGCGTGATACGTCTCTCAAAATAAAATAACCATCACGCCACATACGACCCTCAAAATGGTACATCCTCTTATCACATAGTACTTTTCACAACCATGTCTCAAATGTAATGCAAATGACATGTTCAAACAAATAATGAAGTAATAATTATTTTGATAACAAGACACAATTCACAACATCAACAAATAAGCAATAAGACTCCAAATCATTCTCAAACATCACACAAGGAATTACATGAATTTCATATGCTTAACAAAGGCTTAGAAATCCACTTGCGTCAAATAGTCGAACAATCACCCCATGACTTGTGTTTTCCTCTTTCGTTAAGCTTCCATATCAACACATTCTATTCACATAATCGACATAATAAGATTTCAATACTAACAACACCCACATTATTATGTGTCTAGCATTGACCTCAAAAACTCACATCAAACCTAAAATCAAGTTATCCTGATGTTTGTACCAATTAATATGTCAACCGTTATAGTACAAACTTTCAAGCGTCGGTTTATGTAATAATTTCTCCAAACAGTACAACTGTAATAGCTTTCATATAATATAATATACCCTTTATTTAATTACTTACATTAATATATCAAAAACTTGAATATTATTTATAACTCTAAGAAAATTGTAAAACCAAAAATTAGGGTAATAATCACTAAACTTAACTATGAACCACAGTATAAAAATCTAAAACAAAATAATAAAAATTCATCATAATATACATTATAAAATGTGGCGATCATTAATGTGGCCACCATGTTCTTTATGTCCAACTGTTACTGCACATATATTAGCTATCAAATTTAGTTCTACAACATTCAAACTCTCAACTCTTCTCTAACACATTATAATAATAAACTAATAATAATAATATAACCACTAAGAATATAATTCAATACATCGTTTCAAATGTTCTGAATTACCCGACGCAATTTAGCCTCCACTCAGATTGTATTGGAGTGTGACGTTCTACAGGGAATGTTATCCTTTTCCTTTTTCCGTTAATAGCTATTTCATGTTTCAACATTAGGGCTTTTGGCCCTTATTTCTTTTATTCATATATTTATTTATTTTTTTAATTATTTTAGCATAAGAATAATCGTTTATTAAATCTGAAAAATCATGTCTCTTATTGTTATATGTCATAAATAATTTGTGAAAACTACCAAAAAGTGTTAATTTAAATTTATGATTAAAATTCATAAAACGACTAAAAGTACCATTACAAATTTTTAGTATTCTCCTACGCATCATATTTTATTATAACCTTTTAAAATGATACAATGAAATTTGTGTCTTGTTTATCTAACCACCACATATTTGAATATGATACGATACATTATAAAATTGTAACATCCTGCCTTAGAAATAGTTAGATTTATAAATTGCAAAATTAATAATTTACCAAGTTATTGTTAACTTGTTACTTTTTAGGTCAACTCCAAACAATCACAACTTTCAGTACATGAAGAATTAAGTGGCACATAGTTTACCAAATAAAAGGTCTTGGAATCCTCTTTCCAACACCATTGAGTTGTGTAATTTTGGAGTTCGAATGAGGGACACATGCTCGTTTAAAGTTATCCTTACAATTTCAGAAAGTTATTCAAACTAATGAGAGGTATTTTGGACTTTTCCTTACCCAATTAGATTAGAACGATTTTGGAAATATTTTTGTGGTCATATATGACATGGGTAAGTTTTTTGAATCCTTAATTAAGCTTTGGGTTTTAGAACAGAGTTGAAGAAGAGGAAAAGTCGAGAAAAGGAAGAACGATTAAGATCTCTTACAAATTGAGGAGTGATGAGCACTAAACTACACCTCAATCAATGTTAGGTGTAGCCGGTAGTTATATAGTATAAAACCCATCAAAGAGTTTTCGTCTAAACCAGAGGTTATAGTACAAATCTTAATTCTTTTATGAGGTTATAAATGTAATCTAGTCGGTGGTAGGAGTAAAAATGATCAAAAATATTTAAGTAAATCGATTGGATTGACAACGAATGTCAGATGGTGGGAATCGGTTTGTATGTTAGAAACTAAGAGAAATAGAAAATAGGAGATGATAGTAATTCTCGGGATGTGATAGATAATATGCTATTTTCGCTATATGGCTACTTGAAATTTACAAACAATTTCTAAATCTCACTAGGTAAGTTTGTGTTAGATGAAGTAGCTTTCTCTCGAATAACTATTACAATTCCAGAAAATTCTCGCAAACTTCAACAATCTTAACAATTCAAAGAACCCTACACCTTTAGTTATTTACTCTCTCAAGCCAGGTAGGTAAAATCAATTTTAGGATTCACTCTCTCGAGCCAAACCCACGTCAACCAAAAAACTACAACAACTAATACACATCCTTGGTTCTAAAACCTCTTTTTGAAACAATCTAAGAACTCTAAGTTAGACTTGCATTTTTAACTACTAATGATATATTAATGTACAAGTATCCATTAAAACCACTTCAATTGTAACGTCCTGTACCCGCATACAAATATTAATACAGATCTTTCAAAATCTGTAGGCAAGACCTATAATCGCCACCCACAAACCGTAGGGAAACCCATGGCCTGTGCTAGTTGTTTGTGATTTACATCTACAACCCCTTGAACTCAGTCCTAGAATTCTCTCTAAGGATCGAACAGTGGCCGAACCTACATACTTTAGGTTAGACCATGTACCCAGTTCTGCATCTTTGCTTCAGACCCCTAGAAACCAGCCGCAAGTAACAGGTAACAGTTGACAAACACAGACCATCAGTCAGGGGTAAATTCTATTCATAGAGGTCCCATCATATCTTGTCTACAAGCATGTAAAATGATCTCCAAGGGTTGTCTCTATCACATTGTAAGAGTCCAAGATTTGGATTTCGAAATTCCTCCTATTGAGTCATTCTTAGTAGTTAATGAATTTCCAGATGTTTTTTCCTAATGAAAAGTCCGGTATTCCTCCCGAATAGGATATTGATTTTGGTATCGACAGTCTGTCGGTGACCCCAAAAGGAGTTCTGTCAGGTGTGTTTTGGGATTTTCTTTAAGTGTTGGACCTATAAAGTAAGTGGTTTAACCCATAACTACGTGATTATTGTTAGGTTTAGCCTAGAAAAATAATTAGAACTTATCCAAGTCAGACATTTACAAAAACATAGAAACATAGAAAGTAAAGAGGAGAAAGAGGCGACAAAAACCCTTCCCAAGAATGCAACAAGAATTCATTTGTTCTAGCCCCGAAACCCAATGATTTCACCATACATTTTATCACAAGGGTATGGGGATTACATATTTGGATCTTTTTCACCTATTAGCCTAGATAATATAGAATTGTTGTGTCACGACCCAAACAGGGACGCGACCTGGCACCCCACATTACCCTCCTATGTGAGCGAACCAACCCATCTAAACCTAACATTTCAAGATATTATCAAAGAAATAATGCGGAAGACTTCGTAAACTCATTAATAAAAACAATTCAATACTATTATTATATCCCCAAAATCTGGAAAGTCATCATTCACAAAGACATCCTCTCTAATTACTAAACTAGGAGTCATTCTAAGAAACAAAATCACAGAAAAGTAGTCCTGAGGAAGTTCAAGGCATCAAGACTTGAAGAAGAAAGAACCAGTCCAAGCTAGACGCATTAGCTCCACAGTGATTTCCGATTGAAGTGAAGAATGGCTAGATCTGCGTGTTGAGTTGAAGTTGACGAACGTTTTGCTGCATTACACAAATAACACAAAGAGGAAAACATGAAAAGTCGGGGGTCAGTACAAACCAACGACTGAGTAGATATCATCGGCCACTCAAAATAGGGAAACAGTATATATCAAATACTGTAAATCCAACTACAATACTCAAACATGTGCAATAACAAATGAATTCCATCAATACTAAAAACCGAAGTGTCACCATGAGGACTCAAGCCTCAAAGACCATACTTATTGGGAAGTACGTTCATTAGATGAAGTATATTATATCTTTCAAGATTCAGTATATTTTCCTCTTGTGTCGGTGTACGTGAACACTCCGACGCCTATAATTCTATCCTGGATGCGGAACGTGGCACTCCGATCCTCATATTCTATCCTGGGTTACCGGAACGTGGCACCAGATCCATTTATATCTGGTGTCGGAACGTGACACTCCATCCTCATATTATATACTGGTCGGAACGTGGCACCCGATCCTCATATTCTATCCTGGGTTGTCGGAAAGTGACACTCCAATCCTCATTATTCTATTCCTCGGTACCGGAACGTGCACCCGATCCTCATTATCTATCATGGGTGTCGGAAGTGACACTCCGATCTAATATCTATCCTGGGGTGTCGGAACGTGACACTCCGATCCTCAATATTCTTCATGGTACCGGAACGTGGCACCCGATCCCCTAATTATCCACGCCTTCTTTTACACTAAGGCATATCATTCTCATTAGATAATTTTCAAGCCTTCTTCATATAAGGCATTTTCATCATTATCATTATATAATATATCAAGTGAATTAGGGTTCTGCAGATTGGATTCAAGAAATTATCTGCTTGTTAATTCATCACACTTTTATAATCATAATCATGCAAGCCTTCCAACATTAAGCACATAGCAGGGTTTACAATACTATCAACACATAATATTCACTATTAAGAGTTCACTTAACGAATATCGTAACATAAACCATAACCCTACCTCTCACCGAAGAATTGAATAAACAATGCTATCTCTCAAAATCCTTGCTATCCTCTTCGTCTCTATCTATTGATCGATTCTATCCTCTCTTTCTGTTCTTTCGATTTTTTCTTTATTCAAACCCTCTTTCTTTTACCCTAATGAAGATATAATTAAGAATGAAAGGAATAAACAGGCAATAATCCCTAACCACTAATTAACTAAGGTTACCGCTTTTACCCCCAGTAATTGATTTATTAAACATAACCTCTAACTTTTATGATGAAAGCAGGAATAGTCAAAACGTCCCTTAAAAACGGTAAAGAAATCCGAGCCGAACTGGGATTGCGTTATCCCGTCGGGCGTCGCGCTGCGACGGTCCGTCCTGCTGTCCGTCGCAGCCGTCAGAGGCTGTTTTCAAGTGTGGCCTGTGACGGGGCCGTCGAGCTGCGACGGTCAGTCCTGCCACTTGGCAAACGTTCAGAGAGTCGATTTTCAGTACCCATTTCAGATTTTCTAAGTGTTTTGAGACGACACTCTCCAGGACGGTCCGTCGTGCAATGTGGACGTCCGTCGTGGCCTACTTTCACCTCTGCCAGTTTTCCGAATAAACAATCGGTTGCTCAAAACGGACTAAAAGGTCGTTACAATAGATTACATTTACCCAATCGTTCGTCCACGAACGATCAACAGAAGGAAAACAATGTGCGAAAAGGAATACCTGAATTGTTCTGTAAAACAGATGTGGGTATTTTTTTGATATCGCCTCCTCTCCCAAGTAGATCTTCAACCGGTCAGATTCTTCCATTGAAACTTGATGGATGCAATACTCTCTCGATCTCAACTTGCGGACTTCTTTATAACTATAGCAAACTGTTCCTCTTCAATAATAAGTTCTCATCCAACAACACTGAGTCCCAACGGATAATGTAGTTTCAAATCTCCATTGGGATCTTTTCAACATGGACACATGGGGGGAAAAAAAAAAATACCGGATGCGACTCCGGCCAGCCCTGGGGGCAAGGCTAATTATAATGCACTTCTCCCCTATTCGCTTTGTACCTCAAAATGGTCAAGATACCTGGACTTTAGCTTACATCTTTGGCCAAACCGCATCACCCTTTCATGGGTGAAACCGTTCAACAAGACTTGTTTCACCTCATTGAACTCAAAGTCTCTAACCTTCCGTATGCATACTCCCTTCCATTTTGTTCTTACTTTGCGCCGCTAGAAGTTTTCTGAATGCCCCTTCACCTTTTCTAACGATCCCTCAAACGAGCCGGTACCCAATGGTTCTAACCTCCATCGAATGCATTCAAACCAACCAATGGGAGATCTACACCTCCTCCCATTTTTTTTTTTTTTTTTTTTTTTTTTTTTTTTTTTTTTTTTTTTTTTTTTTTTACATGCTTAATGGAGCCCATAATCAATACTGGAGTGATAGCTATTATTGTACGGAAAACTTGCCAAAGGTAAGAAGCTACCCCAATGGCCACCAAAATCTATCACGCATGAGCGAAAGATATCATCCAAACACTGAATGGTCGCTCATGACTGTCCATCGTTCTGGGATGGAACTGCGGGTACTAGGTCAAACTAGTAACCAATTATGATGCCAATGTTTTCCAAACTTTAGAAGTAAAATGCGTACCTAATAGATATGATGGACAGTGGAAACTCCATGCAATCTCGAACAATTCTGAGACTGTAAATTTTGGGCGAACTTCTCTGCATTGCTAAGTCACCTAAAACCGGAATGAAAATGAAATGAGCAGACTGAGTTATCTGGCCCAATCACCCAAATGGAGTACGAAAACAAAAACATTGCCCAATGCTTTGGAAGACACAACCACCAAATCAATTGCAATTCTCTCCCACTTCCCACTCGGAATGGCATTCTTTGAAGGGTTTCTCCGGCCTTTGGTGTTCATATTTCACTTGGTGACAGTTTGGACACTTGGGCATAAGTCAACCATATTGCGCTTCATTTCTACACAACAAAAGTGTTGTTAGGTCGAGATACATTCTTGGTTGCACCGGAATGTTAGAATACCTTGAACTATGAGCTGTCCCAGATAGTGGTTTATCCAAATTCATTTCAATGCGGGGTAACATACCTTCCCTTACAACCTCAACACACCTTCCTCGTCGATTGTTGCTTCTTTAGCCTCTCACTCGCAACACTTATCTCGGAATTAGCCTTGTTTCTCATCAGCAAACTGTTTTCCCTTAAATCTTGTCACGAAAAAAAGAAGATCTTGATCACAACCTAGCCAAACAATCCTCCCTTCTCATTATGTCCAAACCTCATCAAGTAGTTCAGCCAGAGTCTGACTCTCTAGCCAATGGGGTATAGAGGCTTGCAAATTGAGAAGGCTCCATGCTTCCCGCCTTTCTACTCAAAGGCATCTGCCCAAACCATTCGCCGTCCCCGGATGATAAAAATAGGGATGTCGTAGTCCTTAAGTAGTTACATCCATCTCCTATGCTCAGATTCAAAATCTCTCTGAGTGAAAGACATACTGTCACTACGAGGATCCGTTATAGACCTCCCACTTTAACCCCATATAAAAGTGTCTCCATGCCTTCATGCAAACACTTACCGCGACAATTCCCAAGTCATGAGTGGATGTTACGTTCATGCACTTTTAATTGTCTTGAGGCATTAAGCAAGCACGTTTTCTCTTGCATTAGACCTGCAAACAAACCCGAAATAGGATGCATCACAATTAAACAATGCCGTTTACCCTCTCACCGGTAAGGTGGGATAGTGCGGTAGCAACAAAGTTTTAAGCTCTGAAAGTTTCCTCACAACTCAAGCCGACCTACAAATGTGAACATTTTGCTTAGTCAAGTCGTCAGTGGAAGCAATAGAAGAGAATCCCTGACAAATCGGCTGGGTAGTAGCTAGCTAAACCAACAAAGCTACTTATTCTCTGACACATTAGTAGGGTCTACCAATATTCATACTTCGATCTTAGAGGGATCCACATACTCCATCCTTAGAAGAAACCACGTGCCCAAGAAGGGACCCTGCCATATAGCAAAACTCCCATTAGAGAACTTGGCAGAAAGCTTTTCTCCCTCAACGTTGCCCACACATGCTCAAATGCTCCTCATGTTCATTCTTACCTTGGAGTATACCAGGATATCATCTAATAATACGTTATAACAAAGAGGTTCCAAATACAGCTTAATATCCGTACAGTCATGAAGGCACAGCAGGGGCGTTCGTAAGACAAAAGACATCACCACAAATTCTAATGTCCGTACCATTGCTCGAAAAGCAGCTTTGGCACATCCGTTGCCCGATTTAAATTGATAGAACCGGATCTCAAGTCGATCTCTAGAGAAGACACAGCACCTTGTAAACTGATGTCGAACAAGTCATCAATGCGAGGAGAGGATAATTGTTCTTATAGTCACCTGTTTCCAACTGCCGGTAGTCTATGCACCATCCGAAAAACTCCCATCCTCTTCTTACAAAACAAAAAACGGAGCACCCAAGGGAGATGCACTTGGTCTAATGAAAGGCCCTTTGCTAAAAACTTCTTGAAAGTCTGAGCCTTTAAACTCTCTTAATACGCGGGAGCCTTCTAGACGGCGTGGTTTATAGAAATGGGGGCGTTGTTCCCGGTCTTTCAAGATCGATACAGAAGTCAATGATCCCTGTATGGGGGCATTAACCGGAAGATTGCAGGGAATGGGAAGACTCAAGAAACTAAGGCCCACCGAAAACCGGACTCAAGCGAAGGGTGACTGGGTAGTGTATCCTTGAGATGTGCCAAGAAAGCTAAGCACCTACAACCCTTTTATTAGAACGAAGAAAGAAATGAGATGATACGAACCGGATTGGAAGTGTAGTCACCCTTCCCAACCACTAAGGATCTGGCCCAGGCCTGGCCAATGTCACATGTTTTAGCAATTACAATCACAAGATCGCAAAAAATTTGGAGAAAGACCAAGTTATACACCAGAAATACATCAACGTCAACCATTTCGAAAAGAAAACCCAAATATACATAAGTGTTGCTCCCCGAAACAAAGTTCACCAAACAAGACCTATGTACCTTTTCAACTCCACAGACTTCAACACCGTGTGTAGATAGAAACCGAATAGGCATGTAAGTAATTCACAAATGGCATTTCTAGACCATTAGCAATATGATGAAGAGACATATGAAAACGTTGGAGCCAGGGTCAAATAAACAGATGCCATGCAATGACCAACCAAAGATTACCTGTGATAAAAGCATCGACGCCTCCGCTGCAGACTCTCCCAGGGAAAGCGAACAATGGGCCCCTATCGGTTGTCTGTCCATGCCCCCGACCAGGTTGCGTAGCTAGTGGCTCCAATTTTGCCCCTCACCTCTCGTTGTGATGACACCCATTACCTCGACCACCACGTCCTCCAGAAAAAGCGGCCTCTACCATGAAACCTCTACTCTAGCTAGTGGGGTTCGTAACCTGGTTTGACAATACCTCTTGATTGTGTCCAACTCCCCCACATCCATAAACAATCGGGGGTTACATGACATAGGTCTATCCGAGTAAGTATGTTGACAGTTCGGAGGTGGACCCCCAACTACAGTCGGTAGTGAGACTGAATTGGTCGACTTGAGTACCTCCGGCTTGTCCTCTAGGTGAGACCATTAAACTGCCTTCCCCTTAGAAACCTTTTCGATGTCGGATGTCGTGGTTGAAGTCGTATATGCGCTTCAATCCTTCCCCTTAGCCACCAAGTCTACCACAATCGTGGCAGGATTGTTGCCGTATCCGCTCCTTGTAAGGCCGAAATGCCGCAACTCTTGACCTCAACCCATTCACACAAAAACGGCGAATACCGTTCTTGTGGACTTGAAAACAAAGTGGGGTGGCGATTTCTGGATAAAGTTTTTGCGCGAAATTAGCCTCATACCCGATTAACTGTCAGCCTCCCCTTGCTTAGGCTCAAAGAAATAGTCCCTTTTTCTATCTCTTCAAAAGGCTTGGGATATACTTTCGTCCATAAAACAGAGTAAGTTAGAGGATGATTCCCAAGTCATAGTTGGTGCCTCTGTTGGTTGACCTCACACATGTGACCGCCACCCCATTTTGGCGTTCCATTGTTGAGGTAACTGATAGACACGAACTCAACGCCAAACCGTTCTACTATACCCCTCTTGGTAGTAGCTCATGAAATCAACCAGAAAATCGTATGGGCATCCTATTGATTCTGGCCTTAAAGAAAGGAGGTTTCCCAATTTCAGAACTTACTGAAAAAGTTCATGATGATCATTTGTCATAATAGGCACAGTGTCAGACGTGGAATGTGCTATTCCCAATGATTGGCCTCCATGAGGGGAGCCCATAGTAGCCGCATGTGTACCTTGAAACCGGAGGGTGTTGGTGTTAGAAACCACTGGAGGTCATTGCCTGACCCTGATCGATATAACCCAATGAAGATAAGCAAGACTGGTGATCATCTTGGGGTAGGTGGGTTTGGTGGCATTTCCATCATTCTGCACTTGTTCATTCTCCCCTTCCTCCCCCTCTCTTTATCACCTCTGCGGTGGTGGAGGAGTCAACCGCCCGTATCAGATGGGTTAGGTGCTTGTTCATTTTCCTTAGAGGACGTCCTTCCCACGACCTCTCCCACGGCATTCTTCCGTTGCTTTCCTCGAGCTACAGCCCCCAGTGGCTGCTCAGTCGTTTCTGGTCTTTCCGTTGTTGCTACTGGTGCGGTCGTGCTTAGTTCTACACCATCTGCGAATAGAGTGAGGATGTCAGATACCAATTCGTATCGCCCGTTACCAATTGGACTCAAGTAGTAGCACGAAGAAGAATGAAAGAGTGAAATTTTCCTAAAGTCTTATAGCTCTCAAGGGAAAAGTAAAGGGTCCCCCTCCGTTCCTTAAGACTCTACTAGACCTGTTCTGGTGGATGAGACCAATGAACCTAATGCTTGATACCAAGTTTGTCACGACCCAAATCAGGGACGCGACTGGCACCCCCCATTTCCCTCCTATGTGCAGCGAACCAACCATCTAACCTTAACAATTTCAAATTATATACAACGAAATAATGCGGAAGACTTACCTCATTAATAACACAAATTCAATACTCTTATATTATCCCAAAAATTGGAAGCATCATCACAAGACATCTATCTATAATTACTAAACAAGAGATTCTAAGAACAAGATCAACTAAAAAGCTAGTCCATGCCCGAAGTTCAAGGAATAAACGACTTGAGAAGAAGAACCGTCCAAGATAGACGCATTAAGCTCACCATGAATTCCGATGTGAAGGTGGAAGAATGCTAGATCTGCGTTGAGTTGAAGTGACGGAACGTTTGCTGCATACACAAAAACAAAGAGGAAAACATGAAAGTAGGGGGTCAGTACTACCCACACGTACTGGTAGATATTCATCGGCCCAACTCAACAATAGGCGAAACAGTATATATCAATAATAATGTAAATCAACTCAATACTCAACATGTATGCAATAACACATGAATTCATCAAAACTACAACCGAGTTTTCACACATGAGAGACAAGCCTCAATACCATATATTTGGATTACGTTTCATTAGATTGAGTATATCATTATCTTTCAAGGATCAGTATCTTCTTCTCTTGTGGTCGGTACGTGACACTCCGATCCTATATTCTATACTGGTTTGGGTCGGAACGGGCACTCCGATCCCTCACTATTCTATCCTTGTACCGGAACGTGGCACCGATCCATATTCTATTCCTTGTGTCGGAATCGGGGAAACTTCGATCTTCAGATTATTTCCTGGTAACGGAACGGGCACCCGATCCTCATATCTATCCATCCGTAGGGGTCGCGAACGTGACACTCCGATCCTCATATTCTATCTGGTACGGCACGTGGAAACCGATCCTCATATTTCTATCCTGGTGTCGGAAACGTGACACTCCGATCCTCATATTCTATCCTGGTGTTCGGAACGTGACACTCCGATCCTCATATTCTATCTGGGGTACGGAACGTGGCGGTGGACCCGATCCCCTTAATTCATCAAGCCTTCTTTTTACACTAAGGCACTCATCATTCTCATATTAATTTTATTCAAGCCTTTTTCACTTACTAAGGAATCATCATTCTCAGTTATATAATATAGTCAAGGAAATTGGGTTCTTTAAAGATTTGGGACTTAATAAACTTTCATTCATGCTTTGTTAATTCATCACAATTTTATAATCATAAATAATTGCAAGCTACAACTTAAGCACATAGCAGGTTTACAATAATATCAACCATAATATTCACTATGAAGAGTTCACTTAGAATATCGGTAACATAAACCAACTACCTCCACCGAAGATTGAATCAAAAAGAATCTTCTCAAAATCCTTGCTATCCTCTTCGTCTCTCTCTCGTGATCGATTCTATCTCTCTCTTTCTGTTCTTTCATTTTCTTTATTCCAAAACCGCTTTTCTTTTACCCTAATAATATATAATTAAGAAGAAAGAAGGCAATGAATACCCCACTATTAACTTAAGGTTACCTCTTTTACCCCCAATAATTAGATTGATGAAATAACCCTTAACTTTATAATTAAAGCAGGAATAGCAAAACGTCCTTAAAACGTGTCAAGCAACTCCGACCCAGAACTGGGATTGCGTATCCCGTTGAACGGCGCCGTCGCGCCTGCGACGTCCGTCCTGCTGTCCGTCGCAGCGTCGGGCTGTTTTCAAGTTGTGGCTGTGACGGGCCGTCGACCTTGAGGACGGTCCGGTCCTGCCCACTTCGTCACGGGACGTTCAGAGAGCGATTTTCAGTACCCAATTTCTATTCTAAGTGTTTGGAGACGACACTCTCCACGATGTCCCGTCGTGCCTGTGACGGTCCGTCGTGGCCTCCTTCACCTCTGCCAGTTTTCCAGAATAAAATCTGTTGCTCAAAACGACTAAACAGGTCGTTACAGATTGCCTTTATAATTATCTATACCTGGGGTTTATTGAATGTTATAAATGATGGGTTTTACTTATTAGAATTATCGTAATCGTATTATCATGAATTTAGTATTGATTATTCCCAGTTTCATGCATAAACTCACAACCCTTATTATGTAGTTCTTCTAGGTGATGAATTACACATGATAGGTCATCAATTAAGACTTTAGAACATTGGACTAAGTTTGCACTGAATTATTTCTAGGCGAAATAATGTTTACATTCTTTGTTTGCATATCATTTGTGAGCTATCTAGGTATTCTCGGTACCTTTCATATACTAACAGATATTCTACGTTACATCTTCTCGTGATGTAGGTTCTTGTCCTCAACATTTAGATCATGATTAGATCGGTTCCCAATAATTAGTTCAACAACATTGGCGGTGAATCTTTTTCTTTGATGACTAGTGATATGACTATATTTATCGTTTTTAGCTTCTTTTTTTGTAGATCTAATTTGGGCATATCCACGTAAATCTAGTCAATTTAGATCTTTTATTTCAGACTAAGTAGTTTCAGGTTTAGTCATTGAGTTAGACTTTTCTTTTGTATTCAAACTTTCAGTTATCTATATTTAGATTTTAGTATATAGATATTCTCCATTAGTTACGCGTCGATATGAGAATCGTCCTACGTCAGTTGGTATAAGTGTACAAAGCTTGGGTAAAAATGCGCGTGGCGCCCAAATTAATTACCATATTCGCATTTGAGCGGACCCTTGTCCTGGCTTACATAACTCAGCTGAAGAAAAAAACATAAGACATAACTCAAAAAATAACTTAAAGATAATAATTAGGCAAAGTGGAAACCCAAGTCTTAGTCGATTACAAGTGAAAGGAAAAGACTAAGAAAACTAATACCATATTGCTATGAAGCCTCTAAAATAAAGAGAGACGTTCGGACAAGACCCCAATCATCCTAACAGCTGAAAACTCTACCAATAAACAAATGATAAAGATGTTCTACGGAATGAAGGGAGGCTCACCAACTGACTCTTAGCTGCTCACTAGATCAATGGTACACTAAATGCCAATCCTAAAATTACCTGCTTCAGCATAATGATAAGATGAAGGAAAACTGGCATCGGTACATTGAATGTACGAGTATGCAAGTTGAAATACTAAAAAAACAATGCTCAAGAAATCGTACGAAGGAAACCACTTACCTTGGCAGCTCAACTCAAAAGATTCCGTATCATTTTAATATAACATAATAGAAAAGCAAGTGTAATATAAACAAAGCTATCTGAAACATATTGAAATCTCTGAATGTATACAAGATACAATTACTATAGTATGTATGTAAAATACAAGTAAAGTGATGTATATAAGAATACAATAAGTTCTGTGGGAGTTTCTCTAACCAACAATCATCATTTATGATCTACAGTGATGATACAACAATCTGCCTCACGCTGTCAGTGCAACCTATATCCCGCCAAAGGTATAAGACCTGAAATACCTAATGGATCCGCTAGTCTACTTTGAAAAGGGTTCAACCAAAAAGTATGACCTCTTTTATACCTATGGTGGCTACACTGTTTATGGGGGCTGTGAGTTTCTGAAATCACCCCCACATCGGTGCTAAATACTACTCCCAAAAATATATTTGTGTCACGACCAAAAATCGGATCGCGACTGGCACCCACACTTATCCTCCTATGTGAGCGAACCAACCAATCTAAACCTTAACATTTCAATATAATATCAACAGAAAGTACCACCGCGGAAGACTTCACTATTTAAGAAAAACCAAGGAAATAACTTCTAAAAATTCAACATCTATATCCCCAAAATATGGAAGTCATCACACACAATAACATCTATGCTCAAATTACTAAACTAAGAGTATTTTTAAGAGCTAAAATACACAAAAAGCTATAGTCATGCCGGAACCTTCCAGGACTCAGACATGGGAAGGAGATCCAGTCCAAGCTAGAAGAAGCATTCAGGGCTCACCTTGAAGATCCGGTGTGACGAAGAATGGCTCGATAGAATTGCGGGGATGGGAATTGAAGACGACGGCAGTTTGCTGCACCTCAAAAATACAACAGAAGAAACCATAAAAGTAGGGGGTCAGTACAAACACAGTTACGATAGGTATCATCGGCCAACTAAAATAGAACAATATATTCAGATAACATTCATAAAATCAACTAATATCTTAAACAGTGATAGCAACAAGTATAAAACATCATTTATACTCTATTCACCGATCATACTCTATGAGGGGGGGACCAAGCCCCACACTATATTCCCTTTGGGCAACATGTTCTTTAGATTGAGTATATTAGCTCTTTCACGATCAGTATCTATATTTTCATCTGTGTCGGTAAGTACACTCCGATCCCTCGGTAGTCTGTATTCCTCCTTGTGTGGTTAAGTGACACTCCCCTCCGATCCCCTACTACTATGTGTCGAAAGTGCACTCGATCCCTATACTATGTGGTAAAACGTGACCACTCGATCCCTAATTTACGTGTCGGTTGTGACACCCGATTTCCCCTAAATATTACGTGGTCGGTTCGTGGACAACGATCCCTAAATCTACGTGCGGTTCGTGGACACCCGATCCCCAAATCTACATGTCGGTTCCGGGACAACCGATCTCACTAATTCACGTTGGGTGGTTCGTGACACCCGATCGCCTAATCTCATTCTTATCATTATCAAGCCTTCTCCTTACCAAGGCATCATCCATATCTAATTTACTTTAGTTCATCAAGTCTTCTTGTATACCAAGGGCATCATCTTAACAATGAGATTAGGTTTTTTTTATCAAGATTGGGATCTCAATAGCTTCATCATGCTTTTTCATCCAAATTCCAAATATATAAAATCACATCATGCCATACAAACACAATAAGCATATAGAAGGACATTATAAACTACCCAAACACATATCATTCGGCTATTAAGCGTTTTAATTACCGACTACATAAAACCATAACCTAACTCCACCGAGATTCGTGATCCAAGCACGCAATGCCTCAAATTCTTTTGTCCTGCGTTAGTTTCTCTCTCTATTTCTGTCTATCTTTGTTCTTTCTATGTTCTTATTCAAACCCCTCTTTCTTTTACCCGAATAATCATTAAATTAAGTATAAAAAGATTGCACTAATACCACTAATTAAATTAGGTTACCTCTTTTTAACCCCCAAGTAAGTAATTAGACTTTATTAACATTAACCCACCACTTTTAATTAAAGCATGAATAGTCCAAAATGGGCCCTAAATAAATTAACAGAAATATGCCAGCCTGGGGGTGCGCAGCATGTGCACGGGCCGTCGTGCCTTGCGACGGTCCATCATGCTGTTCGTCACAAAGTCAGAAACTTGAGTTTTGAGTGAATGGCCTGTGACGTCCGTCGTGGACCCCGACGGTCCGTCATGCCATTGTCGTGACGTTCAGAAGAGAGTCGCTCCAGGGCCCAATTTTCAACATTTCTAAGTGTTTGGAACGAGACCCCCTCGCGGGTCCATCGTGCCATGACGGTCGTGTGGGGGTCCGTTGTCTTACCAGTTTCCAGAATTAACAAAATCTCTGCTCAACACGACTAAATAGGCGTTACAAATTTTTTCTTATCTTTTTAAAAACATCATGATCGGTGTTTGAGATTACTGCCCCAAAGACATAGGCTGAATTTATACTGAAAGAATTAGTTCTTGCTGCTTATTTAGAAAGATATAGTTCTTTTCAGAAGATTCGCCCTAAGGATCCTCTTAAATCAATCTGTCCTTACTTGTTTAAATGTGAAAGGAATTTAAAGTATCATAGGGAATACTTAGTCTTCATAAACCTAATAACTTTAATATATCTCATTACTTAGCTTGAAACTTCACTCTTAAAACAAAATTAAAATTTATAAATAGTACTCTTGAAACCATTATGAACTTTACTGTGACGTACTTCATAAATTTAGACTTGAATATTAACTTTCTTTACTTTGATCTTAACTTTTATTGAATTGAATTATGGATTCAAGGTTATTATTTGAGTTCTTTATTGATTTCTATTTATTTAAAGGTTATTTTAAAATGTTAATGTACCTAGAAAGGACTTACGAGGGCTAAACTATGAAATTGGGCGAAAAAGCTTATCTGGGAGTAACAGTAGCGCACTGCGCCAACCTCGGTTGACTGAGGCTTGGTTCTAGCTTACTAGTGGTGCGCCGCTCCAATCCTCTGTGATAGAAGCTAGGTTCTTGCATACTGCAGGAGCGACATACTTGGCTTTCCCTGGTGAGTGTCACTAATATTTCTCTTCATTTTTCTATCTAGAATACCCATAAGATTCTGTGGTTTCATCCCCAACCCCTAGGATCATTATTACCTTTAATACCCATAAAATATAAACCCAAAACATCACTGTAAACTACTAATCTGCATAAATGGTCATTCAGTCAACTGAACCATATAAAATGTTAATGTACCTAGGGAGGACTTATGTGGGCTAAACTATGAAACTGGGCGAAAAAGCTTATTCGGGAGTAATGGTGGCACACTGCTCCAACCTCGATTTACTGAGGCTTTGTTCTAGCTTACTAGTGGTGCGCCGCGCCAATCCTCTGTCATAGAAGCTAGGTCCTTGAATACTGCAGGCGCGACATGCTTGACTTTCTCTAGTATGTTTGACTAATATTTCTCTTCATTTTTCAATCTAGAATACCCCTAAGCTTCCGTGGTTTCATCCCCAACCCCTAGGATCATTATTACCTTTAATACCCATAAAATATAAACCCAAAACAACACTGTAAACTACTAATCTGCGTAAATGGTCATTCAGTCAACTCAACCAAAAAGGGATTCGACAAGATTTTTCAAGAACTCATTCTACTCAGCGTTAGACCAACTCCAATACTATCAGACTCACAAAGCGACATTATACGGGACTTTTTGCAACAAAATGGATATTGGTACATAAAGAAATTTTGCCAAACAAGAAAGTGAACAACGATGAGTGACCACCTCAAGAGGGATCACAACCCCGACGAATCTCAATTAGAATTCTTTGTTTATTCTTGGTGGAAACTCTTGGACATTTTGTATTTAATGCACACACAACATATGATATGTCACTTTTGTCTATCTCACTGCAACTTGTCTCCCCACCAAAGCATGAAACACATTTCGACTCTGAACTAAAACTTATTTTACCCTAATTAAAAACTTAAAACAAATTAGGAAATAATTGGGTAAAAAGACAAGTTTGCCTTTTCTTAAATCTGGATGGGACTTTCCTTAATTCAACATCCCAACTTCCAAAATACGTATCTCCCTCATAAAATATCGAAATTGCACAAGCTTTGTGCCATTGGAAAGATCTTTCCGAGGGATTTCAAACCATATCAAGAACTAACTCATTATTATCTAGAAGTTATACACATTTCAAAATGACCAAAACTCGTTTTTCAAAACCTAGTAATTTTCCACATTTTCCCTTTCCTTCCAAAAGTGATAATTTTAGTTTGTTAGCTTATTCTTGGCTATTATGCCTTATGAGATGTTACATCATAATTTAAATTTTATTATTATTTAGGTTCAGCACGTTATTGTAGTTCCAGTTTACCTCTAGTATGCTTATGACTATGCTAAAAGGGTTAGCTTGTGGTCTGATGTTTGTCTCATTAAGGACACAACTTCTAATGCAAATGCATACAATCGCACAATAGTATAGTAACCCAACCAAGTGTTAGGGTCGTTTTCGTAGGGAGTGGTTGTGAGAATTAACAGAAAAACAAAATGAAGTTCTTACTATTCACAACTACCGACAGTATCGAAAATAAACATATAAAATTAGACGGGTGACAGAAGCGTCAAATATCAATGGGGGGTTCACAATTAAAATTACTAGCTAAAAACTATAACAGAAACTAATGGGCACTAAGTTTCTTGAGATGTGATAGAAATATGAGATAGACTAAACTATTGGGCACATACTTTTAACAATAAAATTGTTGAACACTTGTGAGTAGGATAAAGTGTAATGGGGGTAACATTTCTTGGCGAACAACTTACCCCAAATCAAAATGGATTCCTTTCAAACACCCACTTATTGCATGAAGAACAGCCTCTGCCTTAGACCACTCACTCTGATGAACTGAGTGAGTGGGAGAAGGACTAGGGTTCACTCTCTCGAGCAGAACTTCATGTCGAACCAATCACACTGGCCATCAATTTAGTAGTCTTACTTTTACGACCTCTCGATTGAGCTAAGTGAAAACACAAAGGTAAATTGTATTAGCAACTACAATTTCATTAAATTCCAACACAGCTAGTAAAAAAAATAAGAATTAAAAAACAAATAAATCATCAACAAGCAGGACCTAACATATAATCTAACCCATACTTAAAAAATTACAACCCATAAGTTGGGGTTTTAGCTAGGCATATACATGATATAGAAATTTACACCAAAAAATGAGTTTACATTCAAATGGGTATGAAGAATTAAGTCTTGATAAAGACAAAATTGAAGAATCCAAGAGACCTACGCCCAAATTTTGGAGATGAAACCCTTTGAATCTTCATGTAATATAAAACCATATTTAAACTTAGAACTCAAAACTAAAAGCTAAAAAATAGTGTTGAAAACTAAAGAATTCGACGCTGTTAGTAAGAATCATCGATCAACTCGGTTATTCACCCTTTGGTAAGTTCATCGCCGTCGTGGTCTAGACTATAATATCTTCTTTTTTTCGATCATTGAGTTACATAGTACCGCTTAGTGGAACTACTCGGCAACACACCCTTAAAACCTTTTCTCTACCAATATGATCTTTTTCTTTCTGGCCCAACTCCAAAAATGGGGTAGTACTCCAGGCTTAATGAAAGACCTTCTACTATTATCTTTCCCAATATCAAAATATTTATTGTTTAATTTAAACTATTGTATAAAAAATTTAAGGCACTTCAATTCAGTATTTTATGTTATTAGGATAACTTCTACATAATTTCTAAATTCATAAAATATATTTATTGCTTATGACACGTGAATCAAATATCATCACAATAGAAACAAAAATTAATATTTATCAATATCTACAAACATAAATTATTTTTATCCTCTTTTAAATAACATTAAAAATTATAAACAATCAATATGTATAAGTAGAAGTGAGGTGGTAAGGAATTCTTTATGAATCATAATAACGTCATGTTAATTTTATAGGTAGAAGCAGATACACGTGGTAATCAATAATTATTTTATTTTTACAATTAGATGTTGCACTTCAAGCTATCAGACATGAGTTTCATTTTCTTATTCAATATTCTCTTACTACTTTTTTTATTCAACACTTATACATCAAAATCAAATGAAAATTACTCCATACCCTTTTAATTTTGATTTTGATTATTTTTAATTGGCATGACAATTGAGAAAACAAAGTAACTTTTAAATCTTGTTATCATAAATTAATGATAGGTGAAATGTAACAAAATGCTCTTTATTATGGTGATTTTATACATGACAAATGGAAAATATAACTTATAGCGGACAAAAATAAAGAAAATACATTGTATTTTTTAAAACTTACCTAAAAAGGCAAGACAATAAAATTAAATAGAAGAAAGTACTAAATAAAAGTCCATCCCATTCAATGATAAATATATTTTAAATAAAGGTAACAATGTCTGTTCGTTGGATCCAGATGGCGCTTCATTGAAATCAGACAAGTTGTTTTGAGAAACTCTTAAAGGAGAAAGGGAACTTCTAATAGTTTAATAAGGAAATTCCATATTCTACTCCATAATTTTACTTGCTACTTTTACAACTTATTCATCTGCAGCTTCCAAGAGATCACTTAACATTTTATGGTCAGAAAAGTTGAGTTGTTCATATGGAAGTTCTTCCCATAATACTTTGAGAGCTTCTCCATGTTTTCTCCGTTGTTGTATTGAATTCTCCAACATGCTTTGTTCATTGTTGATCTCATTAACACTGACATTTTGAAGAGCTACAACAGTGGGTTTAGGATCATCAAAGTCGGGTTGATTATTTTCTCCAAGAACCTATCCACAGTTAACTTGACGGAACGATGTCCACGTGAATAAGTTTTTGCTAGATGAAAAAATCATAACATCAACATAAGCACCACATAAAGTACATAAATCACTTGCCTTATCAAATAGGCCAATACATCATTTTGAGATGTTACTTGTCTATTTCTTGAATTTTGTATCCTCGCAATTTCAACTCTTCTGCAACCAATAGATATTCTCATGGATAAATTATTTAATTAGAAATATAGAAAAATGTGATGTTGGCTTTCTGGTCTAACCTAGTGTTTATAGCGAGAAAATCATCATATTATTTGATAAAAATGAACTCAAAAAACAAAAAAAGTAAAATTATTTATGATGACTTTCTTATAAGGTAGGATTTTAACAAAAAACATTATATTTATTAAATTTCATTTAAAGTTTAATTGTATCATTGTCGATATCTAATAGTAATTACCGATTACATATTTTCCTAATTAGATTGATGTTATTAAATTATTGAAGAAGTTGTTATTATGTCATTCTTTTGTGACATATATTTTAGTTAATTGATATTTAAATTGATGAAATTTTATTAGGTAATTTATTTTGTTGTATACAATTATGTATATTTCCTAACATAGTAACGCTTAATAATTGACCTTCCACTTTGAGCTTTGAAAATAAGAAAAAATTATGATCTTACTCATATTCTCGTACAAAATCATTTAAGTTCTTCAATTTAAAATTCAATGTTATATGTGCATGTTCTAGAGCATTTGTAGACTTGTAAAATATACTCGTAACTTATGAAAAATGATATAATATTTAAGTATAATAAGAAAAACCAAAATAATAACACAATTTAAAATATACAAATCGATTTTGAATATTCTCCTACACTTTATATTTCATTATTACTTTTCAAAACAATACAAAGAAAATTGTGTCTTGTTTATCTAACCATTAGATATTTGAATATAATACGATACATTATGAATTTATAACATCCTGCCTTATAAATAGTTAAATGTAGACTTCACTAAATTTTAAATAGCTATATTGAGAATTTATCAAGTTATTTTTACATTGTGACTTTTTGGATCAACTTCAAACATTCATTAACTTTCCGTACATGAAGAGTCATATACTGAAGCATTATGTGGAACATAACATACCAAATAAAAGATCTTAGAACTCTTATTCAAACACCACTGAGTGGTGTAAGTTTCAAGTTCGAATGAGATACATATACTCGTTTAAAGTGATCCTGACCATTTAAGAATGTTACCCAGTTATTGAGGGTCATTTTGGACTTTGCCTTACCCAGTAAGATTAAAACGAATTTAGTAATATTTTGATGTCAGATCTGATGTGGGTAAGATTTACAAATCATTTATTAAGCTTTGGGTTTTAGAAGAGAGTTCAAGAAGAGGATAAGTAGAAAAATGAAAAATGATTAATATCGCTTACAAATTAAAGAGTGACGAACGCTAAATTACACCTCAATAAATACTGGGTGTAGGCGGTCGTTATCTACTATAAAACCCATAGAAGAGTTTTCATCAAACCTAAAAGTAACAATACAAATTTCAACTAAATTATGATGTTATAAATGTGTTGTTCACGTATCCAAAACATACAAAAAATTGGCTTTACAAAGAAATCTACAGATGCAACCAACGATGGAATCAACAGACCGTAGCCTGACCCATGGTCCATCCTGCATAACCATCGATGGGATCACAAACTCCCAAACATTTAAACTCAGAAAAATTGGTTAATTCATGGATGACGGATGGACTTATAGTCCGTAGTTCAGATGACGGTCCGTAGTCCGTGACCGTCAATCGAGACCCCCATTCACCAACACTCTGACAACAGCTAAGGATTACCAGCACGATTCGTAGGTGGAAAATTTGCAGACAGTTAAGAAGAAATGCGGTTGGGTAAACTTCAAATGGTCATAATTGTTAGCAAAAAATGAATTACGTGTGTGATATCCTTACTAAAGATAGATAACTGAATTATCTTTCCATAGCACACGACCTTGCAAAAATCAGACCATTGAGTAAAACATTATGCTCATTTTAGTAAAAGTCTATCGAACAAGCCCAGTCGACGGGCCAAACGACAGGGCGTCGGTCTGACGACGGACCGTCAGTCCAGGCTGTCGTTTGGTCTTATAGCAACTTCCCCAGGTGTCTTTTGGACCTTTCCCACTTTGTTTAAACCCTAAGTTACGTCATTTTGACCTTAAATCATCATATTTTAATCAGTTTAGCCTAGAAATATAATCAACACATATCTAAGTCAAATAATTAAATCAAAAGTTAGAAAATTAGAAGCAAGAATGGAGAAAAATCCCAAGAAACCTAGTTCAAGAAAGAAGCAAGTTTCCAGTAGTTCCAACCAGAAGTCTAAATGTTTCTCCATGAATTTCATCACCTTGTACGTCGGATTTCACTACTGAGTTTCTTTCACCTATGGGGTCCCGAGTTATTAGTCAAATTATTCATTTCTATATTATGTTTAGACCTAGGGTTTCTAGAACTTCAACAATATCCCACTAACTTATTAGTTTTATGTTCCAAATTAGATCAGCATGTTATTATTCATTTTATTACTTGAATTTTAGAACCTAGTTTTGTAATTCTTTAATTCATGAATCACACATGCTAGGTTAGATATTTCGGAAAATTCAGATATACATGCCTCAGTTATAAATGCATAATTACCAGATTAATTGTTGTATTCTCATTTTGCATGTTAAGTTTTAAACTATCCAATATTTGCAGAAAATTGAGACATAATCAGTTAACTATATAAATCCATGGGAATAGCAAAATACTGAGTTGGACTAGGATTCAGCATACCCAAATAGTTCCAGAACTACTAGCCAAGTAGGTTGTAAGTCCCCTCTGTTTAAAATCACTTTAGTGATCATGCCATCATGTCTTTATACTTCTGGAATGGTATATTGGGTTCTCTCGGTAGGGCATATACATCGGACTCCACATTTAGCTTATGTGGTTTCATTATCATGTGGTCATTGCATTAAGTTAGCTCAGAATTCAGTTATCATGTCAAATTATTATACTTGCTTTATACTTGTTCTGTTATGTTTTATTTCAGCTTAACTCTATCCTACATGCCCAGTACCTTTCAAATACTAACGCATATGTGCGCTATATCATCTCGTGATTTAGGTTCAGGTTCTTAGCATCTAGATCACGCACAGATCGCTTTTCGATCTCCTGTTCAGTAGATTCAGTGGTGAGTCCTCATTCTCCGAGGAAAACAACCATAAGTTTCATTCTATCTTTAGTCATTTATTTTTAGTTTAGATAGATTTAGTTGGGGCTTGTCCCAGTATTTCTACTCCACTTTAGAGGTTTATTTCAGACATAGTTATTTTCAGCTTAATGTTGAGTTAGTAACTTCTTTGTATTAAACTCATCAATTTTCATATCTATCAGTTTTAGCATATGGGTATTCCCCATATTTTCAATATATGTTATGATTTAGCTTCTGCATTAGTTCATTATCTTTAGTTTGCTCATGATCATGCCAGTAGGGCTATCTCGGGATAACTTGTGGTCCTAGGTTCCATGTCCGCGTCTCGGGGGTAGCTCGAGGCGTGAGAAAATGTAATCTAGCCAGTGGTAAGATTAAAAATAATTAAGTATATTGAACGGAGTGAGTGACAATTGGTTTGTAAATTAGAAGCGAAGACAAATAGAAAATTGGAGAACCAAGAATGGAGAGAGTAATTCTCGGGATGTAATAGATAATTTGCTAATTTAACTATTTGAATAATTGAAATTTACTAACGCTTGATAAATTTCAATAGGTAAGTTAGAGTGTAGATGCAATAGCTTTCTCTCAAACAACTATAAAAATTCAAGCAAGTTCTCGCGAAATTTGGCAACCTTTACAATATAAAGAACTAAGAACCTTTATTTATCTACTCTGTAAAACTATATAGGTATAATCCAGTTTAGGATTTACTTTGTCGAGCTGAACCAATATCAACCCAAATACTACAATAATTAATTTAAATCCTTGGCTCTAAAACCTCTTTCTCACACAATCCTAGAACTCAAAGTTAGACTTGCATTTGTAACTACTATTCATAGATTAATATACAACTATCGATTATACGCACTTCAACTATAACATCCCGTACCCAAAAACAAATTTAAATATAAATTCTCAGAAGTAGAACGTAAGACCTATGATCAGGGGTAATGGTTGACATGTACATATCATTTCGATCTATGGTCCGTCGATGACCCCAAAAGAAGATATTTCAGGCGTGCTTTGATATTTTCTTAAGTGTTTGACACCTAAAGTACGTAATTTAACCCTTAAATTAAGTAAAAATTGTTACTTTTAACGTAGAAACATTATTAGAACTTACCCAAGTGAGATCATTCACCAACAAATAGAAATTTAGAAAGTAAATAGGAGAAAGAGGCAAAAAAATCCTTCCAAAGAATGCCATAAGAATTAATTATTTCCAGCCACGAAATAAAAAGATTTCCCCGTAAATTTTGTTGCTAGGTATGTGAGATTTTACTACTGGTTCCCTTCACCTATTAATTCTAAGAATTATAGTCAAAAATCTTTATTGCCTTTTCGATTAGCTATACCTAGAGTTTCTTGAACATTAGAAATGTTTAGTTTCACCTATTAAAGTTATCCAGATCATATTATCAGTAATTGAGTATCGGTTTGTCTCAGTTTCATGCATAATCCTAGAACCCTCATAATGTAGTTCTTGTAGTCCATGAACCGTACATGCTAGGTCAGTAAATTCAGTTTCATAAGAACAAGCCTCAGCTTTCGAATGCATTATTATCAGCATATTAATGTTGCATTCTCTATTCATATGTCAGGTTTAAGTTATCTAGTGTTACAACATTTCATTCATAAGATTTTAAATGCAAAATCATATGTGAAGCTTAATACTGACTAGACTAGGTTAAGTCACCCACAAGTGACAGAACTACGTGCCCCATAGAATGTTTGTCCCCTTTATGCACATAATTTTAGTCATCACGACAACATGCCTATATATTAGTGGCAGGGAATAAAAAAAATTCTCGATCGGGTGTATACATCGTACTGCACATTTATCTCATGTGGCTTTATGGATGTTATTAGTATCACCCTTACAACTTAGTCAGATTCTATTGCATTAACCATGTTATCAATATAGATCAATACTCAGTCGGTCAGTGTAATCAACATAGTATGTCATACCCCAAGACTACACCCAGGACGTGTCCAACACTTCGAGGCCATTGTTGGACCCAAGCGAACCCTTGGCCATCTTTACTTACTCAGCGGAAGACTTTACGAATTAATCCAAAGACTAAGGTGCTTACTAACTCAACTGTCTAGAACTGAAATAGAAGTGTTATGAAAATAAACCTTTTACGTAGAAAAAATGGCAAATCAAATGTAATAATAAGTTAATAAAAAAACGATGATAAATAACTAATATATAACTGACTATCCATGAAGCCTGTAATTACTAAGATGGATGTTGGGACAGGCCCCAAAAATTTCTAATAAAATAAAATAGAAAGCAATGAAAATGGATCCTCTAGAAAGCAAGGACATTTACCTATTGACCTGGACTGCTCACTCGGTCAATGGTGCGCTAGAGTGCCAATCCTAGTTACATACGTCTGCATCATAATAAGACGCAGGACAATTGGCATAAGTAGATAGAATGTACGAGAATGCGAGTTGGAATGCTAAACAACATACGGTTGATGGAGATTCTTAAAGAAACACTTACCTTGGCTCTCCTCAACGCATGAATACTTGACTAAACTCCTTTCAATATTAAGCAATCTAAAAGCAAGTGTATAATAAAAAAATTGTTGTAAAAACGTATTGTAAACTCTGTGTGTATGAAAAGATACAAGATAACTCTGAGATATATTTAAAATTACAAAATTATATGATGTTAATTCCTAATCATAATAAAAGACATATCATTCTTCCTCTCAAAGTCTACTTGTTCAATTAGTTAATGAAGTCCCATACCCCCATCCATACAGAGCAGAACCTCTTGAGAAACCATGCAACTACTGTTATGGGATTCTCTAACCGACAACCATCACTTAAGAGCTACAGTGATGATACAACATTTTACCTCGTGCTGCGAAGGAGAAATCCTTACCTTGCCGGAAATATAAGAATCTTAATAGACTAAGTGGGTCCACTAGCTTAACGCACAGAATCATCTAAAAATTATGACCAGTTAATACCCACGGCGGCTATTTGGTTTATGGAGATTTGAGTTAATATGAACTTGCATCCCCATATCGGTGCTCAATACTAATCCCAAAAATACACTAAGCTCATATTTCTTAAAAGCAAACTCTTTATTTAGGTTGAGATAATTACTCAACACTTTTATTTAAAAGCTCTCTAGGAATCAATGTCCCCTTTTCTTTCTTAAATGTGAAAAAATTTGTAAACTCTTAGGAAATACTTAGTTCCCTTATATCTTTGAGAACTGAACTCAATTCTTTACTCTCTACTTAGGTTGAAACTTGAGTCTTAACTCAACTCTTAGGGAGTACTTAATTCCCTTATAACTTTTGAGAAATGAACTCAACTCTTTTCTTGTTATCCAACATGAAACTTTAGTCCAAAAGCAAGTTAAAACATTTGATACAGACTTATGAAACTTGAAATAAACTTCTTGTCATTATCTTTTCTCTTTACTCAACTTTATCCTTAAGTGTTAAAATATAAATAAAGTCATTTGTAAAATACTTCTTGTGAGAACTCTAAAAACATTCTAGACTTGGCTCTAAACTTTCCTTGAATTTGAATTATGGATTCAAGGTTCGTATTTCATGTTTCTGAATGATTTTGATATTTTTATAAGTCATTTAGAGTAGTAGAGTCAATTGGAAGTGTTAAACACGTCTGGAACGCGCCGCACCAGCCTCACTTAAACAGACGAAATAATGAAAACTAGGCAAAAAAAGACATTTTGGCACATTTGGAACGCGCCGCACCAGCCTCACTTTAGTGAGGCACCATTCTTGCGCACTGCTGGCGCACCTCCCCAACCCTCGTAGCTCTATGGGGGAGCGTTGCGCCAACCTATTTCTTAGGAAATAATATGCCAAATTTTTCCTCTCATTTTATGACATTAAATCGTTTTAATTCCACTTTTTTCTAAAATTCACTTTAGATTCATGTACCTAATTCATATATTCAAGGATATAACCTAATGATTTCAAGAAAAACATCTAGATCATCAAGAACTCATAAATCTCAACTCATGTTCAAGAAGTAAAGCAAATAAAGAACAACATTCAAAAACATTAAAAAATATAATCTTTAAAGGATGAAATCACGCTGAATAAAACATGCTTGGAACGTGGGTGAACGAACCCAACTTTATGAAAGACACACATACCTATTTAGGGATGACCCTTGACGAAATCCACAAGTAATTCTTGATAAACTCGAGGATCTTTGCTCCTGTTTTCCTTTCTTCTTCTGTTGCGTTCTGTCTCAAAATCCCTAGCCATTCTCCAAAAGTATAAAACTGAACAAGTTCAGTTTAGACTTTTAATAATTTTCCCATAACTAAATTATTTAATTGGGAAACAAAAATACCAAATTACCATTTTAATTTCCGGATTAGACATTTCCTTAATCCAACAACCCAACTTCCAAAGGGCATAACATACTAATCCGAACTCAAAAGTTCAAAAACATGGCGGCGTTGGAAAGATTGTTCCAATGGCTTTACAACCATATCTTGTACTACAACTAACTCATAGTGAGATACTTGTTATGAGTGTTTGAAGTTGACCAAAAACTCAGTTTTTCCTAACTTAAGAAAATTTCCAGATTTTAATTCTTTCCAAAACTGCCTATTTCAACTTCTAATATTTTTCCTAGCTATTTCAATTGCGAGATGTTACAATTTCTCCCATACGAAACATTTTTACTCGAATAAGATTACTTCTTACTAGACTTATGGGTGTAAATCTTAACATTATGCCTCAAGACACCACTCACAAATATAAACAAAACAGGCAACTTAATATAATGCAAAGAAAATGATTAGCCTACCGTTACGTGGAACCTTCTTTAGATTTGACACGCACATTGTGTCCGGTATCCTCCTGTCCTTACGTCCAAAACACTGACTCTTTTGTTCACCCCGCGTGTTCGCATTGGCTGCTGTAGGCTCGGCGCCGAGCTCATGTCAGGATCAACGCTCAGTCCATACTCCACCGCGCTACAACCATCCGGGTCAGCCGCATGGCCGCGCACTACGGGCTCGGCCCTCACCTAGCCGCTAGGGGGGCCGGTCTGAGCGAGCCCGTTTCCCTTCCAACAGCCCCGTCGCCAACGGTGCGGCTTTCGTGGGCACATACTCCCTATCCCGCTCCGTAACGGTAGCCGCCGGTCGGAGCCAACCCGATTCTCCGGCCTCCCATCGGTGCCGGTACGTTCACACAGCTACGTACCTTGATGATTTGAATACACCATCTCCCTCTTGGATCCACATGCTCTGGATATCAACTTTTTGACTTATGAGGCATTTGCATTGAATTAAAGAGCCAGATAGTGGCTATGGGTCGACAAAATCTCCTTTTACGTGTTGCTACTACCGCTAATGGAATAGTTCAGACCCATTCATTACTACTGCTCTTCCATATGTGGAATTCAATAATCGAGCTTCTAATTGGAAAGTGTATCTACCTCATTTGCTAACTCTGAGTCTATTCCCTCTAATGCGTGGTACTTGCACCCCTAGAGGACAACCTTCATTTTCGGAGATTAAGGCTCTTAGGTAGCTAAAACACATACCTAAAACCGTGTAATCGGTAAACTTCCACAATAAACAAACAAACCATAAATATAATGACTCAGGTCTTTCAAACAAAAATTATAGCACAACTACTCGAATCATGGTAGGGATTTTGCACCCATGAAGTTCAACCTGCTATGCCATTCTATATGGCAGAAAAGAGTTAGTATGATTCGGTTGAATGATGTTCTCGTGCGAAGTCCCTATTCTCTTTCACGAGGGTCCTTCGGAGTCATCGGGAAGCCTCAATGTGAAACGCTTTACTATTGAAACCGAAACTGACCGAATAGGACGTATCTCAAAACTCGAGTCATTAATACGGAATAAGTGATAGATACACCCTCTAGAAACTAACTTTATTGCATTATGGGGTTAAATGAAACGACCCTTAGGCACTATTGAACTTCTTTTCTACTCTAAGACTGGGTCATTTGAAACTCAAACTTGACTACTCTAGTTCTAATATCAACTGAAGCATAATAGGCATGAAAACAGTCCATAGCAAGAAGGTCATAAATTCCACCATGTGTAACTCAATTTAATAAATCGTGGTACTCTTGTGATTGACGAAAAATGGAACAATCACAATAGACTATATCTGCTAGAATGGACTCACCAACAAGTGTGGAAACACTGAATGGTTCACAATGTTGCTCAAGAATAACATAATATTCATAGCAACATATGGTGTTACAAAAGATAAACTCGCTCGTGGATCTGTCAAAGCATCACCAGTAATGTCATAGACTTGAATCATACCACTGAAAAACTCTGGCGAATCCTTTTTCTCCTGTCCATTTTTTATATCATATAAGCGCTTTGTTCCTCACCCGTACCATTCCCTTGGATGTGCTTTATACACTCTCACATTAAATTACTAGTCTAATCACACTTGAAACAACAACAGGAATCTTCAAGACCAATACATGGGTGGTTTCTACCTCAATTAGATCATGTAGGGGCCCATTTACCTCCTTGCTCCTAACTACCATGACACTTTGCGTGTCTAGCTCTAAAGGGTTGTAAACTCTTACCATTATGCTCACCTTTGATTTTGGGTACAAGAGCACTAGAAGATGGTGGAGTAGGTCCCTCTTTTTTCTGTTGGATTGATGAATTCATACTCCTCTTTTGTTTCCTGAATTCATTTCATGATGTCATAAGCCTCTTATTCTTAAACACTTCTCTATCCTTCAGCTTATCCACCTCAACTTGTTGCACATGGATCATTAGCCTTGCTATGTCCATATACCCTATCAACATTGCTGCCTTGACTTCCTTTTTTGACTATGAGACGAAACAACAACCAATAATTCATCATGCTCTCACACCACCTGTCCACTCACTACCCAAAACTTGAGCCGCGACGTGGCACCCACATTTACGCCTCCTATGTGAGCGACCAAGAACCCTCTAAACCTTAACATTTCAGATATATCAAACAGGAAAATAAATGCGGAAGACTTAAACTCATTAATAAAAACAATTCAATACGATTATTTATTATCCCCAAAATCGGAAGTCATCAATCACAAGAACATCTTCTCTAATTACTAAACTAGGAGTATTCTAGAACAAAATCCTAAAACTAGTCCATGCCCGGAAGTTCAAGCATCAAGACTTGAAAAGAAGCCCAGTCCAAGCTATACGCATTAGCTCACACCGCGGAATTTCCGATGAAGTGGAAGACTGGCTAGATCTACTTTTGAGTTTGAAGTGACAGAACGTTGCTGCATTTCACAATAACAAAGAGTGAAAAACATGAAAGTAGGGGGGGTCAGTAGCAGACCACGAACGTACTGAGTTTATATGCATGCGGCGCAACTCAAAACGTGAACATATAGTATTCACTAATAATGTGGAAATCAACTACAATACTCAAGCATGTAGCCATAACAACATAATTCAATTCAATAACTACAACCGAGTTCACACCTGAGACTCAGCCCCACTACCCCATACTTATTTGGGATTCTTCATTAGATTGAGTATATTTCATTTGTCTTTCAAGATTCATTATCTATTCTTCCTCTGTGTCGTGGTACGTTGACACACTCCGATCCTCTATTTCTATCCTTTGCCGGAACGTGGCAACCCGATCTCATATTCTATCCTGGTACCGGACGTGGGCACCCGATCCATATTCTACGTAATCCTGGTGTCCCGACGTGTACACTCCGATCCTCATATTCTTCCTGGTACCGGAAACGTGGGCACCGCACCCGATCCATATTCTAGATCCTTGTTCGGAACGTGACCTCTGCCGTCCTCATATTCTATCACTGGTACCCGTGAACGTGGCCCCCTATCTATTCTATCCTGGTGTCGGAACGTGACACTGACTTTGCTGGCGTGCACTGGCGCAGCGCCGATCCTCATATTCTATCCTGGTAACGCGAAACGTGGCAACCCGATCCTCATCTTCATTCTTCCTTGTACCGGCGCAAGATGGGAACGTGTGCACCGATCCCCTAATCTTCAATCAAGCCTTCTTAACACTAAGGCATTAGCATTCTCATTATATATTTAATCAAGCCTTCTTTCAGACTAAGGCATCATGCATTCTCATTAGTATAATTTATCAGCGAACTTAGGGTTCTTTCATCCAGATTTGGTATTCAATAGCTGCATCATTCATTTGTTAATCAATACACAGGTCATCACCATTTCCTCCTCATACATCATGGTCAATCATACAATCTCCAGGCACATAATCCGGGTTTTACATCTATCAACACATATATTCAACTATTAGAGTTCACTACGAATATCGTAACAGAACCCCAACCTACCTCCACCGCAGATTGATCAACAAGGCTTACTGCTCAAATCCTCGCGATGCGTTGTTCGTCTCTCTCTCTCTCTGACTCTTTTCTCCGCTCTTTTCTTCGTTCGGTCTTGTCTTTCTATTTTTCTTATTCAAACCTCTTTTCTTTTACCACTATTAATATATAATGAAGAATGAAAGATGGCAATAATAACCCACTAATTACTTAAGGCAACGTCGTTTAACCCTCCAAGTAATTAGTTTATTAACATTAACCCTCTACTGTTATAATTAAGCAGTAATAGTCAAAACGTCCTTAAAAACGTGTAAAGAAATCCGACCGCGAACTGGGAATTGCGTATCCCGTGACGGGCCGTCTCGCCTGCGACTGTCCTCCTGCTTCCTCGTAATTGCACAGAACTCTTTTTGAGTGGATGGCCTGTGCGGGCCGTCAGCGCCCTGCGACGGTCCGTCCTGCCACTCCGCACACGTTCAGTAGAGTGCATTTCAGTACCAAATCAGATTTCAGATTTTCTAAGTGTTTTTTAACACAACCGACACCTCGCGACGACGGTCCTCGTGCCCGTGACGGTCCGTCGTGGCCTCCTTCCCCGCAAACTCACCTCTGCAATTTTCAAAAGAAAAAAGGAAAAAAAGAGAATAATCTGTTGCTCAAAATGACTAAACAGGCTTTTACAATAGATACCAATTTACCCAGCTCGTGCGTTGTCCCAACGATCAAAGAAGGAAAACATGGCGAAAGGAGTACCTGCTCTGTAAACAGATGTGGGTATTTTTCTTGCAATATCCGCCTCCTTCTCCCAAGTAGCTTCTTCAACACGGTCCGATTCTTCCTTGACTTTGATGGATGCAATCTCTCTCTGATCTCAACTGCGAACTTCTCTACTATTAGGCAACTGGTTCCTCTTCATAAGTCAAGTTCTCATCCAACAACCTGAGTCCCAACGGATAATGTAGTTTCCGTCCATCTCCATGGTATCTTTTCACATGGACACCTAAATCGGTGCACTCCGGACAGCCGCTGGGGGTAAGCCTCATTTCATAAGCCAGCCTTCCCATATATTCGCTTTAGTACCTCCAAATGGTCCAATATACCTTGACTTAGCTTACCTCTTTTGCCAAACCGCATCACCACCCCTTGCATGGGTGAAACCTTCGAACAACAACAGAACTTGTTCACCTTCCCATGAACTCCAATTCCTAACCTTTCCGGTTGGCCATACTCCTTTTGTCTACTTTGCGCCCTAGAACTTTCTTGAATGCCCTTCCCCTTTTCTAACAATCCCTCATGAGATCGGTACCGCCCCAAGGGCTAACCTCGAATGGCATCAAACCAACCAATGGGGAGATCTACAACCTCCTCCCATACAATGGCTTCAAATGGAGCCATATCAATACTGGAGGGATAGCATATTATTGTTCCGAAAACTCTGCAAAGGTTAAGAAGCTATCCCAATGCCACCAAACTCTACACGCATGCGCGAAGCGATGTCCATGCCAACACTTGAATCGTTTCTGCGCAGACTGACCATCGTCTGAGGATGAACGCCTGTACTAGGTCCAACCTGAGTACCAATTCTGCATGCAATGTGTTCCAAAACTTAAGAATAAACTGCTTACCTCATCCTGATATGATGGATAGTGGAACTCTCCATGCAATCGACCCACTTCTGAGATTTCAAAAGGTTTGGCTACTTCTCTGCATTGTAAGTCCCTTTTAACCGGAATGAAAGATCACTACTTAGTTAACCTAATCAAAAATCACCGGCAATAGAGTCGATCCTTGCCCAAGTGTCTTGCAGCCGCAACCACGCAGCCATTGCGATTCTCTCCCATTTCCATTCGGATGGGCCATTCTCTGAAGTGTTCCTCCGGGCTCCTGGTGTTCATAGCCACTTTACTTGGTTGACAATTTTGGACATTTGCAATAAATCCACATAATCCCGCTTCATTCTTCTCCCATTCTTCTCCCACCAAAATTGTTTGTTTTAGGTTCACGGTACCTCTTGGGTTGCACCCGGATTTAAGCAATTACCTTGAACTAATTAGCCCTCTGTCAAATAGTGTTGAAAAAAATCAAATCATCGACGCGAGGTACCCATACCCTTCCCTTAATCTCAAAACATCTTCCCTCATCGATTGTCGCTTCTTTTAGCCTCTCCTTGCAACACCTTATCTCGGATTCGGCTTATTTTCTCGTCATCAACTGTTTTCCCTGATCTTATCAAGGAAGGAAGATCTTGCCTCCACACAACTAAAATCCTCCCATTCTCATTTACTTCTAATCTCATAAGGTTCGTTAGCCAGGAATCCTCTGAACTTCTCTAGCTAATGGCGTCTAGATCTTGCAATGTGAGCTAGACTTCCCATCTTCCTGCCAGCCTTTCTGTCTTAAAGCTCGCGCTACAACAACACATTTGCCTTCCCCGGATGATACAAAATGTGATGTCGTAGTCTTCAGTATTTCCAATCCATCTCCTCTGTCTCAGATTCAAATCTCTCTGTAGTGAGACTACTGAAGGCTACGATGATCCGTGTAGACCTCACACTTACCCATATAAATAGATGTCTCCATTGCTTCAATGCAAACGACTACCTCGGCCAATTCCATTCAATGAGTTGGATGTTACGTTCATGTCCCTTTTTAATTTCTTGGAGGCATAAGCCAATCAGTTCTTCTTCTTGTAGGAGCACTTGCAATTGCAACGCAAACCGAATGGATCATCACAATAACCATGAAGTTCTTACCTTCCACTGGAAAGGTAGAATTGGTGCAGTAGTCAACAGTGCGTCCGTGAGCTTTTTGAAATCTTTCCTCACAACCTCATCCGACCATACAACTGGAACATTTTGCTTGTCACGTTCGTCACAGTTGGGAAGCAATAGAAGAGAATCTCCTTGACAAATCTGCGGTAGTACTAACCTAACCCAACAAGCTCCTTATCTCTGACACATATGTAGGTCTTACCCAATTTCTTCACTACTTCGTACTTAGAAGGATCCACCATCACTGATCCTCTACTCCGTCCTTAGAAAACCACGGCCCCAAGAATGACACCGGCATCTAGCCAAAACATCGCACTTATAGAGAACTTGGCATAAAGGCTTTTTCTCCCCTCAACCTTTACCATACCCTTCCAATGCTTCCTCATGTTCCTTCTTACTCTTGGAGTATACAGGTATCATCTTAACTAGCCGATCACAAAGATGTCCAATACGGCTTTAAATCTCCCGTTCATCAAGCTCATGAAACGCAACAGGGTCGTTCGTAAGACCAAAAGAACATCACCGACCAAAATTCGTAATGTCCTACCTTGTTCTAAAAGCAGTCTTTGGGCCATCCGTTGCCCGTATTTTCAATTGATGTAACGATCTCAATCAATCTTAAGAAGCACAAGCACCGCTTGTAACTGATCGAACAATTCAATGCAATTCGAGGAAGAGGCATACTTGTTCTTTATATCACCTTGTTCCAACTGTCGTAATCTAGCAGCATCCGAAACTCCCCATCCTTCTTCTTCACAACAAAACCGGAGCCCCCAAGGAGAGCACTTGGTCTTCATGAGCCTGCTCAACAACTCTTGAAGTTGAGCCTTTACTCAACTCTCTAACTCCCGCGGGAGCCTTCTATAACGGGGGTATGAATGGGCGTGTGCCCGTTTCAATATCGATACAAAGTCAATATCCCTATCGGGTGGCATACAGGAAGATCTGCAGGGAATTACATCAAGAAAACTCACGGACCACCGAACCGACCATCGAAGTACTTGGGTAGTGTCATCCTTGAAGATGTGCCAGAAAGCTAAGCACCTTTACTAACCATTTTCCTTAGCACTAAGAAAGGAGAATGATACGCCAGCGGATTGGAAGTGTAGTCCCCTCCCATTAACGTATCTGTCCCAGCTTGGCCATGTCACAGTTTTAGCAGTACAATCCAAGATCGCAAAATTTGGAGAAGCCAAGTCAATACCCAGAATTACATCAAAGTCACCCCCTTTCTAAAATAACCAAATCTACATAAGTATTGCTCCCCCACAAAGTTCACCAAACATACATATGGACCTTTCATCACTACCACAGACTCACCACCGTGTGAAACACGATAGGCATTTCAAGTAATTCACATGCAATTTTAGAACATTAGCAAATGATGAAGATACATAGAAAACTGGAGCCAGGTCCAAATAATACAGATGCCATGCAATCACAAACCAAAAAGATTACCGGTTGATAACAGCATCAGACGCCTCCGCTTCAGATCTCCCAGGGAAAGCGTAACATGGCCCATCGTTTGTCTGTCCTTGCCCCTACCGATGTTTGGCGTAGTAGTGGCTCCATTTTGCCCCATCACCTCTGCCGTTGTGATGACCACACCCCTTACCATCGACCACCACGTCCTCCAGAAAAGCGGCCTCTACCATGACTACCTCTAACCTCGAGCTATGGGGTTCGTAATCTCTGGTTTGGACAATACTCTTGATGTTCCAACCTCCCCACATCCATAACACTCTCGGGTCATGCTAGGTCTCTCCGTAGTAGTGTTGACCGTTCTGATTGCCCCCATACACATTCTGTAGTTGAAAGACTATTGGTCGACTGAGGAACCTCCGGAGCTCTGTCCTCTAAGAGTGAGACCCATTAAACTCGCCTCCCCTTCGAACCTTTTTCGGATGTGACGTCGTGGTGAAGTCGTCTGGCTTCCTCTTCCACCTCTATCACAAAGTCCTACACCTCTTTTGAAGATTTGCCGTAGCCCGCTACTTGTAAAAGGACGAAATCCGCAACTAACTCTGACCTCATCACACCCCTTCACAAAACGGCGAATCGTTCTTGTTGGACTGAAACAGAGTTGGTTGGCGTCTCGGATAGTGCGCGAAATTTAGCCTCATAAACGCGTTAACTGTCATCCCTCCCTTGCTCTAGACTCAAGAACTCGTCCCTTTTTCTATCGCTCAAGGTCCTTGGGATATACTTCCCATAAACAGAGTAGAGAATGATTCCCAAGTATATGTGGTGCCTCTGTTGGTTGACACTCAACAGTGAACCGCACCGAAATTTTGGCGTTTCCCCCTTGAAACTGATAGCTAGTCACATAACTCAACGCCAAACCGTTCTACTATACCATCTTGTGTAGTAGCTCATGACAATCACGCAGAAAATCGTAGGCATCCTCTTATTCTACGCCCTTACAGACTGAAAGACTGGATTTTTCAATTTCACAACTTAACTGAAAAGTTCATGCTGATCATTGTCCATATAGTCCCAGTAGTCAGACGTGGAAATGTGCCTATTCCAGGAGCATCCATGCGGGGAGTGCCATCGTAAGCCCGCATGTCGTACCTCTGAAACCGGAGGTGTTGTGTAGAAACCACTGGAGTTCTGAACACGCTGATCGGATAACCCACTAAGATAAGCAAGTACTTGGTTGATATCTCGGGGTAGGTTGTGGTGGCATTCCTACATTCTGCCCTTGTTCATATCTCCCCGTCTTCCTCCCCTCTCGTTCCACCTCCTCGGTCGGTGGAGGAGTCACCGCCCTAGTAATCGATGGGCAGGTGCTTTGTCCTTCTTCCTCTAGAGGACTTCCTCCACGCCGGTCTTCCCCTACGGCCTCTTGCCGTTGCTCTTCCTCTTCCTTCGAGCTACAGGCCCCAGTTGCTGGCCTCAGTCCGTTTCTTCTTGTCGTTCCCCGTTGTTGCTTGGCTGGTGCGGGTCGTTCTCTAGTTCTAACCATCGCGAAATAGAGTGAAGAAGGCAGATACCAATTCGTTCCGCCCCATACCAATGGACCAAGTAGTAGCAACGAAAGAAGATGAAAAGAGGTGAATTTGCCTAAGTCTTATAGCCCTCAAGGAAAAGTAAAGGCTCCCCCTATACCTTTCCTTAAGAACTCTACAGACCTTTCTTGTGTGATGAGACAATGCTAATGCTCTGATCAGTTTGTCACGACCGCAACACCCGAGCCGGACTGGGCACCCACATTTTACCCTCCTATGTGAGCGAACCAACCCATCTAAACCTTAACATTTCAGATATATCAACAGAAAATATGCGAAGCTTAAACTCATTAAATAAAACAATTCAATACTATTATTATTATCCCCAAAATCTGGAAGTCATCATCACAAGACCATCTATCTCTAATTACTAAACTAGGAGTAATTCTAAGAACAAAAACTAAAAGCTAGTTCCATGCCGAAGTTCAGCATCAGACTGTGAATAAGAAGACCTCCAGTCAAGCTAGACTGCATTAGCTCAAGCTCACCCTGAATTTTCCGATGAGTGAATACTACTAGATCTAACTGTTGAGTTGAAGTTTGACAGAACGTTTGCTGGCATTTCACAATAACAAAGAGGAAAACATGAAGTAGGGGGGTGTCAGTACCAACCACAAAAGACGTACTGATTAGATATCATCGGCCAACTCAAAAATAGGGACCAGTATATATCAAGAATCATGTAAATCAACTACAATATCAACATGTATCAATAACAACATGAATTCCATCATAACTACAACCGAGTTCAACACTGAGGACTCAAAGCCCCAATCCATACTTATTGGGAATTACGTGCATTAGATTGAGTATATTCATTATCTTTAAGAGTTCATTATCTTTCTCTTTCTTCCTCTTGTGTCGGTACGTTACACGCCGATCCTCTATTTCTAATCCTGGGTGCCGGTGCCGGAACGTGGCAACTCCAACTGGGCGATCCTCATATTCTATCCTGGTATACCGGAAGGGGTAACTTTCACCCGATCATATTCTATCCGGTTGTCGGAACGTGATCACTCCTAGCCTCATATGCTAGTCCTGGTACCGGTCACGTGCCCCGATCCATATTCTATCCTGGTGTCGAACGTGACACTATCCGTCCTCATATTCCTATCCTGTGTACCGGAACGTGGCACCCCGATCGCATATTCTAATCCTTGTGTCGGAACGTTACACTCCGCGATCCCTCATATTCTATCCTGTACCAGGGGAGGGAACGTGGCACCCGATCCCTCATATTCCATTCTATCCTGGTACCGTAACGTGGCACCGCGGATCCCTAATTCATCAAGCTCTTTAACACTAAGGCATTATCATTCTCATTATATAATTTACAAGCCTTCTTTTATACTAGGCATCATCATTCTCATTATATAATTTATCAAGCGAATTAGGGTTCTTCAAGATTGGGATTCAATAGCTTCCATCACTGTTGTTTTTAATTCATCACAATTTCATAATCATAATCATGCAAGCTACAACTTAAGCACCATAGCAGGGTTTACAATATTAGTCACACATAGTATTCACTATGTAATTAGTTCACTCGAATATCGTACATAAACCATAACCTACCTCCACCGAAGAATTGAATCAACAAGCCGATCTTCTCAATCCTTGCATCTTCTTCGGTCTCTCTCTCTCGCTACTCCGGGTTCTCCCTCTCTTTTCTTCTGTCTTTGGTTCTTTCTATTTTTCTTATTCAAGACCCTCTTTCTTTTACCCTAATTAATATATAATTAAGAATGAAAGATGAATAATAACCCCCTAATTAACTTCAGGGTCCACCTCTTTTAAAACCCCCAAAGTAATTAGATTTAATTAACATTAACCCTCTAGAACTTTATAATTAAAGCAGAATAGTCAAAAAAGTCATTAAACGTGTAAGTATCCGACCCCGAACTGGGATTGCGTATCCCGTTACGGGCCGTCGCGCCTGCGACGGTCCGTCCTGCTGTCGCTTTCGTATGCCACAGAAACTAATTTTTGAGTGGTGGGCCTGTGACGGGCCGTCGCCGCCTGCGACTGTCCGTCCTTCCCCTCCGTCACGACGTTCAGGAGTCGATTTTTCAGTACCCGCAATTCAATTTTCTAAGTGGTTTTGAAACGACACCCCCACGACGGTCCGTCGTGTCCCGTGACGGTCCCGTCGTGGCCTCTTCACCTCTGCCATTTTTTTCCAGAATAAAATCTGCTTGCTCAAAACGGAAACGACTAACATGTTGTTACAGAGCACCATCTCCGGAACATAGAGGGAAAGTTGTGCAAACATTAGAGTGTATTTATGAACACTCATAGACTCTTGATTAAGGGTTATAAATTCTCTAATATTTGCCTCTCTCAACTAACGGGGAAAAAAACATCCCATGAGAGCATTCTCAAACACAATCCAACTCACTATTGGTGCATCCTCCACCCTATTCCTTTCCCATTGGTCAAACAAGACTCTAGCGATACCATTTAAATGTTATGCAGTTAATTCCACACTCTCAGCATCAACAACAAGCAATATGTCAAAAAATTTCTAAAGTACTTCAACAAAGTTTTTCTGGATCCTCTGTGACACTTGAACTGTGAATCTTAGTGGATTCATCCCCCAAAACTCATGAATTCTTGAGGTATCAGCCACTTCATGTCAATTACCTCTTTGTCCAACTTGAGGAGTCACAACTTGACATAACATGGGGATAGTCACACAGAATATTACATGGGCAACTTCTCTTTAAGGTTGCACTTCTGATGCATTTGGCAACTTTTGTTCCTCAACAATCCTCCTAACTAAATGACCTTTGACTACTCTTTGTGAAGGAATGATTCTCTTAAAACACGCGCATAAACGAATTAAAAGGAAACTTTTTTCAGATAAACTCTAACCCAAGAAAAGATATATGACAAAATGAGAAATTCCTAAATGTTGTAGCCTCCTAGCAATCGTTCTTGCGCATTTCACACCGATGACTAAGACACTAAAAACATGGCTTAATAGACTCCCTATGACTCTTGAACTCTGTACTCTGATTCCAAGTTTGTCATGCTGCGCACCTTCACCCTGGACGTGGCCGACACTTGGATATCGTTGCTGGCCCCAAGCGAATCTTTGCCCTGGATTACTTACTCAGTTGAAGACTTAAATCATTATTACAAAGATTAAGATGCTAATTAACTCAACTTCCTCGAACTAAAATAAAAATGTATCAAAATTAAACCTTTTCCTTAACAAAAATTGAAACTCAAATCTAATAATAAGTTAATAACAAAACTATGACAAAAGAACTAACATCAAACTAAATATGTATGAAGACTCTTATAAGGGATATGGATGTTGAGACAAACCCCAAAACATCCTAATGAATAAACTAGAAAAGAAATGAAAATGGATCCTCCGGAAAGCAAGAAAGTTCACCAACTGACTGTGCACTGCTCATGGGATCAACATTGCGCTGGAATACCGATCCTAGTTAGCTGTGTTTGCATCATAGTATGATGCAGGCCAACTGGAATCAATACATTGAATGTGCGAGTATGCGAGGTTGAATAATAAACAACCTAGGATTGAAATAGATTCTGAAAGAAACACTTACCTAGGCTCTTCTAAACTCATGAATACTTAACTAAACACATTTCAATATTAAGAAATTTAAACGAAAATGCATAATAAAGAAAACCGGTGTAAAAATTTCTTGTAAACTCTTTATATGCAAAGACACAAAATTACTCTTATACGTATTTAAAAATACGAAATTACCCAATGTCAATTCATAATCATAATAAAAGACATATAATGTTCCCTCAAAAAGTCTACTTATGAAATGCATGAATTAAGTCTCATACCCCCATCCATACTAAGAAGAACCTCTTGAAGAACCATGAAACTAGTGTTGTGGAAGTTTCTCTAAAGAACAACCATTACTGAAGAGCTACCTACAGTGGTGATACAACACTTTACCTCATGCTGCTAAGGATCATCCTATACCTTGCCGGAGATATAGGAATCTTAACTAAGTGGATCCACCAGCTTAACTTTGGTGATCATCTTAAAAGTATGACACCGTTAATACCCATAAGGGATACATGGTTTTACACATAATTGAATTAATATGAACTGGCATCCCCATATCGGTGCTGAATTCTACTCCCAAAAATATAGTTAGATCATAACTTTTAAAAACAAAACCTGTTCTTTATGTTGAGATAATTTTTCAACGCTTAGCTTTGAAAGCTCTCTTGGAATAAATGTTCCCTTTTCTTGTTTAAATGTCAAGCCATTTGTAAACCCTTAAGGAATACTTAGGTCCCTTATAGGTTTTGAGAAATGAACTGAACTCAATACTCTTTACTTAGTTTGAAACTTGAGTGTTAAATCAACTCTTAGGGGATACTTAGTTTCCTTAAAACTAATGAGAAATGAACTACTTGTTTCTTGCTACTTAACTTGAAACTTGAGTCTTAATAGGAAGTTAAAATACTTGTAAAGACTTATGAAACTTGAAATGAACTTCTTCTCATAATATTTCATCTTTACTGAACTTTATCCTCCAGTCTTAAAACAAAGTTAAAATAATTTGTAAAATACATCTTGAAAAAACTCTAAAAACATTCTAGACTTGGCTCTAACCTTTCATTGGATTTGATTTATGGATTCAAGGTTCGCATTTTATATTTCTGGATGATTTCTATATTTTTAGAAATCATTTCTAGTAATTGGAATCAATTGAAAGTGTTAAAAACATTAGAATATCGTAAATAGAAAAAATAATGAATACTGGTGAAAAAACATGTTATGTGTGTGACTGGGCGAGCCGTAGAAGCCTCAGTTGACTAAGGAACCAATTTTGCACACTGCTGGGGCGCCACCCCAGATTTCCTGGCGTTATGGGGGCGGGTCGCACCAACTTATTCCTTAGGAAAAAATATGTCAAATTTTTCCTCTAGTTTTTCTGATCTTAAATCGTTTTAATTCAATTCTTTTTCACAAATTCACTTTAGATTCATGTACCTAATTATTTACTCAAGGATCTAATTTAATAATTTCAAGAACCACACCTAGATCATCAAGAACTCTTAAATCTCAACTCATGTTCATGAAAGAAAGCAATTCAAGAACAACATTAAAAAAATCCAATATTTTTAGGATGAAATCACAATGAATAAAAAATGTTTGAAATGTGGGTGGACAAACCCAACTTTACAGAAGACTCACTTACCTTTTTAGGGTTCACCCCCGATTAAATCCACAAGTTACTCTTGACGAACTCGACGGTCTTTGCTCCCCTTTCCCTTCTTCTTCTCTTGTGTTCTATCTCCAAAACCCTTGCATTCTCCAAAAGTATAAAACTAAAAAATTTTAGTCTATACCCTTATTATTATCACCAAAAACTAAATTAATTAATTAGGTAAGAATAAGACCAAATTACCCTTTTAATTTCCAGATTGGATATATCCTTAATGCAGCAACCCAAATTCCAAACGGAATAACTTACTCATCCGAACATGAAATTTCTCAAACTTTGCGATGTTAGAATGATTTTTCCAAGGACATTACAACTATATTTCAAACTACATCTAACTTTTCCTGAGCTAATATTTATGGATTTTTGAACATTACCAAAAACTCAGTCTCTCCTAACTAAAGAAAATTTTCACATTATAATTCTTTCCAAAACTAATTATTTAAGATTCTAAGATTCTTCCAAACTATTTCAATTCTGAGATGTTAGAAGGTCATTACATTAAGTTTAGTCGTGTTTAATACTTTAGTATCCTTTTATGTCCAAATCGTGTTATTCCTTAGATGCTTTGATTCAGAAATGTTATTGTTCACTACTACTCTATCCTTCATGCTCGATACCTTTCAAGTACTAGAAAATATTATGCGCTACATCTTCTCGTGATGTAGGTTCTAGTCGTCAGCATTGTGATCACGCATAGATCAGTTCCCTATCATTAGTTCAACAGTATTAGCGGTGAGTCCTTTTTCTTCGATGACTAGTGACATGAATATCTTTATTATTTTTAGCTTTACTTTCAGTATTCCTAGATTTAGTCGGGGCATGTCGAAGTATTTCTAGTAAATTAGAGGCTAATTTCAGACATAGTTAGTTCCAACTTTAGTCATTGAGTTGACTTTTATTTTGTATTCAAACTCTCAATTATCTGTATTTAGATTTTGGTATATAGGTATTCTCCATCATTTGAATTTTATCATGATTTATCTTCTGCATATTATTTATTATTTAAGTTTATCTCTAGTATGCTTATGATTATGCCAAAAGGTTTGCCAGGGGTATATTGTTTGTGTAATAAAGGATACAATTTCCAATGCAATTGTCTCAAATCACTCAATAGTATAGTTACCAAACCAAGTGTTGGTGTCATTTCCACAAGGAATGCTTGTGACAATTTATAGAAAAATAAAACGACGTTCTATCTAGTAACAACTACAGACATTATCGAAAAAAACATATTAAATTAGAGGGGTTATGTAGGCATCAAATATCAATGGGGAGTGGGGGGGGGTCGCAATAGAAATTATTAGCTAAAAATAGTAAAAACAATAAAAGAAACTAATGGTAAATTAGTTTCTTGGGATATGATAGAAATAAGAGATAGACTAAATTGTTGGGCATATACTTTTAATGATAAATTTGATGAACATTTGTGGCTACGATAGACTTAGTGGGAGTAAGATTTTTATCAAGCAACTTACCCCGAATCAATTTAACTAACCTTACAAAATTCCTTCAAATTTTTAAAATTTTTAAATATGTCCACACATCCTTTCCATATGTATATTACTTACACCATAATACCAAATCGAACACTCAAACCATACACGATATCACCTACTCACATGAGTAATCACACACGAGTCATCACTATAACTGAGAGAGAATGAAGTGAAGCGATAAGAATTAAATCGGACCAAGGATCCATGATAGATATTTAAAAAGTGAAGATTTTTTATTTTTGAAAAAATCACTATAGCCTCTCAAGATAAGTATAGACGTCTCCGTACTGATTCTCGAGACTGTACTTAGACTCAACTATACATATGTGAGACCTATGAACTTGGGGCTTTGATGCCATTTGTCACGATCCAAAATTAAACGTGATGAAAATCGTCTTATCCCACCAAGAGAAGTCAACCTAAAACTCAAAAATTAAATAATATGCGGAAATTTTACAATAAACATTAAAATACCCCAAAAATCTGGTTGTTACGTGTACAAGCCTCTAAAGTATAACAATTGATTTAAAAGAAAACACTAGTATCAAATTAACTTTTTTCTAGAATAGAACAAGATCACAACAAAGGAGAAAGACATTCCGGTGAGATGACAAACATCTACTCATTATCCTGGCCAAGATTACCTCGAAACAAGAGAATGACAATACAAAAATATCCCACCTGGAACAGTGACCTCAAAAAATTGTAGAAGCAAGGGGGTGAGTTACCAATCCCCCACCGGTATCTTGGGGTCGTGCAAGTAAACTTCGCTAAACCAAGCTAAGGGACAGAAATACTTGTACTCCTAACCACCGACCCCAACCAAACCTCCACAACGACAGCCTTGGCATAAAAATCACCCAACCTTAACAGCTACAGTTTACCATAGCCACATCTCTAGACACAACACTCCTACAAATTCCTCCACACCAAAATTTGTGACAATTACATATCTCACCAAGAACACTTCAGCAAATTTCTATTTTTCACAACAACCGTCCAGAAAATTATATATACCACTCACACAACATTGAAAAGTTTACCTTCCCTGCCACCCAACAAGCACTTGAACAAAATATATATCCTCCACAACAACACTTCATGCAAATTATATTCCTCAACAACAATTTCAAGTATTCCTCATGACAAGCTGCGCTGCAGAAAATGCATTCGCAAGATCAGCAAACCCATTATAGGTTCACTAAATGAAAGTAATGTGCAATGCGCAACTATAAAGTATTAGTTGTAAGCATGTATTAACTAGTGATGAAACCCGATTCTGTCGTACGGGCGGCTCGACCGCCGTCGCGCGGGCCCTCGACCCGTCGGGAGGCCGGTGGTCAAAGCGGTCGGTACGTCGCTCGTAACCCTGCAGACGCACCCGCCCCGTCTCAGGTCGCCGGCCGTGGCGGCGTGGGACCGACGCTGGGCTCACCAGCAATGGGCTGCCCCGCCGCAGAGCTATGGCTCAACCAGCATCGGCTCCTATGAGCACGACGTACACTACCCGCGGCTCCGACGTCCACACCGACACTACGTCGCCGGTTCTCTACGCCCCGCGTCTGGTCCCCGCCGGAGCCTCCGCTCGCCTCCGGGCGGCTGCGGTGTGGCCTGCGGCACTGGCGCCCATATGGCCCGGCGCGGCTCGTCGGCGCCTCCCCGGTTTCTGAATAATATCTCACGATCCTCTTTAAGTCTCATCTTTCTGCGTTAGTGCAAACTAACACTTGTCGACGTTCGGGCCATCTGCTCACTCTGTAATAGACAAACTTCGGGGGGCGATCAATGACAGAGCTGCCTCCAGGGGAGGATTCACCCCACACTCCTGATCGTAAAAAAGCTCGCTGCTAATAGGGGGTTGCAAAGCCTGGTGGTTGCTGGAGTCAAGTCTGTCTGGCCGAATCAGTGCGGCGTCTGCGCTGCAATTCGTTCCGTTCGCAGCGGCTACGGAGGCGGGACCTGCGGCGACCATCACGCGCATAGCTGCGCTTCGATCGCTGCGGCGGGGGTGCCGTCTCCGGGCTTGGTCCACACGTCGGCATCCGTGGCGTGGGGCCCACGCTCTACTGCCCATCGAGTGTGATGCACAGGTGGGGGGGAGGCGGGGGGACAAAGTGCGGGGGGTGGGGAGGACAAGGGGGGACGGGAGGGGGGGGGGCACCCCAGCAGCGCAATCCGAACCCGACTCTACATTAGAACATGGCCCTTGTTGCTAGACGTCATATTTTAGTGCATTATCGATATTAGCACTCATCATATATACAGGTCTGAACCCATCCGCCCGGAACTCGTCTCATATTGACTCCCAAACTATTAGTACCACCTAGCGAGACTATAGCACTTACATACACTTTAGTTCCAGCAGACGTTTCTAGTTCATTCGACTTCCTCAAATGTCGAAACAATCATCGCTAGGTGCTGGACTTGACTTTAGTTTGAGTCTTTCGTTAAGCTTCCATATCAACGCAATTCATTCACATAAGCATCATAATAATAATCATTACTAACAACACCCATATTACTATGTGTCTAGACTTGGTCTCAAAAACATACATCAAACCTATAATCAAGTTATCCCGATATTGGTACCAATTAATATGTCAACCATTATAGTACTAAAATTTCGAGCATGGGGCTAAGTCATAATTCCTCAAAACATTACAACTCTTATAAATTTCATATAATATAATGTACCCTTTATTTGATTATTTACATTAATATAACAAAAACATGAATCATAATTTTATAACTCTAAGAAAATTGTGAAACCAAAACATAGGGTAATAATCAGTAAACATAATTACGAACCGTTGTATAAAAATCTAAAATAAAATCATCAAATCATCATAACAATTACTTTACAACATGTGGCAATCGTTAATGTAGCACAAAGATCTTTATGTCCAACTCTTAGTGCCCATATTTTAGCCACAAAATTTAGTTTTGCAACATTCAAATTATAAACGTTTCCCTAACCCAATATAATAATAAACTAATAATTATAATATAACCACTAAGAATGTAATTCAATTCATCGTTTAAAATGATCTTAATTTACTGATGTAATTTCTCCGCAAATCAGATTATGTTGGAGTGTGACGTTCTCCTCCGAATGTTATCCTTTTCCTTTTTCCGTCAATAGCTATTTCAAGTTTGAACATTAGGGCTTTTGGCCCTTATTTCTTTTATTCAACGCCTCCTCATTTTACTCGGTGCTATGAACGGCCTTCTTGTCTACCCCGGTTTCAACATTCGGACAAGAAACCTAGTCCTGGGCATACTTACTCTAAGAATTTTTCTTAGAAAACTTTCTAAATATGGTTTATTATAACATATATTAAAATATGATAAACAATTATAAATCACAAAGATATAGGAATAATACTTTAGCTACTCATGAATTTAAATTAATTACATGTTTTTGTAGATTTGCATCTCTGATTGTTTTCCATAGCTTTTAATTTTCTTGTTAGCTCTTCTTTTTACCCGTGACGCTCTGATCCAATTTTTAGGGTGGGACGGAATTAAAAAAGAAGAAGTAGAGTTCTTGAAAAGTCTATTTTATTATGAGGGGAGCCCCCTTTATACAAGAAAAAACTTACTAACTATTTTGGCCAAGGTTGCTGACAACTCACTTTTACACATGGCCTTTTAATTCGCTGACACAAGAAAAACAACAGACTTCTCATAAGCCTTTATTTTTTAGATATGGTGGCCGACATATTTACTATTTCTTAGACTTTATTACTTTACATAATGGCCTTTACTTTACATATGGCGAAGTACTATATCCTAACTTTTATTACTTTATATAGGCCTCTACTTTTTATTGTGCTGTACTTCTTCTGGGATTAGTTGTGCTGTCTCCGTCACTTTTGTGCATCTAGTTTGATATGGGTATTTTGGCCTAATCAATTTACATAATCTAGTCAGCATATTCGGTGAAATAAATTTTTTCTGATAGCTCTTGTGGGTAGGTGCTGCTCTGGCTTGTTTTTTTATTTTTTTCAATCATGTTTGATTTAATGTATTTCTCTTCGTTTTCCTTTGTTATTCTTACATAGTTGTTAAATATCTTCTATTTGTTTTGTCCTTTTCTAACAGTAATACAACTTATTAGAAAGCTCAATATCCATTCGCGTAGTTCTTTCCATATCTGCTGCTGCGGCTTTTAAACTCTCTGCAATTTGAGTATATCATAGTATGGTGCTCGGTTGTATATCTCCAAATGCATTTTCATTAGGAAATTGTATGATAATGCATTCATTGGTAGCTATATCTTCCAGAGTCCTTTTGTTTGCATTAATTCTGGGAAATTTTACCTTTCGTATTTCTCTTTGTACGCTTCTTTTTTCTGGAATTATCATTTCTTTGGTTAAACTTATTTTGATAAATTGTATTATAGGTTTAATTTCGTCATATAATATTTCTACAGTTGCAGAGTAAAACTTTATATAAAATAAAATTCCTTTAGTTATTCTTTTGTGTTGTAAAAATGCCTTGTGTAGTTCTAGTATTTTAGCTACTTCTTCTCCTGTTGTCGTGTATACTGTACTCAGAAGTCCATAATTGTAGCAAGTTGTAGTATGTCGTCCATATGTAAAAAGTAAAGGCCATTATGTAAAAGTCATTTGTTTTCTTGTGTCGGCCGAAATAAAAAAGACCATGTGTAAAGTAGTGTCGGCCACTTGGCCAAAATAGTAAGTTTTTTATTGTATAAAAGGAGTCTTCCCCTGATAATAAAATAAGCTTTTTCCAATCAACTCTATCTTCTTCTTAATTCCGCTTCAACCCTCAAATAGCAAAAGAATAATCCTTTATTAAATCTGAAAAATTATGTCACTTATTCTTTTATGTCATGAATTATTTATAAAAACTACAAAAAAGGATTAATAAAAAAATAATTTGTTAAAATTCATAAAACGGCTAAAAGGGTTGTTCAAAATTTTCTTATAAGGTAGGATTTGAACCAAAGTAATAATATTCATTAAATTTTTTTGGTAACAATACTAATTATAAATTACATATTTTTCCAAATTTACATTGAATTATGTTGATTATTGAAAGAAGTTTAGGGTTTATTGTTGTCATTCTTTTTGTAGCGCTCTCTTTAATCGTCTCTTCCTACTTCCCCTTCCTTTCACCCCTTTCTGTCCCCTCTATTTTCTTTTCTTTCTACGCCTTTCCCCCATTGTTCTCTTCCCTTCTTTTATCATGTTCTTGCTCTCGTCCCTGCTTCCTCCCCGCCCTTCCCCGATTTTCTTTTCCCCCTCCTTGCCCCTCTTATCTTACAGCCCTTCCATCTTCCCTGTCCCCTCCTGTCCGCAAGAGCGCATTCCCTTTTCACGTTTCGCTGTTTATTATGTGTGTTGTTTCCCGCAGCTTTTGTGACTTGTAAAATACACTCTTAACATGTAAAATGTGAAATAATATTGTAACAATAAGAAAAGTCAAAATTTTAACGCAATTGAAAATATATAAACCTATTTTGAATATTTTCCTACACTTTATATTTCTTTATAAGTTCTTACCACGATACAATGAAATTTGTGTCCTGTTTATCCAACGACCAGATATTTGAATATGATACAATATATAATGAAATTGTAACATCTTTTCTTGAAAATAGTTAAATTGACAAAAATCTAAACTAGAAATAGCTAAATTGAGAATTTATCAAGTTATTCTTAAGTTATTACTTTCTGGGTTTACTTAAAACAATCATAACTCGCCGTACATGAAAAGCTAGGTGGCCCATAAGATACGAAATGAAAGGTCGTGGAATTCTCTTTCAAAAGCCATTAAATTAAGTAACTTTAGAGTTCGAATGAGGGATGTTTACTAGTTTAATTTTATATTGATGAGTCATGAAAGATACCCGAAATAGTGAGAGGTATTTTGGACTTTTCTTACCCAATCATATTAAAACAAATTTAGTAATATTGTATGGTCATATCTTGCATGGGTGAGTTTGACAAATCCTAAATTAAGCTTTGGGTTTTAGAAGAGATTATAACAAGAGAATAAGAAGAGAAAAGGAAGAACGAACAAGATCTCTTACGATTTGAGGACCAATAAACACTACACTACACCTCATCCAATAATAGGTTTGGGCGGTCGTTATGTTAAACAAAACTCATCGAAGAGTTGGGTTGAACCCATAAGGAAAAGTACAAATTTGAATTAATTTATGAGGTTATAAATATAATTTAGTTTGTGATAGGAGTAGAAATTTCCAAAAAATATTTAAGTAAATCGAAATGGTTGAAAATCAATGTCAGATGGGGGAATCAGTTTGATTGTTCGAAAATAAGACAAATAGAAATATTGAGGAATACACAATGTAGAGAGGAATTATGTAGATGTGATCGATGATAAGCTACTTTAGTTGTATGAATAATTTAAATTTACTAACTATTGCTAAATATCAATAGGTAACCTAGACTATAGGTGAAATATCTTTTTCTTGAACAACTATTGCAAATCATGTGGGTTCTCTCGATCCTCGACAAACTTAATAATATAAACAACCTACAATCTTTATTTATCTACTCTGTTAAGCTAGGTAGGTAGAATCGGGTTTAGGATTTACTCTCGCTAGCTGAAGCCACATAAACCGAAAAACTACAATCATTAATCTTAGTACTTGGTTCTAAAACCCTTGTTCTAAAACTCTTTCTCAAGCAAGCCAAAACTCTAAGTTAGACTTGCATTTGTGACAACTATTCATAGATTAATATACAATTATCGATTAAACTCACATCAATCATAACACTTCATACCCAAAAACAAACCTAAATGCATATTTTCAGAAGTTGAAGGCAAGACCCACGGTAGACACCCACGGACTTTAGGGTGACCCATGGCCCGTGTGGTGGACTGTGATTCACATATACAACCCCCCATAACTCTGTCCTAGAATTTGAAGTCCGTACCCAAAGACCTTTTGTTAGACCATTTATCGTAGTCCGCATCCGTAGATCAGGTCCCTAGAAACCAGCGTCCAGTCACGGCTAACGGTTGACCAGCACTATAAGAAAAACTCCTACTTAAAACCAACATTTAGGGTCTAACTGCTAATCTCATATTTAGGGTCTAACTGCTAATCCCGTCTTTAAAGATATATGTATTGGAACGAGATTGTATTTTAATGCTTATTTGTATATTCTATTGGAATATACTAAATCTGGCTCTAGGTAAGATACTAAGGGGTCCCAAATCCTTTTTAAAAAAATATAGGGAACAACTTTCAACAAAAATTTAATAGTAAATTATTACAAAAAAACTTCTTTTCTACCAAAATTTAGGTGCAAGCGGTTTTTATCCAAAAAAGAAAAAACCTTCCTCTATTTTCTAAAAGAATATCCGAAAACATGAAAAGCAAAAAAAAATTTGTTTGCTGGTCGCATGTTCCTATAGCTAATCAATTTTTCATCAACCATTGATCGTTGTTCTTCGCTCAACTTCATCAAACACTTTTCCGTCGCATCTCTATCTTCTTCATCGTATAGTTGTTTTGATATGTTGCTCCGAGAAACAGACCGTACATGTTATTTTTAAGTTATTCTTCTTCTTTTTCATCATCTTTTCTAATATTAAATAGGTTAAAAGCCTCTTATTTTGATCTGTTTTTTATAAATAATCAATGAATGATTATTGCGTTGAGTTTCTAATAGCAGTGACTTTATTTTGCTAACTTTTGTATGTGCCTAAAGATTCATATTTTGTATAGAGTGCTCTTCTATTTGAAGTCTAATTATTTCACTAAGAACATATACTTACTTTGAAATATTGTTGGAATGCATGCGTCCACTTATATTGATGGGACCAGGTCCTCAATACAGTAACAACAATGAGTAAAAAAACAAATGTTGAAAGTAAAGATTGATAGGAAACTTTACGTGGACAACTCCTTGCTCAAGGAAGTAAAACACTAACATGTTATCAACACGACTTTACGAATTTCTTTAACTAATCTTCACCAAGTAAAAGTAAAAGTTAGTTACAACACCAGATTAGACTTGTAATCGCCACACTAAGCAATGTCTCCTATCACTTAGCTTAGCCAGGGCAGATTTGGCACTTCCTACTATACTAATCCTAACGTGATTAATATATATTTTTAGAGTAAGAACCTACGTTACCTTTAAATAAGTTATTAAAATGATTCACACATGTTTGGAACGTTTCTTTCATAAATGAAATGAATCCTAATATATAAGAACGATGACAAGCAAACAAATGCAGCAAGTACATAAAGCAATAGAAGCACTTCTATCATGTTCCTTACTGTTTTTAAGCTTGAAAATATATCTGTTTGATTGAATAAGTTAATAATGTTGGTTTTTTTTTATGTATACAAGGAAGAGTTAATACCCATCAAACAAACAACTTTGTCGCTTTTGATTGGTGAAGTACTCTACTGCTTTACCAAATCTCTAATGGTGGAAAATGTTATAGTTGTACAACCTTTAAATACTAAACGTGTTTTGATACTTTGTAGAGGACCAGGTCCAAGCACTTGTGATGAGATCATAAAAAAATCTGTGAGTATAAGCACTTACCATTTTATTTTTTTGATGGTGTAAAACAACATGCATGACGTTTCACATGAGCAAGCACAAATTCAATAACAGTTATTCCCCCTTAATCCCTTATCCAAATGCAACAAAACTTCCGCCTTTTTACATCATTGAAAAGGTGAAGCAATAAGCATATCAAAGTTAAAATGTAAGGCAAATAAGAATTCGGGTGTAACATCTTGCAAATTCTAATAGCTAGGGAAAACCTTAGAATTTGAAGTAGTCAGTTTTGGAAATAATAAAAATCTGGAAATTTCTTAAGTTTGGAAAAAGTGAGTTTTTGTTCAACTTCAAATGACCTAACTCCTAGCTCATGATGAGTTAGATGTATTTCCAAATATAGTTGGAAATCCTTGGAACAATCATTCAAACGCCGCAAAGTTTGTGATATATCGAGTTCGGATGATTGAGACATGCCATTTGTGAGTTGGGTTGTTTGGTTATGGAATTGCCCAATCTGCATTTTAGAAGGTTACTTTGATCTTTTTCTTATCACACAAATTTAAATTCGTTATTTCAAAATAATTAGAGGTCTAAGATGAATTATATCAATTTACAATTTTACCTAAAGAGATAGGAATTTTGAGAGAAGACAAAACAAAAGGAGAAAGGAGAAGAGATTTCAAGATTTGTCAAGATCGTCGAAGAATAGATTATGGATTTTGTTGGGGGTGATCCCTAAAAAGGTATGTGAGTCTTCCATAATGTTAGGTTCATTCACCCACGTGCCACGAATGTCTGATTAAGTGTGATTACATTCTAAAAAGATGGATTTTTGAATTTTCTTAAATGTTATTCTTTAATTTTCTTTCATTCTTGATCATGAGTTGAAATTTAGGACTTTTTTGATGATCTAAGTGTTGTTCTTGAATTCATTGGGTTAGATCCTTGTATATATGATGTGGTACATTGATTTACAGGGAATTTGAGTAAAAGAATCTAACTTAAAGAATTAAAGTTCAGAAAAATAGAGGAAAAAATCGGCAAATTTTAGCCTAAGGAATGGGTCGGTACGATGCCCCCAATAGTTCCACGATGGCTGGGGCAGCGCAGCAGAATGGCGCCTCAGTCAAGTGATGGTAGCGCGGCGCGCCTTCAATGCACTTTTTTAACCCATTTTTCATTAATACGTCTATTTAAGGTTTTATAAAGATTTTCAATATTTCCTATTGATTCTTACTACTCTAAATGACTTCTAAACATATAGAAATCATCCAGAATCATGAATTACAACCTTTAATCCATAATTTATATTCAAGGAATGTTTAGAGCCATGTCTAGAAAGTTCTTAGAGTTCTTTCAAGAAGTCTTTTACAAATGCTTTTAACTTTTTTTAAGACTTAAGGATAAATTTGAGTAAAAAGAAAAGATAATGATAAGAAGTTCGTTTCAAGTGTCATTGGTCTTAAACAAACATTTTAACTTCATTTTTAAGACTAAAAGTTACAAAATAAGCTAAGAGTAAAGAGTTGAATTCATTTCTTAAAAGTTATAAGGGAACTAGGTTTTCTTAAAGAATTTATAAATGTTTTTACATTTAAGATAATAGGAAACTAAAATTTCCAAAAGAGTTTTGAGCAAGAAAAGGGAACATCGACTCCAAGATAGATTTAAGGCTAAGTGTTGAGTAATATCTAAGCCTAAAGAAAAAAGATATTTTAAAAATACATGATCTAAGTATATTTTTGGGAGTAGTATTGAGCACCGATATGGGGATGAGAGTTCATAATAACTCAAGTCTCCATAAATCATGTAGCCATTATGGGTATTAACAGGTCATACTTTTCAAATAATCACATAAGTTAAGCTAGTGGATCCACTAAGTTAAGTTTGCTTCCTATAATGATGGCAAGGTATATGTCGGCCCTTGGAAACTCTAGGTAAAGTGTTGGATCATCACTATAGCTCTTATGTTATAGTTGTCGGTTAAAGAAACTTCGAGAGTAGTAGTTGCATGATTTCTCAAGGGGTATGGAACTTCATGCATGAATTGCACAAGTTGAATTTTAGAGGAAGCATGATATGTCTTTTATTACGATTATGAATTGACATAGGGTTATTTTGTAGTCTTACATATATAGTAGAGTTATTTTGTATATTTCATACACACAGAGTTTACAAAATGTTTTTAAACAATAGTTCTTTAATATGCTCTTGTTTTTATATGGATAAATATTAAAATGAGTTTACTTAAGTATTCATGAGTTGAGAAGAGTCAAGGTAAGTGTTTCTTTCATAATCTAGTCCAAGCATATGTTGTTTTAACACTCCACAATATGCATACTCGTACATTCAATATACTCATGTTAGTGGTCCTGCATCTTAATATGATATTGACACAGGTAATTAGGATCAACATAATGTAGTGCCTCCTTGATCTAATTGAGCACTCGGAGTAAGCGGTGAGAGTCATTGCATTATGGAGGAAACATTTATTATATTTCTATATCTGTTAGAGGGTGTTTTGGAGTCTGTCCTACCATCCATCTCACTTTTGAGAAGGCTTCATAGATAGATAACCAAATGTTATTAGTTCAGTGGTCTTTTAATTATTATTCTTATGTTAAAGATTTAGGTTTCCATTTTGGCCAAGTTAAATATTTATATCTATAAAATATTCCACTTATCCTATTATTCAATTCAGTTTAGTTCTTTGATCATCACAATATTGAGAGTTATCTTCCGCAGAGTTAAGTAAGGAAGACCAAGGGTACGCTCAATGCCAATAATGTTTATTGAGTGTCATTTACCTCCAGGTTCTAGGCTCGGGGAATGACAAACATGGTATTAGAGCACAAATTTAAAGATACCTAGGAAGTCTATGAAAACATAACTGTAGAGTCTTACTTATCGGATTGAAGCATGCCACATCTACAACAAGGAGGTTGCAACATTTAGGAAATACCTCACTTCTTTCATATTTCCTTCATGTGTTACATTTTATCTCTAATTCGTGCATGTGTATGTTTAAGATAATTATGAGTTTAGAGAGGCAAAAAGGATGTGCAGTTAAGTTATGAACAACCAAGTTGTCAACAAAGAGGAACTCGACAAGAAGCGGCTGACACTTCAAGGATTTGTGAGTTCTTAATGATGAATCCTCCAAGTGTCACTAGTTCGAGCACCACTTAGATTTTGTAGCATTTCGTTGTGGAATACAAGAAGGTTTTTGATTTGATACATGTCATTTATACTGAAAGAGCGGATCTAGTGGCAGATCAGTTGAAAAATGTGGCTAAGACTTTATTCGATTTGCGAAAAGAGGGGAGAGATGAGGATGAACCACATCTGTGTTGGCCTGTTTTGAATAGTCTTTCTTGGGGAATTTCATCCCTTGATAATTTAAAGAGGCTAAGGTACGAGAGTTTCTTACCCTAAAGCAAGATTCATTGATTGTGCTAGGGTATGGGTTGAAGTTCACCCAATTGTCTCTCTATGCTCCTGATATGGTTCAGGACATGAGGATCAGGATGATCTTGTTGGTCGCAAGCTTGGGTCTCGCAAAAAGTAATAAAGGTAGAGATGCAATGCTGTTAACAGATATGGAAGTAATCTTATTGATGGTGTATGTGTAGTAGGTTGAATAGTAGAAGCCGAGGGAAAGCAAAGAGTATAGAAACAAGAGATCTATGACAAGGAATGAGTTTGGGAAACAAAAGATTTATGCCAACAAGTCATCTTTCAAACAGAAATAGAAGGGTCGTACCCTATCATCTTCTAGCGCACATGAACCTAAGAAAAAGGGTGAGTACTATGGAAAGAATTCCATAGCTAAACATACATGTATATGACTGATAGGGTGGAACATCGTAGTAGTAAGACTCCAACCTTCGCCAAGTATGGTAGAAACCACACTGACGTTTTTAGTGAGGGCTCCAGTAGTTTTTTCAAGTGCGGTCAAACATGGCATTTCATGAGGGAATGTCAAAAAACCAAGCAAGGGAGTAGTAATAGGTTCAATAGAGCGAAGTATTCATCAGTTGCTCCACAAAAATAGGGTTGCACCAAGGGAAGCAACTTTTGGTACTGGCAGAGGAACAAACCACTTATATGCTCTTAACAATACAAAGAGCAGGAGAACTCGGCAAATGTTTTAACTATTATTATTTAAGTCTTTTACTTTACTGCTTATGCATTTCTAAAACTATGAGCAATTTTTATCTTTTTTAACTTATGTTGCTATGAAATCTGATATTATTCTTGAGAAACATAGTGAACCATTCAGTGTCTCCACACCTGTTGTTAAATCTATTCTAGAAGATAGAGTCTAGCGTGATTGTCATGTTTTCATCAATCACAAGAGTACCATGCCTGATTTAGTTTAGTTATACATAGTAGACTTGGATGTCATTCTATGTATGGAATGGTTTTTTCCTATTATGTCTCAGTTGATTGTAAAACTCCAGTAGTCAAGTTTCAATTTGCAAATGAATCAGTCTTAGAGTGGAAAAGCAGTTCATTAGTGACTAAGGGTTGATTAATTTCGTACCTTAAGGTGAGGAAGTTAGTTTCTAAGGGGTGTGTCTTTCTACTAGTCCAAGTTAATGACTCTAGTGTCGAGATACCTCCTATTTAGTTAGTTCCAGTAGTGAAAGAGTTCCCATGAGTCTTTCTTGATGACCTACCCAAGGTCTTTCCTGAGAAAAAAATAGACTTTTGAATGTAACTGTCAACATTCACGTTCACCTAGACATTGATGTTAACATTTATGATCACATTGACATTCATGAAGACGTTTATGTTCACATTTACATTCACATTCACGTTCACGTTTGCATTGATGTGAATGTTGACATTGATATGAACAATTACGTTTATGTTTATGTTTACGCGGATATTGACATTTACGTTGGCGTTCACATTTATATAATAATGTTGTCATTGACTTTCACGTGGCTATTCCTTTTTACGTTGATGTTGTTCATCACGTGCATATTAACATTGACATTTACGTTGACGTTAGCGTTAACGTTCATGTTAACAATCACATTGATGTAGACATTTACATTTTTTTTGACGTTCATGTTTATATTAATGCTAACATTGACATTGATGTTATCTTAGTTGTTGATGTTAACATTTATGTTAATGTTGATGTTCTTTTCATGTTTATTGCTACGTTGATATTTACGTTGATATCGAAGCTGCTGTTCACAATCAGTTTCCATTGATGTTCACGTTCAAATTGACGTTGATGTTGACATTCACATCGAAATTGACATTGATGATGACGTGCATGCAAATGTTAATGTTTACGTTGACTCTAATGTTGTCATTGACGTTAACGTTGTCGTTTATGTCAACATTGTCATTTACTTTGATATCGACTAACATGTTGACGTTAATATTAATGTTCACCTTGACCATTACATTAACATTTACATTGATATTGATGTTCTCGTTGACTTTCAAGTAGACGTAACGTTCACATTCACATTTATTAATGTTGAAATTCACATTAATGATCAGGTTAACATTCAACCAGACATTGACGTTCACATGCACATTAATATTCACATTGGTATTCACTTTGATGTTAACATTCATGTTGTTTCTTACGTTTACGTTGGCATTCACGTTTGTGTTGACTTTAATTTTGACATCGATATTCACGGTAATTCTAACATTGATGCTTACATTTACTTTGATGTTGATGCTCACTTTATACGTTCATATTGACGTTGATATATACATTTACGTTAACGATGACATTTACCTTCACGTTGACGTTGAGTTGATGTTTATGTTTACATATATGTTGATGTTCACATTTATAGTGACGTTCATTGACATTGACATCAACATTCACATTGTCATTGGTATTTATATTGACATTAATGTTGACGTTGAAATTCTTGTTCACGTCCATATTGACGTTCACGTTAACATTGATATTTATCTTATGTAGACGTTCACGTTTACTTTGACGTTCACATTTGTAACATTACAAAAATAAACTCATGTAGTGAAGAGCCTATTAAGTTTTAAGAATAGGTATTGGGTATAAATAGGCATCCTAAGAAATTTACCTGCAATGAAGACCCTAATCTAAAAACATAGATTTTCTAACATTTGCACATTAGGTACGAGGCATCCATGTGTCAAGCCTAGGTACCATAGCACATGACCAATTAAAATGGGCATGTAGTTTAAATAGTGCCCAAGGACATAGTGAGGATCCTTGGAAAAATAAGTTAACATTCAAAATGAACCATATAGAATAGGTAGTTGGTAAATTACAAGCAACACATGTGCAAGTACATGTGAAGAGAAGGCCAAAGGAGAGGACCACTCAAACAAAATTCAGTTAGGGTAGTTAGGGGGAAGGCGTGCACAAGGGTCCAACCATTCTCTAACCAACTCTAGACTCTAACGAACTGAGTTAATTAACTAACTAACCTAGGACAAACATAAATAAACCATCTAGTGCACCCGAAAACCTAAGACATAATTGGGTGACATTAACCTAGTAACTAGTTCAAGAAACATCCTAGTACCTAACCTAGGATGGTCCAAAAGAGATAATTATGGTCCCAATGTCGTAGGGATATTTTAGTAATTACCCAACGTACCTTAATTTATTAAATAAGGAATTAATTAATTAAGGAAAATTCAATAACAAAGACGAAATTCTTAGAATTTTTTTTCCATATTTGACTAATTTAATGATTTCCTATTTTTAGTCAATCTATGAGGGGTATTTTAGTGATTAACTAATTAATTTACTTAATTATCCTAAGTTGAATGAGTCAATATTAGTTCCTAAGACATAGAATCACGTTCATACACTAGAAAAATTCACGACAGAAAACAGTAAGGTAATAAACGAAAAACAGAAAAGTTTTCTCAATTCTCTTAGGCGTTTTTCAAGGTTTTCTCTGCTGGAATTATTTCTCTAAGAGGCCTTTCAAACGTTTTGAATTCATGAATGTCTAAACTAGGGTTGTTCCCAATGATATTGTTGAACGTCCATCTCCCTAGTTATCATTGTTTTCGATTCTATAAGTATATAGATGTAATCTTGAACATGTTGGTTTGTGGTTCTAAATGATCATTAAGTATAGGTTCTTTATATGGTAATGACTAATGAGGCCTATATAATTCACTCATATGATTATATTATTAGTTATATGTATTAAAGAATGATGTATTTCTTAGTTTTGTTTCGCGAATATGAAGTTTTATTAAAAGTCGACTATTAAGTTTAGTTACTGTGAAATTTTAAAGTGTCGACTATTTTATGTTAAGGAGATCACTACAGTACTTTCATGAAACTAATTGATAAGGTTGGTTATAACATAATGAAAATGGTTTAAGTAAAGTTGGGTTTATGCAAATAAAATGGGTAACAATACATTGTCCAAAAAGTTGAATCGAATTAGCTTACAATGTTGTTTCAAAGATTGATGAAAAAAATGGCTAATGACTAATGTAAACAAAATTAAGCATGACCAATAAAACTTTTAATTAATAACAAAGGGTATGCATTTCATTGGGATAAGCCCCAACATACTCTTTCCAAATGAACTATAAACATAATAACTATATTGAACAATGTTCATAATGTTTATAATGAATGGTATATAGCTACCAAAAGACATGAAACTAGTTAAGGTGACTAATAACACAACTAAAAATCTTTTAATTATGAAAGTTACCAAAATGGGGTATTAAATGAAGTGAAACAAATATTACTTACACCCACGATAACTATGTTAAACATACCCACGTAACATGGTGTTAATAATTGTGAGACCAGTCTCATTAACACCAAGATAATAATGTAAGGTTAAACTCACATTTCATCAAGTAAAGAAAGGGATGACCAAATATGAAAAAATTTATGTAAACCTCATAACTAAAAGCAAGCTTCCATAATGTTTGAGTAAACTCTAAAAGATGTAAAGAAAATGAAATTAAGAAAAGCACCGATAGACTAGAAATGAGCTTGTGCCAGAACATGTAAGACTCTTGAGATGAGGCTACCACCAAGGCTGATAAGTAGTCTACGTGTATCTCCTAGTCTTCGATTTATGTTGCTAGCATAGGAACTAGCCAGTAGATTCCACCTAAGCGAGCTAGGTATCATGCGGTGTGCTTTGGCCGGTGAGATCACCGCTTTTCGGAGTGGGGAATACATTGGATTTCCTGCTTAGCTCACATGATCTTTGTCGGTTAAATTCTCAAAAAATGTATTCGGTTCACTTTAGACGCGAACCACCTCTTTTTGGTGTGGGGAGAACACTAAACATAGTTTCACTTTAGCCGGTGAACCACCCCTTTTCGGTGTGGGGCAAAAACTAGGTTTCATGTTATCTCACATTATCTAGATTCACTTTGATAAGTTCATCAACCCTTTTTGGTGTTGGGCGGACAACGGATTTCATGTTAGCTTGCATGATTTGAATTCTAATGATGTCCTTAAAAAAGAAAAAAAGAAACTTTAAGAGATGTATGTTCAAATCGAGTTAATAAATTAAGATCCTAAGAATATCAATTGTCAGTGTTTGATAAAAATGAAGTTTTCAGCAAATAATGGGTATAGCCAATGACTTCTTTTATTATGAAAATGATTAAAGCCAAACAAGATTGTCTTATAATGACTTATTATAGTATGCACATGATCATAGCGAAATAATATTATATTATAATGGTTTCTTATATTATGCAAATAATCATATAGTAGGTATAACCAACAAAGATTGTCTTAATAAGATTTCATGCCAAATTGTAGTAAAACCATTTACTTAGTCCTTCGGATTACTTACGTGATTAGTTGTAGGTATGGGACTACAATGAAGCATTGCACCTGTAAGTAAAACATAGAATCAAAGGAGATCATTTAGTTACACAACAACAAGAAGAAAAAGATTGAAAAATAAACTAAGTGTTGAAAAGGGAGTTCTCGGGGTAGGGAGGATGCAAATTCAAAATTTTCGCTTGACTTGTTCTAAAATTATATTCATGATTCTAAGGTCTTATTTTCATATAGAAAATGAGTTGTGTGACTTGAGTGAATTAAAAATTTTCACATTCATATCATAATTCACAAATGACGAATTAGGAAAGTCTAGTAATGTCACTTTCCAGAAATGGCATGTTGTTATATGAAGAGCTTTCCTTGATCATGCATAGTCCTTATGTGTATGTGTGCATACACCAATACTTATATAAGTGTGTTATAACTCAGACTCATCGAAGCTGTTTGAATTAGCAATCTCCAGACTTTGGTAGGTCTTCTTGAGTTCGAGGATGCTACATTTATCTTTCTAGCCTAGAACTTTAGACAAAGGTAGTGGATGTTTTCCCTAGAATTTCTTTCTAGATGTTTTATTCGAAGCTTTGTATTAAGGCCTTCTCGGAAAAATATTACGTTATATATTGGTATTTCCATATCAATTGTTTCAATTTTAGTCTTTTAACTCATTAGAATATTAATGTCAATAGTAATCATATGAAGTCTTTGTATACTTCACTGTGTTTTAAAAGTTTTAAATTTTCCGTAAATTTAACTATATGATTATGATTAAAGCTAAGATAAGGCTTGTCTGCAACCTCTATCAGGTTAACGATGCCTGTTGCATTCGAATTAAAGAATCCGGGTGTGACCATTTTAACGTTGACAATAACGTTCAGGCACAGTCGTTTATGTTGTTGTTTACGTTGCTGTTTATGTTGATGTTCACATTTACGTTGACGTTCACATTTATGATGACACTAACATTTATGTTGACGTTCATATTAACGTTAACATAAACGTTTACAGAATCATTTACGTTTACATTGACGTTTACATTCATATTGATGTTCATTCTTATGTTGACGTTCACATTAACGTTGACACTAACATTTATATTGATGTTTACATTTATGTTGATGTTCACATTGACGTTGACATCAATGTTCACCCAGTCATTGACGTTTACATTGATAACAAGTATTGATGTTGATGTTAACGTTGATGTTGACATTAATATTGACATTGACGTTCACGTTCACGTTTACATTAACATTGACGTTGGCGATCACATACACGTTGACGTTTGCAATCACGCTAATGTTAACCTTAACATTGTGTATCCTTGATGTTTACATTGATGTTCACCATGATGTGTACGTTAATGTTGAGATTAATATGGACGTTCACATAGACATTGACGTTGACATTGAGGATTACATTGATGTTCACGTAGAAGTTGACTTTCATGTTCACATTGACATTCCAATTGAATTTCACGTTAGTAATAATATTCTCCCTCACTCTTATGTTTAGGTAGATATTCATATTTATGTTTATGTTTAGGTTGACGTTAACGTTGACATTTACATTTACGTTGATGTTCATGCTGATGTTGACATTGACATTGGTGTTTATGTTTACGTTAACGTTCACACTTATACTTTTACCTTGTTATTGATGTTCATGTAGATTTACGTTGAAGTTCATATTGACGTTAACTTTAACATAAATGTTGACATTGAAGTTGACGTTCACATTGACGTAGATGTTTACATTTATGTTGACAATCACGTTTACATAGATGCTAACGTTGACATTCATATTACCTTTCACTTTGATGTTGACATTCAAATTGACATTGATGTTGAAGTTAACATTCACATTGACGTTGATGTTTCTATTGATGTTCATGTTCATTTTTATGGTGACGTTCACGTTAATGTTCACGTTCACGTTTATATTCACAATAAGTTGGCATTGCTATTGAAGTTGACATTGACGTTTTTCACAATCAATTGACATTGATGCTTACATTGACTTTTACGTTGAAATAGACATTAACGTTGACGTTGACATAAATGTTGACATGTACGGTCATGTCAATGTTGACGATGACACTATTGTTGTTGACGTTGACAATGACGTCTATGTTGACTTTAATGTTCACCTTGACATTGATGTAAATGTCGATGTACACGTTGACATTAACGTAGATATTGACGTTCACCTTGACATTGATATTTACATTGATGGTTATATTGACGTTGATGTTCCCATTTATGTTGATGTTGACATTCACGAAGAGGTTAACGTGCACGTTTACATTGACATTGATATTGACATTCACGTAAACATTGGCATTCATGATGACATTTATATTCGTGCTGAATATGATATTTAGGTTGACTTTCATGTTTACATTGACGTTTATTTTTACATTGACATGGACGTTTAAATTGATTTTGATGCTCACTCTAATGTTGACATTGACATTTATGTTTATGTTTATGTTGCCGTTTATACATTGATGTTGTTGTTGACATTCACGTGGATGTTCACATTTACATGAACGCTGACGTTCATGTTCACAATAACATTTACGTTGACATTGATCTTTATATTGATGAATATGTTTACATTTACATTGACATTGATGTTCACATTTATATTGACGTTCACATTTACTTGACATTCACATTGACGTTAACATTAATATTGATGTTAACATTTACGTGGATGTTGATGTTGACATTCACGCTGACATTGACGTTAACGTTCACGTTGATGTTGAACTTGAAATTTATGTTGACATTCACATTCATGTTAAAGGTGATTTTGACGTTCACGTTAACAATGAAGTTCACAATTAGGTTATGTTGACATTGACGTTTTCATTCATGTTGATGTGGACATTGATGTGGACATTGACGTTGCCATTGACATTGATGTTGACATTTATGTTAACATTGCTATCGACATTGATGTACATGTTAACGTTCACCTTTACGTTGATGTTTATGTTCAACTTGACATTGTGTTGACGTTGACGCTCATGTTGACGTTCACGTTCAAGTTCGCATTTACGTTGACGTTCATGTTCACATTTAGATTGACGTTCATGTTCACATAGACGTTGATATTTATGTTCACTTAGATGTTGAATTTGGCATTCAAGTTCATGTAATGTTGACTATCACGTTGACGTTGACGTTCACGTTTACATTGACATTTACATTAACGTTGAAATTCTCGCCTACTCTTTCATTTATGTTGACATTAAGGTTTATGTTGATATTTACATTGATGTTCACATTGATGTTTACATTAAAGTACATGCTTACATTGACGTTCACGTTGATGTTGACATTTACATTTACTTTGAATTTGACGTTTATATTGACGTTGACTTTCACATTGACGTTAACGTTTACATTTATGTTGACATTTATTTTTATGTTGACACTGACTTTGACTTTCACATTGACGTTAAAGTTAACGTTTATGGTTTCTTTAACATTGATATTCATGTTCATCTTGACGTTCACGGTGATGTTAACATTCATGTTGATTCTTATATCTGTCAAATCTTGACGTTCACGGTGATGTTAACATTCATGTTGATTCTTATATCTATGTTGACACTAACGTTTACGCTGACGTTGACATTGACGTTGGCATTCATTTTGATGTTCACAATTACATTGACGTTCATGCAAATGTTCACGTTTATGTTTATACTGATGTTGATGTTGATGTTAGCATTCAAGTTGACGTTGATATTTACGTTGACATTTACTTTCATGTTCACTTTAGCGTTGACGTTGGCTATAACATACACGTTGACGTTGGCGATCACATTCACATTGTGTACGTCGACATTCACTTTAACGTTGACATACACATTTACATTGACTTTGACGTTGATGTGTACGTTGACATACACATTGATATTGAAATTTAGGTTGACATTGACGTTGACGTTGACGATCACGTTCACATTGACGTAGATGTTGACTTTCATGTTCAAGTTGGCATTCACATTTTAATTCACATTGATGCTAACATTCTCGCTGACTCTTACGTTAAGGTTGATGTTCATGTTTAAAATGACGTTTATGTTGACATTAATGTTAAACTTCACATTACATTGATGTTCACACTGATGTTGACGTTGACACTTACGTTTATGTTAACGTCACATTAACATGTATGTTCATGTGTATTTACATTGACATTGATGTTTACGTTTATGTTTATGTTGACTTTTATGTTGATGTTGACATTGAAATTGACATTGACATTTACATTTACGTTCACGTTGACATTGAATTTGACGTTCACATTGACAATGAAGTTAAGGTTCACGTTGATGTTGACATTGACGTTCATGTTCACGTTGAAGTTGGACTTCATGTTGACGCAGATGTTTATATTTAGGTTGATGTTCACATTTTCGCTGACGCTAAAGTTTACGTTTAGATTAACGTTGAAATTTTACTTGACAATTCACATTGACATTGAAGTTGACGTTTGTCACACTAGGAGAGAATACCCTTGATGCAAATGGCGTCGTCGTTCACTCAGAGGACATAGACAAGCCCTTAGCATTCATCATAACATGTCATTAGTAAAATTTGTAGAAAATTAAAACTTTTACCTTCTATTTGAAGTATACTTAGACTTCATACTTAACATTCATAAAGACAGCCGATTTTCTAAAAATATGTTTCACATATAAAACCATGTAATGAGTGATTAACTGGAATTATCCAATATATAGTCCATTCCTAAGCTAGAATATTTATAAGATAGCATCTCCAAACATGAGGACCTACTAAGAAATGGACGAAGAGTTCCAATCTTCTTCAAATAGACCTCCTTAAACTTCAATGGCTAGAACCTACAGTTGTAGTAATATAAATTAATGGGGTTAGTACGCCACATGTACTATGTATTGGTATATGAACATAACATATAAGGACATGCATGAATAAGGAAAATTTATATTCCAATATAAACCACGCAAAGTCATCTGAAAGTCTTCAATGAATATACACTATAACATATACAAGTTAAGGATTCCATCCACTTAGAGCATGATGATAATCAAAGACATATTATCATAGAGTCATGTTAAAATTCATATTCAATAGATAACATATACATAATGTACAAAACACTTAACAATGACTCATCCCCAACCTACAAGTACAATGGTCATGTGAAGCCCCATAAACTCACACAACTAACTAGATATGATAGGAGACTATGAGTACACCTTTGCTTAATATAACTTGTAGTATAAGTATTCATCGCTTCATTTAACAATATAACTCAACAACATACTCATTACAATGAAAAACATAATATAAGAGTACCATCTTGTATCATAAAATATATCTTTCTTTTTATAATATTACATAAGAACAATATCCTATGACTTCCATTAAAATAACTTTTGGACTGTCTAGATAGAGTCCCATATCCCTACCTCTACTAAGTAGACCCCTCCAGTCAGCCTAGTGAACGTTAATTTGCTTGTCTTTTATTTTACATGAGGGAACATATGCCTAAACCGACATAGACGATGTGAGCTAAACATGGAATCCGGTGTCATAAAACCCCACATTGAAAGAAGGTTGTCTACCAGAAAAAGTAGAAATAAACATGACATAGCTTTCTAGGTGGATCCACTAGATATTATCCTATGGTGGAAACATAGTTCAAGAACTAGGAGATGTATTAGAGTACCATAGTTCCACATTACATGGCAGCATGAATCTTATGAGAGTCACTGTGAACTTACCTACCAACTAGGGAATGAACACCTCTCATATCTTGTTCGTCGGTACTTAGATTAAGTCCCAATCTTGAATAACCAATAAGTTGTCTTTTGTCATAAACTTATCATAGGTCATAGGAGATGAACTCCTTGTATTAACATGGTCATGAGATCTTTAGCATTAGATGAGAATTTTCTTTAATTCTAACTATTCGTTTGTGAGATTAACATAACATGATCATCTTGTGTAAAACATACAAGAGAGACTCGTAACTTCCATTTATCATGTTCTTTTCATGATCTCAAAAATAGCATGTTCATAGCCCATCATATACTCATAACAACATCATACATACTTCCATAACATAGCATCATAATTTATAGGCTAATATAACCATTGTAGAGTAATCCCAACTTTTAAAGACTTACCTCATGCTTCCAAGAAAATTATTCAAGAACTTAGTTCAACTTACAACATTCACAATCATAAAATAATAAAATACTCAATAGCATAAAAATGAACAGCAATACAAATAATAAACAAGAGCAATTCATAATGTACAGTAAATGATATGGTCATTTAAGAGTGCATTCCAGTGTTAGTTGATTCTAGTCTTAGTTCCTATCCCTACGTTTTCATGTTTTCAATTAGTAGAAATAATTATACGAAACCATTATCAGGATAAAAACATGCTTAACACGATATTCAGACATACTAACCACATACTCATTAATTCCTGTGAAATAGACCATGGAAAACACTTAACTTTTTATTGAAAATCATAAATCTAGACATGAGAAGAAAATATATTTTGCAGAGTAAAAACCCTAGTATTTGATGTTTTTGAAAACTTATCTTTGAAGGGACCTCTTTTGAAAGGAATCTCAAAAGTTAAAAAACCCATAACTTATAGATGAAAAACCCATGAAATTTTTTATGAAAAGCTTGAAGTCTTTATCTTCTTCCTTAAGCTCTTCTTGTTGTTCAATGGCATTAGGAAAAGAAAGTATTCTTGAGATATGAGAGAAACCTTGTTTAATCTGATTTGGGACGTGTAAAATTGTTCTAAAACTTACCTAATATCCATATATAGTCGTCCTATTAATTAACAAAAAGACCCTCCACTTAAATGGGTCTTTTTAAGAAGTTAAATTACCAAAAATACGACTTTAACTATTCTAGGAAGTAGATGCGTGTCGCGGGTCCAAATCCCGTCATTTTTATTGAATTTTTAGTTGAGGCAGTGAGATGCATGTAAACCTCGCATCGCCAGCTGCATTTAAAATCTTGAGGCAATGAACTGTGTGTCAGGCTCGAGTCGCACGCCTTGCCTCTAGTTATGCCTGCTCACAGGCTGCCAGACAGCCTGCCCACCCATTTTAGGTCATCCCCAAGGACTCTTCGGCTTGTCCTTAGAGTGTCGTTACCAAACTTTTGGACCCTTTGTACTACATACTACCTATACAAGGTCTGTTTGCATGTTTTGGAATCAATACTATCAGCCCAACCAATCAAGAGCATAAAATCATAATGAGTCACAGTTCATAGCAGTATATCACAACTCCACACAACACAAACCATACCACTATACACAATACTGAATTCATGATGCATTATACATAAGAGATCCATATTCACAACAATAATGATGAATTTCATTCTCATCCTTATCATAATCTCAGAATGTATCAATGAATTACCATGATATCGTTCTTCTCAATACAACAACAAAACAGAAAAATCCCAGGAAGACACATGCATACATATTTCACATAAGTTCAATAATAGAATATGCAAATATTTTCTTAATACTCTAGTCCGTACTATCTTTTACCAAAGATGAATGTCTAACATTAAGGAGTAAATAGATGAGGGTAGCTGGACTTCATGTCTGCTTCAGCCTCCAATGTTGCACTCTCAACAAGATGGTTCCTCCATAGAACTTTTACAAAGGAAACCTCCTTGTTTATCAACTTCTTCAGTTGGCGATGTAGGATCTCAACCGGAACTTCTTCATAAGAGATATTCTCATCCACCCCAAAACATTCAATAGGCACAATGGATACCGGGTCGCCTATGAATTTCTTGAGCATAGAAACATGAAAAATCTGATGAACCGAAGCTAGTTCACTAAGTAGTTTCAACTCATAGGCAATCTTCAAAATTTGTTGTAAAATCTCATAAGTACCAACATACTGGGGAATTAACTTCCCCTTTCTACCAAACCTCATCAACACTTTCGTAGGTGACATCTTCATGTAGACATGATGACCTATTTCAAACTCGAGATCTCTTCTTTTATTGTCGGCATAAGACTTTTGCCGCTATCGACTGTCTTCAATCTATCTATTATGATTCGAACCTTATCTATAGCTTGATAGATAATATCTTGACCAAGGATTTTATCACTGACCAACCTAAATCAATCAAATCAAAGATCTACACCTTCTACAATAAACAGTTACTAAACTTGCCATAGAGATATTCGAATGATAGCTATTGTTGTAAGAGAAATCAATCAAGGGTAAGTGATAATCCCAACTTCCCTTGAAATCAATGAAACAGGGTCTTAACATATATTCAAGTGTCTGAACGGTAATTTCTGCTTGAAAATTTGTCTGAGCATGAAAAGCGGTATTAAGTTTCACTTGAGTACCTAAACCCTTTTTAAAAGCCTTCCAAAAACTAGATTCTTGCATAATCTTCAGTTGTGTAAATAACTTAACAGGAATAAAATGGCCAGATTTGGTCAACCTATGCACACTATCCCATATTGAATCATTTTGCTTTAGGGCTCTAGGCAACCCAACAACAAAATCAATATTGATGGCTTCCCACTTCTATGTAGAAACATCCATGACCTGGGTTAAACCTCCGGGATTAAGATGCTTTGGTTTAAATTTTTTGCAGTTTAGTCACTTAGCAACAGACTCTGCGTTGTCCCTCTTTAAACCATCCCACCAATAGATCTCTTTATGATCATGATACATCTTGGTGGCACCCAGATCTACAGAATAGCGAGAACAATGAGCTTCTTGTAGAATTTATTTGTCAAGTCCTCAACATCGGGTATAGACAATCTCCCTTTGTACCTAAGAACACCATCGTCCTTTGGGAGAATAACTCACGGAACTTTCCATGCACCGATTCATTCAACTCCATCACAATGGGTCAAGATTCATCTTACATTTCACCTCCGAAACTAATGATGAGTCACAACTATGATGGATCATGAAACCACCATTTGGAGAATCTTCAAAACGCACACCTTATCGATCCAACCTATGAACATCTTGCCAATGTTCTTTCTTATCTTCCTCCACATGAGACACACTACCCATAATCGTACGAATCAAAGTATCCACAACCACATTGGCCTTGCAAGGGTGGTAAAGGACACTCATGTCATAATCCTTCAACAATTCTAAACATCTTCTGTATCGAAGGTTCAACTCTTTTTGAGTAAAAACATATTGAAGTCTTTTATGGTTAATAAATACATCAACATGCACAACATTCAAATAATGTCTCCATATATTCAAAGTAAAAACTACAACATCTAACTCAAGGTCAGCAGCTGGATAATTTTTCTCATGAACTTTGAGTTTCCTAGAAGCGTAATCTATCACCTTACCATGATACATGAAAATACATCCCAAGACCACCAAGAAAGCATCACAATACACTAAAAAGCCTTCATTACCCTCCGATTAGTTTAACACTGGAGCAGAGGTAAGCTTATCTTTCAAATCTTGAAAACCTTTTTTACAAGATTTCAACCACTCGAACTTCACATTCTTTTGGGTCAAATATGTCAAAGGGAATGAAATGGAAGAAAATCCATCAACAAACCTTCTATTTTATCCGGCTAGACCTAAGAAACTCATGATATTAGTGTGAATAAAGGGTCTAGGTCAATTTCTGACTGCATTCATCTTTTTCAGATGAACCTCTACAACACCATCATAAGAGATAATATGGCCAACTAAAGCAACCGACCTAAACAAAAATTCTCACTTGGTAAATTTGTCATAAAGATGGTGTTCTTCGAGGACTTTCAAGGCTAATCTCAAGTGACTCGCATGCTTATCTTCATTCTTTGAGTATATTAGAATATCATCAATGAACACAATCCAAACGAGCCGAGGTAATCTCCGAAAACTCTATTCATTAGGTCCATAAACACCGCCACGGCATTATTTAACAAAAAATAAATAACTAGGAATTTATAGTGACCATATCTAATTCTAAAAACTATTTTGTGAACATCTTTACCTCTCACCCAAAGTTGGTGATATCCCGATCATAAGTTGATCTTTGAAAAATAACTAGAACTTTGTAGTTGATCAAATAGATCATCAATATTAGGGAAAGGATAATTATTCTTTATGGTGACCTCATTGAGTTGGAGATAATCAATGCACATTCTAAGGGACCTATGCTTCTTCTTAACAAACTAGACTGGACCACACCATGGAGAAATACTAGGGTGAATAAAACCCTTGTCTAGTAAATCTTTGAGTTGGATCTCAAACTCTTTCAATTCAACCGGAGCCATCCTATATAGAGGAATTGAAGTGGGATTCGTATCCGGTAATAAAACAATGCAAAAGTTAATTTCACGTTCCGGAGGAACTCCTAAGCTCATTAGGAAATACTTCTGTGAATTCCCTCACTAAAGGGACTGACTTAATAGAAAGAGTTTCACATTATAGGTCCTTAAACCTCACCACATAGTATAAACAACCCTTGGCTATCATCTTACAAGCCTTAAAACAAGAAATAATATGACCCCTTGGCATAGAATTTCCCATCTTCAATTCTAGAATAGGTTCATTAGGTATTGAAACTTTACTACCCTTGTTCTACAATCTATGGAAGCAAAACATTATGAAGACAATCCATTCCCAAAATAATATCGAAATTAAACATGTACATTTCTATTAAATCAACAACTGTAAATCTATTTGCAGCATCACAGGACATTTCCTAAAAACACTTTTTGCAACTACAAAGTTACCCATTGGAGTACAAACCGAAAAGGGTTCAATCAAAACATCGGGAAGTACATCAAACTTCCTAGCTACCAAAGGTGCAACAAAAGAATGAGTAGCACCTGGATCAAGCAATGCATAAACATTAACAGATAAAACTTGTAACATACCCGTCACAACGTCGTGAGAGCTTTCTTGTCCTCTTCTAGCCTTTAGAGAATACAAACAATTCCTTTTTGGATATTCATAACAAAGACCTCTTGGTTGAGCTTGGATATTCCCCTTACCTTGAATTTTCACATTAGGAAAATCTTTCACCATATGGACACCTTTTTCACAACCATAAGAAGTATTACTCCCAACAAGACCTTCACCCACATTTTTCTTACCACACTTACCACAAGTTGGTCTCTCTCTTGGTGGATCAACATTTCTCCCTTTTTGAGGTTTAGTATTAAAACCTGTATCATTGAGATTCATGGAGAAATTAGAAGGAACCTGATTTGCAATCCTCTTCTTAAACTTAGGCTTGTCTTGCACATCAAGCCTATTCTTAGAGGAATTACTTCTAAAAGACCTTGCCTTCTTAGATTCCATATTCTTCTTTCTTAAACAATTATACTCAACCTGTTTACCATGAACCATTAACCTAGAAAAATCGATATTGTCATTAAGCATGTATGCACAACATTATTCTTCAAGCTCTTCGGATAGTTAAAAAATGACTCATCTCATCCCTATCATTAGAAACCAAGAAGGAAGCATATATGGACAACTTAATCAATTTGGAGGAGTATAACTTAATTATCATACCTACTTGATGAAGGTTGATGAACTCCTATACTTTAGCTTCTCTTTGTTCCCTTGGATATAATCTGTCAAGAGAGGCCTTTTTGAAGAACTCCCAAGTCGTGCGACGACCTCCTAGAGCCTTACTATCCTTCCACTAGTTGTACAATTTCTTATGTTGATAAGCATCAAGTTCATCCTTCTCAGTAGTACTCACCCCCATAGCAAAAAAAATTCTTGTAGACCTCTTCAAGGAAGTCTTGGGGGTATTCATCAACCTTATATCCAAAAAACATAAGAGGATTCATCCTCATAATATCTCTCAAACGGCAAGCGATAGTACTAGTATGATGGTTCTCTTGAGGTCCAAACTCTATGTTAGCTTGTGCCGTTATAGATTGAGCTTGGGTGGTAATAGCTTGGGATGGAACAGGGACACCCTCACCTCATCATCACTAATAGCTGGAGGATTCACGATAACTTGATCATTTGCAACAAGTTGCACTTGAGGAGGAACTTGATGTCCTTGGGGAGTAGGTCCCGCATTCACAAAAAATCTTCACCTACTTTTATTGCGGCTGTCCTTCTTATGTTCATCGGCATTAACCACAAGAAAGGGATTAGATGCTAAATAACACATAGTGTCAAAAATCTAAAGGCAAAACATATGAGTATCAATAAATAAGATGTTTCCTAGTCATCACATAACAAGTCATCCATAATTGTAGTGCGCTACATTACCATAAATAAGATACTATGAAAGTCGTTTTGTGAGTCATTGATCCTAAGGATAATTAACCTCTTGCTCTAAAAGCAACTTTGTCACACTCAAAGAGCATACCCCAGATGCGACCGGCGTCGTCGCCCTCTCAAAGGACTCAGACAAGCCCTTAGCATTCGTCATAACATATGATCAGTAAAAATTACGGAAAATTAAAACTTTTAAATTCTACTAGAAGTTTACAAAGATTCATACCTAACATTCATAAATACATACGATGTTCTAAAAATTTGCCTCACATATATGAGACCATCCATAGAGTGCAAATCCGACTTAATCAATATATAGTCAATATGCCATATAATCCTTAATACAAAATAATCCAAAGAACATAATGGAAATTCCGTATATTGAAACTACTAAAAATCTACCTAAGATAGAATATTTAAAAGATAGCATCCCCGAACATGGGGACCTACCAAGACAGTGAGGAAGATTTCAAGCTTCTTCAAATCATCCTCCTTAAAGTTCAATGGCTCGAACCTACAGTTGTAGTAATATAAATTAATAGGGTTAGTACGCCACATGTACTATGTATGGGTATATGAATATAACATATAAGGACGTGCACGAACAAGGATCATTTATCATTTCCTTAGAAAGAATGCTTAGCCATGTGAAAGTCTTCAATGCATATACCACATAACATATACATGTTAAGGATTCCATCAACTTAGAGCATAATCAGGATCAAAATCATATTATCATCGATTCATGTTATAATTCATATTCAATAGATCACATATACATAATTTACAAAACATAACCAATGATCCCATCCCCAACCTGAAAGTGCAATGTTGATGGGAAGCCCCATAACTCACACAACCAAATATATTAGATAGAACACCATAAGTAAAACTTTGCTTCATATAACATGCAACATAAGTAGTCATCACTTCATTTAACAATATAACCCAATAACATATTCATCACAATGACCAACATCATATAATAGTATCATCACGTATCATAAACATATATATTTCATGTTATCATATTATATAACAACAATATCTTAGAACTTCCTTTACAGTCAACTTGTGTGATGTTAAAGGTTAAGTCCCATACCCCTACTTATAATGAGTAGACTCCTCTAGTCACCCTAGTGAACGTTCATTTGCTTGTGTTTCATTTTAAATTAGCGAACATACGCCTTAACTAACATAGACCATATGAGTTAAACATTGAATCTGGTGTCATAAAACTTCACACTGAAAAAAGGTGGTCTACCGGTCAAAGTAGAACCAAACATAACATAGCTTTCTCTGTGGATCCACTTGCTAGTATCCTTTGGTGGCAACATAGTTCATGAACAAGGATATGTATTACAGACCCAGAGTTCCACATTACATGGAAGACTTAATCTCATGTGAATCATTGTGAACATACCTTCAAACTAGGGAAGGGACACCTCTGATATCTTCTTCATTGGTGCTTAAATTAAGTCCTTTCTTGAATAACCTTTAAGTTGTTTTTATCATAAACTTATCATAGGTCATAGGATATGAACTCCTTGTATAAACATGATCATGAGCTCTTAAGGATTTAATGAGAATTTCCTTTCATTCTAACCATTTATTTGTGAGATTACCATAACATAGTCATTTTGCTTAAAGCATACAAGAGAATATCGTAACTTGGATTTCTCATGTTCTTTTCATGATCTCACGAATAGCATGTTCATAGCCCAGCATATATCAATAAAAACATCATAACATAGCATCATGATTTATAGGCTAACATAAACATTGTAGAGTAATCACAACTTAAGAAGACTTACCTCATGCTTCCAAGAATCTTGTTGTAACATTACGGAAAATTACATGTCCAGTAATGATTCCAATAGGTCTTTAATAATACCTATTGGGGGTACATAGGCATCCCAATGACCAATTTTGAGAAATAATGGGCATAGTATAGATAATTGGCAAAAGGGTATTAGCCAATTTCTATATAAACCCAAATAAGCAAAATATTGGACATATTAGAAAATAATGGGTAAAAGGGTGTTAGCCAATTTTCTAAAATTAATGAGCTTGTTTAATAAATGTACCCACAATGAAGATCCTAATCTAAAAACATATATTTTCTATTATTTGCACACAAAGTACTAAGCATCCAAGTGTCAAGCTTAGTTGCATAGCACATGATCATTTAAAATGATCATGTAGATTAAATAGTGCCCCTATCATAGTGAAGATCCTTGGGACAATAAGTAAACATTTCCAAAATAACTATAAATAATAGTTAGTTAGGAAATTGCAACAAACCCATGTACAAGAATATGTGCAAGACATGTGAAGAAGTTGCCAAAAAAGGTGACCACCCTAACCGAATTCGGTTAGGATAGTTAGGTTGAAAAACGTTCTCAAGGGACCACTCCAAGTGGGTCCTAACCTACATACAAATTCTAAACTCTAACCTACTTCCCTATATAACTGAATAACCTAGGTCTAACAAAATTGGACCCATTAGTGCACCAAACAACCTTAGATCAAAATCGGGTTGTCAGTAACCTAGTACTAGTTAAAGAGACAACTAAGTACCTAGCCTAGGATTGTCCAAAATGTTTGTTATGGTCCTAACAACTTAGAAGTACTTTACTAATTCCCCTATCTTACCTAATTAATTAATTTAGAAAATTAATTAATTAATTTAGAAAATTTATTAATTAATTTAAAAGGTCTAAAACCTAAAATAAATAGGAAACTTTCAAATTTCGGTTAATAGAAGAAAGGGACATATTTCTCCAATAGAACTTTATTTTTTACGATTCAAAGATCTTGAAAACTAGGGTTGTTCCAGTTTTCTTGTCGAACTCCTTTGTCCGTAGTATCTTTTTAGATTCATTGTTGAAACGGTTAGAAATAATGTTATTTGTATGTTGTGATATAATATCATATGTGTAATATTCTTGAATTATGAATGTCGACTAAACTTTGATGTTGTGATCATATAAAATTAAGTGCTTAAAATGTGAATCAAGAATCGACGATGTGTTACTTTCACCCGTAATTGTTTTAAGTGTTGATGTGTTTGTCCGAATGTTGCATTGATGTTATTGTGACGTTATGAAGGTATTACATTCATCAAATATTAATATGATTTTTTCCAATATGTCTTAAAAACGTTACCCTGAAGTGATGAATAAAGATTAGTTAAGAGAATGATACTATATTTAGATATGTCCGAAACTGTTATGTATGAAGATTATTACGGTTTGTTGGGCATACCTACTATAAATGTGACTTGTTGATGATGTTGTGTTCATTAAATGATCGATTATGTTGTTCAAGATGTTTAAAAACATTATGTCTAAAGTTATGTTATAACGTTGCTAAAAATATCTCCATTAAAATCATAATTTGAGTGATTGTTTTACTTATACCAATAAAATGGCTAGCAATACATTGTCAAAAAGGGATGCGTGCAAATGGACATAATATTATGTTAAATAAATAAAATATTGGCTAATGAATAATATACATATAAAACATAGTACTAAGGAATGTAAAATTGGCCTATGCCAACAAAGATGGTTATGTAATCTATTACCAAATGTTAATGCCAATACGAATCATACGTCAATCTTGTGTACTAAGAGTATCAAATACATTATAAGCACTTCTAAACTATCAAATATATTATAAGCACTTATAAACTAATTCAATGAACCCATAATCAAGGGAATGCCAATCATTTGGACAACTCCCAACATGCTCTAAAAGAATGACATATGAACTCATGAAACTCATTGAATTAAGGGCTCATCTTCCATAAACGATGATACGAATCTACTACACTAAAGTAAGTAAGTAACGTGAGTTACAACATAATTAAAGGGGTCTAAAGTAAGTAAGTGACTAGAATGAAGTGTTAAAGGAAGTTAGACAAGTCTCACTTACACCTAAGCTACTATGTTAAAATAATACTTACGTATGAAGTTGTTATAATGTGTTAGCCAGTCTCATAAACACCAAAGGATGATATATGAAGAAAATTCACATTTCATCAATGTAAAGTAAGGATGACCAGTCATCAATAGAGTGAGGAAATCTTTATCTAGAAGCAAGCCTCCATAATGCTTGAGTCAACACTAAAAGATAAAGAAGAAATGAACATTCACGTAATGAGGTGAGTAATTATGTTAATCTATTATGATAATTAAAAAGGAGAAAATATGATAAGAGGTTAAGATGAATGGTGACTCAAGTCTCAACCAAGCCTAAGTAAATGTCAGTAAAAGTACTCACCTAAGATAGTGTTGAAAATCAAAAGACAAATCTCAATCATACTCTACATGTAAGTGTAAGGACAATTCACATTTCATACTAATGATGAGATGAGAAATCATCTAATGAGCAATGATGCCCTCATGCTAGAAGCCAAATTCCATTATGTAAGAGCTGAATGTAATGGAACTTTATACTGAGCACCAATAGAGTAGCTGTGAGTGGTGATGCCTTCCTTTGAGAAGGGCGGTTGTTCACGTAATTCTCATGAGATGAGACTATCCGGCATGATAGGTATGGGAATCCTTATATCTCCTAGTCTTTGAACCTATACTGCCAATATAGGGATCTAGCAGGGTTCGACTCCTTATATATGCTAGCATGTTTGTTCACTTTGGGCGGTGATTCCACCTCTTTTTAGTGTGGGGCAGACAATGAATTTCATGATGCTCACATGATCTATGTCGGTTAAGGTCAAAGTTCCCAAAGAAAGAATGAGGCACATCCTCAAAGTATGAAAGATAATGAAACGAACAATATTGAAGGTGTTTGTGTAAGACAATCAGGAGTTAAAATCATATTCAAGTGATGACATTAGTTTATTCTTGGTTATTGCACTTCATGATACCTATGAGAGTCTTAAACTTCATCCTAGGTATATCCGGTGTTTACATCAGTATACGAATGAATGAAAGAAATAATGTGAAGTACAAATGAACGAATGAATCAGACTCTTTAGTTGCTAAAGAAGGCCCTCGGGTTAAGGTCGAATATGTTGGGACCTCACATGAGATATCTCATGCTACATCAAAGATTCCATAGTGTCGTGTATATGAAATATATAATATATAAACATGAAAGTAATAAAATCAATGGCATTATTAATTGAGAATTACTTATGAAAGGTAAATAGTGTAAATAATGACTCACTATAAGGTAGGGAAATCATTCCTTAGTCCTTGGATTACATGCATCGATTAATTCTTGGTATGGGAATACCATGAATTATTGAAATAATAAGTAAAACATAGGACCAAATGAATTATTGAACTACATTACAAGAATAAGAAAAAGATTGAAAAATTTTCAAATCTTCACCCAATTTGTTTTAATATTTTGTTGATGATACTAATGTTTTGTAATCATATAGAAAATGATTTGTGTGCTTTGAATGCATTAAAATGCATCATTTTAATACTATATCACAACTAACGATTTAGGAAAGTCTACAGACTTGGCTTTACTGAAATAGAATGTTGTTAAGGAAGAGCTTTCATTGATCATGTATAGCCTTATGTCTATGTGTGCATACACCCATACTTAGTACAGGTGGTTTACTACTATTTACTATTTCGTAGATGCAGGTTTAGATACTGATTGACTACTCTTACAACGGTTTGGACATCATCTTTTCTCCAGACCATTTAGTAAGTCTTCTTGATTTCGAGGAGGCTACAGTTTTAGACAAAGCTAGTTCATGTTTTTCCTAGGGTTTCTTTCGTATTTTAAGTTTGAAGATTTTTGAATAAGTCCGTTTTTGGAAAACATATTTATGATATGTTCTTATTCTATTTCGAATTGATTATTATGATAGATGGTTGTTACATTTATGTTGAGCTTAGTATATGATGAATTCATGAAATAACTATATGAAGTCTATGTATAATATATATGTTTAAAAGTTTTAAATTTTCTGCTAAAAATGACCATATTAATGTGATGAATGCAACAGGAGGCTTTTTTGTGACCTATGAGAGGTCAACGACGCCGGTTGCGATCCAGATTCAATAATCTGGGTCGTAACACTTAGTTAAGAACTTAGTTCAATGTACAACATTCATAATCATAACATAGTGAAATACACAATAGCATAATGAGGAACACCTCTTCAAATCATACAGAAGATCAATCCATAATGTAGGGTAAAGGAAAGGATCCATCAAGAGTTCATTCTAGTCTTAATTCCAATCCCTACGTTTTAATATTGTCAAATAGTAGAAAAAATCATTCAAAACCATCATATAGATAAGAACATGTTTATCACAAAATTCTAACATAATAACCACATACTTATAAATTCGTGTGAAATAGACCATGGAAGACACTAACTTTTCATTGAAAATCATAAATCTAGGGTTGGGAAGAAAATATGTTTCGTATAGTAAAAATCCTAGTATTTGAGTGCTTTAAAACTTATCTTTGAAGGGACCTCATGGGGAAAGGAATCCCAAGAGTTAAAAAAACCCATAACTTATAGATGAAAAATGCACAAAAAATTGGATGAAAAGATTGAAGTATTTGTCTTGCTCCTTAAGCTCTTCATATTATTCAACAGGTTTAGAAAAGAAAGTGTTTTTGAGAGAGATTATAGAAAACCTGTTTAATATGATTTGGTAAGTATAATGTGGTCAAAATATAACCCAATATCCATATATAGTCGTCCTATGAATTACCCAAAAGACCTCAACTTAAATAGTTCTTTTTATGAGGTAAAATTACCAAAAATACGACTTAAACGATTCTAAAAAGTAGTTGTGCATTGCGGGGTTTAATCCCAACATTTTTATTAAATTTTGAGTTGAAACTATGAGGTGCGCGTCAACCTCACGTCGCGTGGCTGCTTCTAAAATCATGAGGCAGTGATCTATGAGTCAGGCTCGTGTCACACGTTTTGCCTCCAATCCTACCTTCTCGCAGACTGCTAGGAAGCCATCCCACCCATGTTTTGTTCCTCCCCAAGGACCCTTCGGGTAGTACTTGAGGTTTGCGTACCGGATGTTTGGACCATTCATACTACATACGACCTACCAAAGGTCTTTTTACAAGTTTTGGACTTTATTTGATACATCAAAACCTTAACCAAACATAGGGATGTTAACTAGATCAAATTAGCTAGTTTCCAGACGTCAAGGTCTTTCTTTGTCGTTTTGGATGTCTCCTATTTCAATTGAGTTTATTAAATTAATATAGGTCTTGAAACATCATTTGACATTTGACACGTTCACGTTTATTTTGGACGTTCAAGTTTACCGTGATAGTCACAATCAGTTGATATTGGCTTTTACGTTAACGTTGATGTTGATGTTCATACAAATGTTGACGTTTATGTTCATGCTGATGTTGACGTTTATATTGACGTTCACGTAGATGTTGATGTTGGAATTCACATTGACATTAAAGTTGACAATCACGTTGACGTTCACGGTCACGTTGACATTCAAATTGACGTTCACACTTATATTTGACGTTTACAATTCAATTAACATTTACGTTGAAGTTGATATTCACGCAAACATTGATGTTAAAAATTATGTCGACGTTCATATTTATGTTGATATTGATGTTTACATTGAAATTGACGTTGACATTCCCATAGACGCTGACGTTTTTATTCATGCTGTCATTGATGTATTTATTGGTGTTGCCTTGACATTCACATTAACATATACATTTATGTTGATGATCATATTCACTTCACGTTTATTGTGACGTTGATGTTCACATTAATGTTGAAGTTAACTTTCACATTGTCATTGATGTTTACATTGAACCTGACTCTGACGTTGATATATATATGGACGTTAATCTTGTTGTTAAGATTGACATTCACATTAACATTTATGTTTAGGTTGACATTGATATTAACATTTACATTCACGTTCGCATTTGATGTTGATGTTAACATTAATTATATGTTCATGTTCACATTCAAATTCATAGTCACAGTAATATAGACGTTGACATTGATGTTGACATTGATGTTGACTTTCATGTTAACCTTTACGTTGACATTAATGTTCATGCTAATGTTCACGTTCTCATTGACATTTATGTTGACATTGATGTTGATTTTGATGTTGATATTAACGTTGACATTCACATTGACGTTCACGTTCATATTGACCTTGACGCTGACGTCGATGTTCACATTGACATTGACATCGACATTAACATTGATCTTCACATAGACGTAGATATTCATGTTTCATGTTTACATTCATGTTCATGTTGACGTTCACATTCAGGTTCATGTTAATTTGAAGTTCACTTTCACATTTACGTTGACATTGACGTTGACATTGACATTCATGTTTATATTAACGTTCATATTTACGTTGATGTTGACGTTGATATTGATGTTCACGTTCATCTTTCTATTGATGTTCATGTTCACATTTACATTGATGTTCAATACATTACGTTATGTTTCTCAACATTACAATACATTATATTTATGTTTATATTTACGTTTATGTTTAGATTTACGTTCATGTCAGCGTTCATATTATGTTGACATTGATGTTGATACTGAAATTTACGTTGACATTCACAATGACTTTGACGTTAACGTTCACATTGACATTGGCTTTGGCGTTGATGTTCATAAAAATGTTAACGTTTACATTCATGTTGATGTTGATGTTGAGGTTACCACTGTCATTGGCATTGATGTTGACATTCATGTTTATGTTGTCATGAGACTAAAGCACCCCTAGAACCTAAGGTGAACCCACAGATCGTGGCAAGGTATACTTGACCCTTTCGGTTCTTGTACAAGACTTTAAACTATCTTTCATTACATAAGAATGAGAAGTAGAGAAGAATTAAAACTTTTCACGAATAAATTAATAAAAGGAAATCTTTAATAATACTAAAGAATCTCATCATCACAAGCCAACTTAGCGACACGACATAATATCTTTGGGAGACAACCCTTTAGATTGAAAGAAAAATACATAACAAGTCTTCCTTATAAACCTAGGAAACATAGACTATGTCCTCGAATATATGAGGTCATACCAAATCTTAAGAGAGTAGATTTCCCAAGCTTTTCCTTCAAACCTTCGAGAGTTTCCAACCTATATTTATAGAGTGTAGAAAAATATGGGGTTAGTACAAAACAATGTACTAAGTATGACATCTGCAAAACATATAAAAAGGGACATTTTAGTAAAATAACCTTTCTTGACTAATAAGTTACACATTCAAGATTTAAGATTTAAATTTTATAAGGGTCATCATTTAATACATAAAGAAGGACTTTCACGGTTTAAGAAGAAAGGCACATATTACAGTAACGATAGGAATTCACAGTGAACTAGTTAGGACATTACAATGAATGGCATAGTCCAAGTCATGTGAATACTTTTCCTTTGAAGTTTCCCTAACCAAGTTATCCTTACACTCCCTAAGGTAATACAACAAAAGACTTACTATACACCCCTTTGAAGTAACACGAAGCGATCCTTAAGACCACCAACCATTGGCTTACCTCGTATGGTAGTCCAGTCCACACTATTGGTTAAACATATACAAAATATTCACTTATACGGACTTTATGAAATTACCCTTCTTCAATAGGACCTTTAGGTCACACTAAGTCCAATGAGAGAGTAGCATACCATACTACTACTCCCACTTAGTGCTCCTAATGGATTAACTTGGTTTGAGCACTTTATAATGACTTAACCAATATTACAGTGAACTATGAAAAACATTACAGTGAACTAAAACCTTTATAGTGAACCAAGTGACTCCAAAATTAGTGAACTTCCAAGGTATTTCCAATGAAGAAGTAAACTCATTTTCGTAGAAGTTTCCCTAAAGAGGTTATCCTAAAACCCTCCAATGGAAGTTATGAAGGAAAAGTCTAAACACATCCTCTAATACTCACCAAAGAGATCTTTAATACTACCAACAAATTACTCCACTCGGAAGAACAAGTCACCACTCAATCAAAAGACATTAGAAGAACACTCAACAAACCACCAAAGAATTCTCTTTCGGAATGCCTATAGAGTGAAATGGATAGATAGCATCCCATACCATCACCTACCCAAAGTAGTACACTCTTTTAGAAGGTTGGGCACCAAGTCTTCACTTTTGGAAGGTCATATTTAGCGCAATGGATAGATAGATTCCCATACAACCACCTACTTTAAGTAGTACGTTCTTTTAGAAGACTTAGTTCATTCAATTCATTTCTGGGGGTTAGCTTAATCGATATAGACCATGAGAGCTAGACATCCGATATCAAACCCTATCGAATGAGGGATCTTCACTTGCCTAGAGTAAGGTAATACTTGTTATCTTTGACATCGCTTTCGTAATAGCTACACCTATGCAGGCACATAGTTAAGGGATAAGGAGATTGCTATTGAGTAAATCATTCTCTACTAAGGAGGAGTATTCATCACAAGAGGTACATTAGAATACAACATCTCTACTCACGAAGGGTAACCACCCCTTCTTTATATCTTCTCGGTACTAGGCATAACTCATCACAAATTCTCAACATTATAAACTATAGGTTAAGGATAACTAGTGAACACCGTATCTCAACTCACGAAGGGTATACATCATCCGAACTATCTCAGAAAGCTTTTGGGAGAAGTGAGGTTGCTACTTAACACTTCATCTCAACTCACGTAGAGTGTTCACCCGAAAACTCCCCTTTTTGCTCAACCTATCTTCATCCATTCATTTAAGTGTGTATGTGTACATGTGAGCACACCTTGCACATAAACAACATCTCATTAACATTAACTTCTATGAAGGCTTTAAAACTAAGTTAATTGATTCACACACTTTACATGCTCCACATAATTATATACTTCACTTAGGCATAATCTAAGCCAAACGTGCCATTCAAACTTCACAAAACACAATACAAGACCATCTTCAATATAACTTTATTTAATATATTAGGCCTTCAAATCCACACTCACAATACATGATAAATAATATCAAGTTCATAAAATAAACACCACCACCAAGAGAGTGGACCATACCACTCAAGATAAATCTCTTATAAGAATTATGCAATATATGAGAAATCTCTAATAAGAATTATCCAATATAAGGAACTAAGCATTTAACCAAAACATCACCATCTATAAAAAATTTCTCTATATTTCATCATAATAAGTCCCTTAGGGCAGTATCTAAATTATAATAACAACATATGAAAACCAAAGCTCAAAGACTACAAAACTAAGCTCATATAACCCATTTCTTAAGCCAATATTAGATGAAAAGCTTTAACATGATTTCATCGATGTTTTAACCTTAAAATAATCACCTAACATTAGAAAAATCATTATTAGGTTATCTAAAACGTTTCATGCAATAACAATATTTAGAGTTGAAGATAGAAGAAACTAGGGCTGAAAACCGTTTTTGGAAATCCATTTGAAGGGACTCCTTGAATGAAAGAGAGTTCAAGGATGTATACCATACTTCAATGAGAGGTAAACCCAATAATTTTGGTGAATAAACACGTCCAAACAATCCCTCCTTTCCCTCCTTGCCCTCCTTGAGTATTAGTTCTAATGGTGACTTTGAGAGAGTTTTCCTTAGAGATCGAGTTTGAATATTTGAAGTGAGGGGTCTTGTCTAGGTGTAGGACTTCAAATTAATCTAATATAACATAAAAAAATAAAAGTATAATACTAGGTTCCTAAGAGCCTTGGGGTGAATTTACACAAGATACCCCAAGCTGGCAGCAGGCGAGACAACCTTTGAAGGCCCCCAGCGACGCCCCTAAACGATGGAACATCGATGCGTCGACGTCCTGTTGTTTATGGGTAGTGGTTCGAGTCTGCAACTCCCAAACTTACAGTCTTCATTTCCAAATGACGTACAAGGTCAAGGAGCCGTCGCATGTTCTACTGGTCGTCGAGTGGCTCGTCCATGGACACTATTTATGGCAGTTTTTGTTTTTTACAGTTGGGGTCCTCTTCTAGGTCCCCTCGTGGGTCCTAGTTGGAGTCATACCCAAACATTAAATGCAAAATAATCATCTAGGTTTTGGAACATCGCACATCCATTTTGATTAAAATGAACATGTAAAACTCACTCAAATATATCGACACACCCAAGAACTCTCTAAGGGGCACTTTGCGAACGTCCTGGACGTTCTCTGGAGTTTGATATCGAAACTTAACCAAATATCACACACTGCCTAAGAACATCAACATTACTCATTTATATATTTCTCAAGATACATTCATGAAGATCAAGTTAGCCTTAGTTAGTTTTAGTGCTTTACATACGTTACATGTACGTTTATGTTTACATTCACGTTTATATAGAGGTTTACGTTCACCTTGACATTTACATGAATGTTCACTATTACATTGATGTTGACGTTGGCGTTGGCGTTCACGTTCACATTTACATTGATATTAATGTTTATGTTGATATTGATGTTGACGATTACGTTGATGTGCACATTGACATTGACGTAGACATTAACATTGACATTCACATTAACGTTGACCTTCTCACTAAATTTTATGTTTATTTGACATTGATGGTTATATTGACGTTGACATTGATTTTGACATTTATGTTGATGTTGATGTTCATGTTCATGTTGCGCTAGATGTTGACATTCACGTTGATGTATACATTTACATTTACGTTGACACTAATATTTAAGTTGATGTTCTTTCACATTGAGGTTAACAATCACGTTGTCATTGACGTTTACGTTGACTGTGAAGTTGACATTGACATTCTTATTCATGTTCACGTTAATGTTGATATTTCCATTTTTGTTGACGTCCATGTTAACAATGGTTCACATAGACATTGGCAATATCATTCAAGCATTTATTTACGTTTACATTGACACTGAGGTTGAGGTAGACGTACACGTTTACGTTCATGTTCACGTTCACATTGACGCTGATGTTTATATTGACGTTCACATTCAAGTTGATGTTTAAATTAAAGTTCACACAGTCATTTACGTTTACATTAATAATGATATCGATGTTGATTTTAATTTTGACGTTCAAGCTTATGTTGACATTCACGTTCCCATTGACATTGACGTTTATGTTGAAGTTCACATTTACGTTGACATTCACATTGTCATTGAAACTAATATTTACACAGTCCTTGACTTTTACATTTAATCTGATGTTGATGTTGATGTTGACGTTCACATTGACGTTCACATTCACATTGATATTTATATTTAGGTTGAAATTCACGTTCACGTTGACGTTAATATTGACATTCACGTAGATATTGACATTCAAGTAGATATTGACATTGACATTCACAATGACGTTAACATTGACGATCACATTGATGTTTATGTTCACATTGACAATCACATTGATGTTCATATTGAAATTCCTGCAGATTCTTCAGTTGACATTGATTTTTGATATTTACCATCACATTGACATTTACGTTTACATTGATGTTCATGCTGACTTTGACACTAACATTGACGTTGACGTTCATGTGGGTTTTCACATTTATATTGATGTTGACGTTTTTATTGAGATATATGTTCATGTTTATGTTGACGTTTATATTTTTCTTGATGTTCGTGTTTACGTTGACATTGAAGTTAACATTCACATTGATATTGACGTTAACGTTCACACTGTCATTGATGGTGATGTTGACATTGACATTAATGTTTATGTTTACATTCACATTCACGTCATGTTCATGTTGATATTTACATTTATAATGATGTTGATATTCATGTTCACATTAATGTAGATGTTAACGTTCACACTTTCATTGACATTAACGTTACATTGATGTTCGCATTAGTGTTCACGTTTATGTTCACGTTTACATTTCTAATAACGTTGACGTAACTGCTGACGTTCACATTGATGTTGTCATTAACATTCACACAAATGTTAACATTTATGTTAATTCTTATGTAATCATTGATGTTGACGTTCACATTCATATTGACTTTCATGTAGATGTTGACATTCACATTGGTATTGATTACACGTTGACGGTTTTGTTGATGTTCAACAAGGAATTTCCATTCATGTTCACGTTGACTTTGACTTTGAAATTCATCCTGACTCTTACGTTTACGTTTACAATGATATTAAAATTTACGTTCATGATGACATTGATGTTTACATTTATTTAGACATTGAAATTAACATTTATACACTCACGTTAATGTTAACATTGACGTTCACATCCACATTGATGTTAGCATTGATGTTGAGGAAGACGTTTATGTTGTTGTGAATGTTTACATTCACATTAACGTTTATGTTCACATTGACGCTTACGTTTAGCTTTACGTTGACGCTGACGTTAACTGCACACTTTATTTTATGTTTACCTTGATGATGAATTTGATGTTCACGGTAATGATCATGTTGATGTTCACTTTTACGTTGAATTTCACGTACACGTTTACAATGATGTTTATGTTTACGTTGAAGTTCACATTTAAGTTTATGCTAATGTTGAGGTTCACGATCACATTGACATTGTCATTTTCACTAACTCTTTTGTTTATGTTGACTTTGACATTAATATTGACATTGACATTGATGTGTACGTTAAGGTTAAGGTTCATATTTACGTGCACATAGACGTTGATGTTGACATCAACTTTAGAGTTGATGATCATATTTATGCTCACATAGATATTTACGTTCATGTTCACGTTGACATTCACATTGACATTTATTTAGATGTTGACATACTCACTAACTCTTACCTTTAGGTTGACGTTCACATTTATGTGGACATAGATGTTTATGTTGACGTTGATATTAAAGCTGAAGCTGATTTGTGCATTGACGTTTACGTTTACGTTGAGTTTACATTTATGTTGACGTTCACCCTTATATATTGATGTTGCCATGGATATTCACATTGATGTTGACATTTTCGTTGACATTGAAGTTAAAGTTCACGTTCTTGTTCATGTTCAAATGGACGTTTACATTGATGTTCTCGTCGATGCTCACAGTTACATTTCAGTTGATTTTCACATTTACATTAATGCTGACATTTATGTTTACATTTACATTGACACGAAGTAAACACTAACATTGACATTGACGTTGACATATACATTTATGTTGGCATAGATGAATACGTTCTTGTTTATGTACACGTTGATGTTCATATTGATATACTCAAGTTGTCATTGACATTCACATTCATGTTTACATAGATATTGTTCATGTTGATGTTGACGTTCATGTTTACATTTGCTATGACGTTAATGTTTGTGTTCATCTTCATGTTTACGCTGATGATGACGTTCAAATTAGCATTTACTTTGACATTCATTTTGATGTAAACGTTTACGTTGACATTCACGCTAATGTTGACATTTAAGTTGATGTTGATGTTAAAGTTCACATTGACGTTGATATTGATGTTGACTTTCATAATCACGTTCATGTTTATTTTAGTGTTGACGTTGGCAATCACGTACATGATAACGGTAGCGATCAAGATAACGTCTTGTACGTGGACATTCATGATGACGTTTATGTTGCATTGACATTAACCTTGATGTGTATGTTGATGGTGATATTCATATTGATGTTCACATAGATGTTGACGTTAATATTGAAAATTATGTTGATGTTCACGTACACGTTGACATTCATGATCATGTTGACATTCACATTGACGTTCACATTGACACTAATATTCTAGTTGACTATTACGTTAAGGTTGATGTTCACATTTACATTGAAATTTCTGTTGATGTTATTGTTCACATTGATGTTAATATAGACGTTTATGCTTACATTAATGTTCATACATATACGTTGATGTTTACATTGATGTTAACGTTGATTTACATTAACGTTGACATTAATGTTTATGTTTATGTTGACGCTATATTTAGTTTGACGTTTAAATTGATGTTTACATTGATGTTGACATTGATGTTCACGTTCCCATTTACATTGAAGTTGACGTTAACATTGATGAAGATGTTTACATTTATGTTGTGTTTATGTTTTCGTTGATGCTGACATTGACGTTAACATTAACATTGAAGTTGACGTTGATATTGACGGTAATATTCACGTTGACATTTATGTTGACGTTCACGTCAATGTTTTATGGTGGACATTCTGGTTGTGACAGCGACGCGAGATAAACATGAGGTGTTGTACCTCAATATTTGATAGGCAACCTCGCGATGCGAGGCTGACACACAACTCACTGCCTTAACTCAAAATTCAATAAAAATGACGGTATTTCGCCCTGCAACGCACCACTACTTCCAGAATTGTTAAAGTCATATTTTTGGTAATTTAGCTTAATAAAAAGATCACTTTAAGTAGAGGGTGTTTTGGGTACTTAATAGGACGACTATATATTGATATTAGGTCAGTTTTAGACCACTTTAACACTTCCCAAATCATATCAAATGAAATTTATCTCATTTTCTCAAGAACACCCTCTTTTTCAAGATCTATTGAAAAACAAGAAGATCTTAAGGAAAAATACGAAGAAATCATGTTTTTAATCAAATTTTCATGGATTCTTCATCGATAAGGTATTAGTTTTTCAATCTTGGATTCCTCTCCCCAAGAGGTCCTTTCAAGATAAGTTATCAAGAACTTTAAATCTAGGGTTTTTACACTATAAAACTGATTTTCTCCCTAACACTATGTTGTTAATTTTTAATGAAAAGTAAGTGTTTTCTATATTCTATTCAACATATTTTTTTATGATTATGTTGTTATTATGTTTTTGTTTTGTGAAGTATGTTCTTATCTACATGATTGTTTCGGATGATGGTTTCTACTACTCGATTATATGAAAACGTAGGGATTGGAACTAAGACTAGAATGAAATTTTAAATGACCCTTATCAGTTACCCTCTATAATGCATTGATCTTGTATATGATTTGAAGAGTTGTTCTTGAATATTATAATGAGCTATTTCACTATGTTATGGTTATAAATGTTAAAAATTGAACTAAGTTCTTGACATAAGGTCCTTGGAAGCAAGAGGTAAGTCTTCTAAAGTTGTGATTACTCTTCCATGTTAATTCTAGCCTATACATCATGATGTTATGTTAGGAAAGTATGTATGATGTTGATATGTGTAAATGTTGGGCTATGAACATGTTATTTGTGAGATCATGAGAGGAACATGATAAAAGAAAATTACGATATTCTCTTGTGTTCTTTACACAAGATGACTATGTTATGTTAAACTCACATAGGAAGGGTAATGATGAAAGGAAATTCTCATCTAATCACAAATATCTCATGATCATATTTAAACAATGCATTTATCTCTAATGACCTATGATATGTTTATTATAAAAGACAACTTAAAGGTTATTTCAAGAAAGGGACTTAACCTAAGCACGGATGAAATAGATATGACAGGTGTCCCTTCCATAGAGGGAAGGTAGGTTCATAATGAGTCTCATGAAATTGATGCTTCCATTTAATGTGGAACTATGGGTCTCGAATAAATCTCCTAGTTCTTGAACTATGTCTCCACCATAGGATACTAGCTAGTGAATAAACCTAGAAAGCTATGTCATGTTAGGTTCTACTTCGGCCGCTAGACCACATTTTTTCAGTGTGGGGTTTTATGACACCTGATTCCATGTTTAACTATCATGGTCTACGTCGGTTAAGAAAAGTGTTTCCTAATGTAAAATGAAAGACAAGGAAATGAACGTTCACTTGGATGACATGAACAGTCTGCTGAGTAGATGTAGGGCTATGAGACTCTCCCGAGACATTGCACAAGTTGACTCTAAGGGAAGTCCTAGGAGATTGTTCTTATGAAATATGACAACATGAAAAGTATACGTTTATGATAAAGATGATGGTCTTATATGAAGTTAGTCATTATGACGAATATATTATTGGTTTGTATCACTATATAAAGTGATGACTAATTATGTTATAAGTTATATGAAAAAAAACTTTACTTATTGTCTTCTAGATTATCCACATGGTTGTGTGGGGTTATGAGGCTTCACATGACCATTGCACTTGTAGGTTAGGGATAAGATCAATTGTGAGTGTCTTTTTATTCTATGTTATTATTATCTATTGAATATGATAATTTAACATGACTCTATGATAATATGTCTTTAATGATAATCATCTTTCCTGTTGATGGAATCCTTCACTTTTATATGTTCTATGGTATGTGCATTGAAGATGTTCACATGACTTAGCATGTTTTCTAATAATAAGATAAATAATCCTTTTTCATGCATGTCCTTATATGTTATGTGCATATACCCATTCATTGTACATGTGTCGTATTAACCACATTACTTTAAATAACTACAACTGTAGGTTCCGGCTATTGAAGTTAAAGAGGTCAAACTGAAGAAGTTTTGAACTGTTTCTCTAAGTCTTAGTAGGTCCTCATTTTCAGGACGCTATCATTAATTTTGCAGCTTTTGAAGACTTAAGTATATATTAGTAATATCCTATTTCCATCATGTTTCTTTGGATTATTTTTTGTTACGGCCTATATGGGATATTGACTATGTATTGACTAAGTCTAGATTTGCAGTCCTTAATTGGTTCATATATGTTACACTATTTCTTGGAATATTGTATCGTTTATGAATGATAAGTATGAAGTATAAGTATACTTCAAGTAGAAAGTACAAGTTTTTCATTTTCCACAAAATTTAACTAATGACATATTATGAAGAATACTAAAAAGCTTGTTAGAGTCCTCTCTCAGGACGACGGTGCCGGTCTCATCTAGGGTGAACTCTCCGGGTGTGACAAACTTGGATTAATAGCATGAGGTTAAATATCCTTAGGATCAATGTCTCACTAACCTTCTTTACCTAGTGTCTTGTTTATGGTTGTGAAGTGTGCCACAATTGTGGATGATAGTCTATGCGATGGCTATGAATCTTCTCTTTTCTTGATACTTCTATGTCGTGCCTTTAGAGTTTTGACACTATGTGTAACCTAGCATCTAATCCCATTCTTGTGGTTATAGGCGATGAACACAAGAAATACATCCGCGATAGGAGTAGGAGAAGAGATTGCGAATGCGGGAGCTACTCCCCAAGGAAATCAAAATGCTCCTAAAGTGCAAGTTGCTGCAAATGATCATGTTCCGGTGAATCCTCCGTCTATCACTGAGGTAAGGGCAGTTCTGCTTCAAATGGACCAAGCCATCACCACGCAAGCTCAAGCAATCATGGCTCAAGCTAACTAGGAGATTGTTCCTCGAGATAACCAACATGCTAGAACTACGGCTAGCCATTTGAAAGACTTTACGAGTATGAATCCTCCCATGTACTTTGGATTAAAAGTGGATGAAGACCCCCAAGATTTCCTTCACGAGGTTTACAAAATTTTGTTTGCTATGGGGATGAGTACTACTAAGAAGGATGAACTTGTTGCCTATCAACTCAGGGACGTGGCTCAAACATGGTATAACCAGTGAAAGGATAATCGGGCTTTAGGAGATGGTCCCGTGACTTTGGAGATCTTTAAAAAGGCCTTTATTGACAGATTCATTACAAGGGAACAAAAAGAATCTAAGGTAGAGGAGTTCATCAACCTTCATCATGGAGGTATGACTGTTAAGAAATACTCATTTAAATTCATTAAGATTTCCAAATATGGTCCTTGTTTTGTTTCCAATTTTAGGTATGAAATGAGCCTTTTTGTAACGGGCGTGTTGGAAGAGCTTGAAAAAGAAATGTCGTGCAGCAATGCTTCATGAAAATATGGATCTTTCTAGGTTGATATTCATGCTATACAGGTTGACGAAAGTCGTCTAAGGAAGAAGAATAGGGAAGCTAAGAGGGCAAAGTCATTTGAAAGTTGGTCTTCTAAGAGTAGGCTTCATGTTCAAGACAAGCCTAAGTTTAAGAAGAAGTTTTCAAATCAGGTTACTTATAATTTATCAAAGAATCACAATGATAGAGGTTCTAATCCTCAACATCAAAAGGGGAAAATTGTTGATTCCCAAAAGAGATACCATCTAGTAGTAGGTGTGGTAATAATCATGCGGGTGAATGTCTTGTTGGGACATATAGTTTTTATGGTTGTGGACGGGTGGCCATATGGTGAAAGATTGTCCTAATGTAAGAATCCAAGGAAATGAGAATGGTTAGGATCAACTAAGCGGCCGTAATTCATAAGCCCCAAAAAGGAACCATTTCTATACAATCAAGACTAGGGGTGAACAAGAAAGCTCTCCCGACACTGTGAAAGGTCTGTTAGAAGTCTTCTCTATTAATGTCTATGCATTGCTTGATCCAGGTGCTACTCTTTCTATTGTTGCACCTTTGGTTGCTAGTTAGTTTGACTTATTTCCCGATGTTTTTATTGAACCCTTTTTAGTTTGTACCAATGGGTCACTCTCTAGTTATAAAAAAGGTCTATAGGAAATGTCAAGGAAAAGTTCTGTGATGCTACCCAATAGAGTTACTCTTGCTTATTTGGTAGAACATGATATGTTTGTTTTTTCATATCATCTTGGGTATGGATTGGCTTCATGATTGTTTTGCATCCATCGATTGTAGAAGAAGGAAGGGTAGTGAAATTTCAATTTCCTAATGAACCTATTCTAGAGCTTGTAAGATGATAGAGACAAGGACCTAGAATGTGAAATTCCTTCATTTGTGTCACTCCCTATAGTGTGAGAATTCCCAGTGGTTTTTCCTAATGACCTTCCAGGAATTTCTCCCGAACGGGAAATTAACTTTTGCCTTGATTTATTACCGAATATGAATCCCATTTAAATTCCTCCATATAGGATGGCTCAGGCGGAATTGAAACAGTTGAATATCAAACTCAAAGATATAATTGACAAGGGTTTCACTAAACCTAGTATTTCTCCATGGGGTGCTCGGGTCTTGTTTTTTATGAAGAATGATGGATCCCTTAGAATGTGCATTGAATATCGCCAACTCAATAAGGTCGCCATAAAGAATAAGTATCCTCTCCCTAGGATCGATCATCATTTTGATTAACTCCAAGCTACTAGTTACTTTTCTAAGATTTACTTACGGTCGGCATATCACAATCTTAGGGTGAGAGGTGAAAATGTTCCCAAGATAGATTTCCAAACTAGATATGGTCACTGTAAGTTCCTAGTTAAGTTATTTGGGTTTGAGAATTCCCCGGCTGCCTTCATGGACCTAATGTATAGAGTGTTCTGATATTACCTCAACTCTTTGTTATTATATTCATTGATCATATTAACATATATACTCCAAGAATGAAAATGACCATTAGAGTCACTTGATGTTGGCCTTGAAAGTACTCAAAGAACACAAAATTTATGCTAAATTTCGCAATAGTGAATTTTTGTTAAGGTTGGTTGCTTTTAATGTCCATATTATCTGTGGTGATGGTGTAGAGGTTGACGCAAAAAAGATGGATGTGGTCAAAAATTGGCGTGGACTTTGACTCCCACAGACATAAGGAGTTTCTTGGGTCTAGACGATTATCATAGAAGATTTGTTGAAGGATTTTCCTCCATTGCTTATCCTTTGACATCTTTTACACAAAAGAATGTGAAGTTTGACCTGTCAGAAACTTGTGAGAGTTTTTGAAGAGTTGAAATAAAATCTTACCTTCTCTCTAGTTTTTACCTTATCGAAGGGCAATGAAGGGTTTGTAGTGTATTGTAATTCTTACCGAGTAGTCTTGGGATGTTTCCTCATGTTTCATGGTAAGAGGTGATTGTGTATGCTTCTAGGAAACTCAAAGTTCATGAGAAGAATTACCTAACTCATGATCGTGCGTTAGCTATTTAGTTTTTCCTTGAAAATATGGAGACATTACTTGTACAGTGTGCATGTAGATGCGTTACTGACCATAGAAGTCTTCAATATGTGTTTACACAAAAGGAGTTCAATCACTGATAGAGAAGATGGTTAGAATTAATGAAGGATTATCAAAAGAGTGTTCTTTACCCTTCCTGAAAAGCCAATGTGGTTGCGGATGCTTTTGGTCGTGTGACTATAGGTAGTGTTTCTCCTGTGGAGGAAGAGAAGAAAGAACTTGGGAAAGATGTTCACTGGTTCGCTCAGTAGTGTGCGTTTATATTCGTCCAAATGGTGGTTCATGGTCCATCATAAACTCTGAATATCAGTTTAGTGATGACATGAAATCTAAGAAGCACTCTTGCTCCTGTATTGATTCAGTTGAAGAGGACTTGGGATTTACTTGTAAGTTTATGGGTCATTTTCGTAAGGGGGAGGAGGGGATTCTCGGGTACAAAAGGATTTTATGTGTATCGATGTTGACGGATTGAGAAATATATTCTGAAGAAAGCCCATGGTTTTTTCGCTATATAACATCCGGGTGCGTTGCCAACGAATATTATCATTTATCTTAAGGAGTCTATGGTTAGGGATGGTTTTTAAAGAGGGAACATAGCATATTTGTTCCTAAGTGTCACATCTTCCAACAAGTTAAAGTTGAGCATCTCAAACGGGAGTTTAACCCAAATCAGGATGTTCCTACATGGAGAGTGGGAAGGGCCCCCATCAATATGGACTTTGTGTTGGGGTTCCTTGAAACAAAGCAAAATGATTATGTATGGGTTTATGTGATCATTTTGCCAAATCTTCCATATTATTCCTGTAACGTCACATACTCGGCAGGAAAACAAAAAAAGGGATTTTAGTTTGGGGCCAACGATCGACGATTATGAGATTGCGAGTCCTTATGGGATTACTTTTTCCATCATTTCGAATAGAGGTGCCAAATTTACTTATCGTTTTTCGAAGTCTTTTCAAAAATGTTTACATACACAAGTGAAAATCAGTACTTCTTTTCATTCTTAGACAGATGGTCAAGCGGAACGTACCATTCATACCCTTGAGGACATGTTAAGAGCATGTGTCATTGATTTTAAGGGAAGTTTGAATGATCACTTTCCTTTGATCGAGTTTTTTTACATTAATACTTATTATTCGAGGATCTCCATGGGACTCCTATTTATGGTAGAAGGTGTAGAACTCCAGTTGGATAGTTTAAGGTTGGAAAGTCCTCACTCCTTGGTACAGAGATTATCTATGAAGCTATAGAGAAGGTTCGAATCATAAGTGATAGACTGAAGACATCTTATAGTCGGCAAAAGTCTTATGATAATAATAAAAGAAGAGATAGTGAGTGTGACATAGGTGACAACGTCTACTTTAAGATTTCACCTATGAAAGAGGTGAAGAGGTTTTGTAAGAAGGAGAATCTAAGTCACCGGTATGTTGGTCCCTATAAGGTTTTGCAACGAAATGGAAAGGTTGCCTATGAGTAGAAACTACCTAGTGAACTAGCTTCAGTTCATCCGGTGTTTCATGTGTCTATGCTCAATAAATGCGTAGGTGACCCACTATTTATTCTACATATTGAAGGTTAAGGGGTTGATGAGAATGTCTCCTATGAAGAGATTCGGGTTGAGATACTAGATCGCCATATCAAGAAGTTTAGAGGCAGGGAGGTTGCCACTGTAAAAGTTCTATGGAGGAACCATCTTGTTGACGGTGCAACATGGAGGCTGAAGCCGACATGAACTCCCTCTACCCTCATATCTATAATTCTTAAAATTAGGCATTCATCTTAATTGAGAAAGTAATGCATGATAATTAAATTGACTTGTTTTCTAAATAGGTGCACGTTTTGAAAGTTGTACCAAACTAGAGTATTAAGAAAATCGTCTTTCATACTCTATTCTTGCACGATGTGTGAAAACATGTATGGCATATGTTTTCTTGATATTGTGTTTTGTTGCCATCTTGAAAGGACAATAAGCATGACAACTCTTTATCATTTGAGTTTATGAAAGGTGAGAAGGAAGGAAATTCCATCAATATGTGTTACGCATATGGAGCTCTTATATGTTGGGTATCAGGAATTGATTGTTAGGTGTAATGTTATTTGTATCGTTGTAAGGAGCTTGATTACCTGTATGAGATGGACTGTTATGATTTAGGTTGTTGATTGGGTGTGCTGCTAGATTGAGTCTTATTTCTACCTCCAAAAGCTTTAGTGTTCTCGGGAAGGAATGTTACTGAGGGTGTTGATACTGTAATTTTTTCCATAAAATGCCATGGACTTAGATTAGAGCTTAATCCATCAAATGAATGTTACTGTTGATTAACCACATTACTGAATCTTGGAGACTTTGTGCCACAAAATACGCCAGAAACTAGAGGGGAGGCAGAAGAGAAAAGTGAAAACTTAGTGCAGGAACTCGCTTCTTGTGTCAGGGCGTGGGTACATTGAGTTCGACTCGTGTGTAAATCATCTAAGTGTAAGATTCCAGACCCTTTTAAAGTCTTCAGTTGGCGACGGTGTGCTAATAAAGAACTTGAAAATTTAATATGAGACATGGAACAGTACTTTACTGCAGCAGAGTGACAGACGCTGATAAGTTGACTATTACCACAATGTATGACGGGTGATTACAAAACGTGTGGAGGATCGCGAATTGCAACGAAGTGCAGTGCTGGTGTTCCTAGAATTGATAATGGGATAAGCTATAAAAGAAATGCGCGATCAATTTTCTTCCTAGCAATGCATTTGTTTGCAAGGGACAAAATGAAAAGGTGAAGGCAGACGGTTCAGGCGGGGAAATATATAAAAGAATTACCTCTGTGATGTTAGACATACAAAATATGTTTGATAGGACAAACTTCACATTTCATTTCGGCATGCAAGGCTGCGAGCCTCAAACGAAATTACGAAGGCAAGAATCAAAGTAAAGATATACTGGTGCAATGCTGTTGCTGATTCGTTGGTAGATTTTGGATGAAATAGTCATTCGACAGATGTCCCTCTCCTTCAAAGAATAAGAAAAAGAATGAGAGAAAGGGGAATGGAGAAAGGATAGTCGTAAAGAGAAAACAAATGATAAAGGAAAGGCACAAATTGAAGGATGGGAAAGACAGACCAAGAATAAAGATGGAAAATCTTAAGGGATGGTGGAATTGGTGGTGGTCCTCATTGTCAAACTGTACAAAAACCGGAAAAGGTGACATGATAGCTTCCGACGGGAAATTCTGAATCAAAAGGGAGGAGACGAAGAGTGTGGCTGCAATGGAAAATCCATTGGGATGTCTTTAATCACATTATGGGGGGATCAACATGTTTGGGAAATCTCCAGCACCTTCGAATCCTCATGCTTCCCTTAATGTCATATAGAAATGAAAGTAAAGACCCAATATGTGATGGCAATGGGATACAGGGCAAAAACACACGTTTGTTGATGTGAAGTTGCTGCAAAAATTGGGGCTGAAGTTGTCTCTAAACGCCCTTATTATGGTAAAAAAAGTTCAATGCTAAGGCACAGCATGTGGGCATGGCTTATGGGTTGTCTATGTCGACTGGACATTGTGGGAAAACAGAACTGGATGGTAATGCCGCTTGGAGACTTTTAAATTATACTTGGGATGATTCCTAAGAAAATACCAGTTTTGTTATTCTCATTTAGATGGGTGAGGGTAATGAGTGGAAGTGAGTGCTGGTTTTCTGAAGGGTTGTTAATCCGTTTGGAAATATTAATAAAGTTGCAAAAAGAAGGACAAGGGAATGTGGTGTCTGCTATGTCGATCGACAAGGGGAAGAAGGGTGACGAAAACATACTTGCTGCTTTGGTCGAAATTCAACCTGATGTGAAAATAGAAGTGCACTGTTGTGTTGGGGAATTGACTTAAATAGTATGCTGAAGTTATGCCTCCTGACTTGCCAAAGAAAATTACCACCAGAGGGCATTGATCATAATATTGAGTTGCTGCCTGGTACGGGACTCCGTGCACAATCTCCGTATCGATGGACCCTAAAAGAACAGGTTGGGAACTACGAAAAACAATCGAAGAATGGCTAGAGTCTGTTGATTCAGCCGTCTAAGGCTCCGTATGGTTGGCTCAGGTTTTTCTATTCCAAAGAAACAGGAGGAAACAATGCGAATGTGTGTGGACTATCGGGACATTGAACAAGGGGAACTGTAAAGAACAATATACGGTTCCGTTGGTGCAAGATTAATGGACAGGGTTTTAAGCAAGCATGTTGTTTCAAAAAACATGATTTGAGGGCAGTTATTGGAAGGTTAGGATTGCAAGAGGGTGCCAGAACCCCAAACACACATGTTGAACTAGATTATGGTTATATGAATTCATTGTAATCGCCGTTTGGGCTGACTAATGCCCCCGGAACATTTGCAATTTACGGAAACAATGTACTGTTTGACTATCTGATAAACTTCGTTCGTTACTAGATGATATTGTAATATATAGTTCGAAGTTTGGAAGAACCGTTAAATCACTTAAGTTGGTTCTGTCCAATGAGGACATCACGCTTTATGTCAAATGGAAAAGTGTGAATTTGCCTCAACAAGGTAAAGTTCGTGGGGCATCTTGTTAGTCAAACCAGGTTCGAATGGATCTAAAAGAAAGTGCAGGATTGTGATTGGCAGGCACCTCTCCATGTGAGGATTTAAGGTCGTTTCTTGGCTTGGCCATAACTATTACCGAAAGTTTATTTCTGGTTACTCAAAGAAGGCAGTGGTCTTTGACAGATTTTGAGGAATGAAAAGATACAAAATGGGTTTGTAGGAACAGTGTGAAGAAAAAGAAGCATTTCGGATTTGAAGAATGCTATTGCATCTGAACCTATCCTTCAAATTGCCTGATTTTTTTGAGTAACCATTTGAAGTGCCACCACTGAAGCACGACAAGGCAATTGGTGGCCTATTAGTTGCGGAAGGTCATCCGTGGCCGTTATCCGTTGAAAGCAGAACGTTGAGTGATCATGAACAAAGATAGCAACAAATGAGAAAGAAATGGTTTGCGGGGTACATTGTTGCAGATTGGAGACTTATCTCGTAGGCACTCGATTGTGGAAGAAACTGATAAGGTAGCAAAATACATTCTTCAAAAACAGAAAAAGTGGAATGAGTCCTAAATAACACGGTTGGTAGAATTCTGGAAGAATATGATTTCATGTGGGCACATAAACCAGGAAAACACAACCAGGTTGCGGATGCGCTGAGTAGGAAAGAAGTATTTATTGTGTATATTCAATTTCAAAACTGTAAACTGATTCTATTATAGAATCAGGTGGGGTGCGTGGCAAATGATTCATTTATGTTAATATGGATGAGTCAGTTGCAAGAGGGCATATGAGGGACGGTATTGGATCGAGCCGATGCTGCTATCTTTTAAAGGGGTGAGAATCGTTTTGTTGTACCAAATCCAGGCGGGTTGTGGTGCGAAGAATTGATGAACCGAAGAGCAGACTCTACTGATGGAATGCAGGTGTTGAAAGGATGTAGCCTGAATGTCTCGTAGTGTATTTTGGCCAAAAATGGAAGACATATAGAGGTGTATGTAAAGACTTGTCAGTTTGTCAAGTCGAACAAGACAGAACGTAAAGGGAAGCAGGTTTGTTAGACCTTTGCCTATTCCTGAAAAGGCCATGCATCGGTAAAGCATAAGATTAATTGTAGGATTTCCTAAAGTAGATGCAAGCATCTATCAGGGTGGTAGTTGACAGGTTTTCAAAAATTCTGTTGTTATACTGCTCCTGTAGTCTTAGTTATGCTCATCTGAAGTATGCTGCCTGAGATTCTCAAACATGTGGTTTAAATACTTTGGTGTTCCGGTGGAATTGTGAGTGATAGAGACACAAGGTTCAGGGTAGATTTTTGGACAGCATGTCACAATGATGGGAACTGAATAAAATTTTTACTGCAAATCATCCACAAACAGATGGGAAAGACGGAGAAGAATAATCATTTGTTGGAGGAGTACTGAGGCACTATGTGACTTGCAAGTCAACGGGAATTGGGTGGCATTGTTAGACACCATGCGCAGTCAGTTTTAACATAATATGCACCAAGTCGTCTGGCAACAGAAATGAGTCCGTTGAAATCGTCTTAGGCAAAAACCAGCCTATGACGCCACGAGATGTGGCTAAATCTAAAATCAGGGCAAGTGTCCAGCAGCATACAGAGTGGCAAGGGAAGACTTGAAAATGTTATCTGAGGCAAAGATAGCTTGCCGCAAGGTCAGCACGCGATGAAAAGTATGCTGACCAACTCGTCGCCTCAGTGAGTTCAATGTGGGGACAAGGTGTGCTGAAGTTACCTCACAAATCTGGAAATGATGGTGATAAACACCAGACATCGGGGTTTGATTCCTAAGTATGATGGTCCATTTGAAAGTGGTGATGAAATGAAACGAGTGGGCGAAGTTGATTATAGGTTGAAGCTGCCAGAAGGTTGAAAAATCCATCCATTTTCATGTGAGTTATGCAAAAACCTTACTTGCAGATGCGGATGAACCGAGGATAGAAAAAGGATCAAAGAGGGCTCCTACATCACTACCTACACAGTATGATGCATGAAAGTGAGAAGATTCTGATCACGGGTTTGGGGGGAAAAAAAGTAAGAAGAATACTAAGACTTTGACGTTATTGGTTCATGGAAAGGCAAGAGTGCGGCAGTGCTGTTGGGAGAAAGCAAAGAACCTATGGCGTTTGACCTGCTCCAAACTCGATGACTATATCAAAACAAGTCTCAATGAGGACATCGAGTTCAAAGTGGTGAGGGGGGTTGTTAGGACCCGCAAAACTATTGATCCACTACGTGCAGACATGTCAAGGATCTTGGGAAGAATTGTATTGAATGGAGATGGCAACAACAGTGAAACCAGTTATGTGCTTGGGTGTGGCAAGGGGGGGGGGGGGGGGCTCTGGGGGGGGGGGTTTTGTCTTGGGGGGGGGGGACAGCTGAACGTCAGGGGCTTACGTGCGGGATAAGCATTGGCACGACAAACATGTTGGCTGATGAAGCAAGGCTTGTTTTAAGCATTGGTTAAGTCAAGGACTAAGGCAGTTCACCCGAAAGTGTGGAAATAAAACTACGTGTGGAAGACAGCTAAAAATATTCTAAGTGTTGGAAGCTGCAGAACTTCTTGAGGTTGGTTGGAATGAAGCATGATGAAATATTCTAAGTGTTAGAAATAGTATTTCAGGGAGCTAAGAATGTAATTGAATTAAATTCTATCTGTGGGAAATATAGCTGTTGAAAGTTTAGTTTTGAACCATGGGCTGACATGTGTCGGGACAGGTGTCATTTGTAACACCGCATTGTAACTGCATTGTGCAGAATTTGATTTAAGTGGAAATGGAATTCGTCTAAGGCAAAGACAGAGAGTTTTTTAGCCTGTAGACAATTCCGTGTGATGAAGACTTCCTTTGTATTACTTAAGGTTAATAAAAGGTAGGGATGGTTCCTGTTAAATTATGTGGTTGTTTGAATGTTTAAGTATTTCTATACTTAGTAAATTTTCGGGGGTGGTAAGTAGGCTGAAGTATTAAGACCGTAAGACGGCCTCCTAGGTGGTGTGCGAGAAAAAATATAAATTGACCCTATTTAAACGACCATGGTGGTGACGGGTGACAGAAGAAATTGGGTTTTGTTCTGGAGAGGGGAAGGGGAGCCTGAGAAATAGCTTACCACATTCCAAGGACTGTTTTTTTTTTTTTTTGTTTTGCAGCAGGCGCGCAAATTACCCCATCCTGACACGCAAGGTAGTAGTTAAGTGACAATTAAATACAAGTAACTGGGCCATCTATGATTGTGGTAATGGGAATGAGTACAATTAAACTCCCTTCGAGGATCCATTGGAGGGAAATTCTGCACGGTCGTTTGCCAGCAGCCGCGGGTAGGTAATCCAGCTCCAATAGCGTATATTTATGTTGTTGCAGTTAAAAAGCTCGTAGTTGAACATTGGGATAGGCCGGCCGGTCCGCCCTAGGTGTGCACCGGTCGTCTCATCCTTTCTGTCGGCGATGCGCTCCTGGCCTTAATTTTCCGGGTCGTGCCTCCGGCGCTGTTACTTTGAAGAAATTAGAGTACTCAAAGCAAGCCTACTGTGACGTCCCGCCACCTTTCCAGCAAGTTCGCATCATACGAAGGGGGCAGGCGGTCCAACAGCCTTGGAGAGACCTGGGCAAGACTCTAGAGACTTCTAGATTCTTGGGGCAGACTAGAGAATGAAGCGAGCCTTTGGAAGAAGAAACAGAGGACATATTCTAGGAAGGTAATTTAGGAATATGTATTGAGTGCATGTTACTTAGGAATTGTTAGCATTATTTACTCTTAGGATAACGGAGTCACGTAAGTTAGTTAAAAGGAGATTCATGTATTTGTAATATCCATCAACGAATAATAAAATACAATCCTGTCTTCCAAAGTTCTGTTTTGTCTTCTCTTATTCTCTTAGCGTTCCGCAGGAGAAAGGCTGACATGAGCTTACGAATGTGGGACAAGAATTATGAGTAAGTTGTCAAGGCCGCACAGCGTCTTGTCCGATCTATAGTTCCGTGACTAGTGGTATCGAGCAGGTTGATTTTTTGTAATAGAATGACGAACGAAGGGACGTATCGGGCTTAGCTACCATCAATGTCCGCAGGAAGAAGGAAGAAGAATAGGAAAGGGAAGAAAGAAGCAGCATGAAGGGAAATGAAGGTATTCTTCCGAGCCCACACAAGCGAGGTGTAAACATCTCACCCACCCACTCTTGTCGATGGAAGTGACGAAGAGACCGGCAAGGATGCCATTAGACGTTTACTTGCCGGAGAGGTAGATTGCAAGGGTCGACAATGGCCAACAAGGCCGGCCGTTAGATTTAGGTCGGCATGAATGGGGCGGACAACAAATTTAAAACCTTTGAAGAATTCACCCTGAGGAGAACGAACAACATCCGAAGGAGTTGGAGGCCCGCCAGCGGGCACCGAGGAGTTCGAGATGAAAGAGGCATTACTCCGTAAAGTTAAGGGTATGGAAGCACTTGGGCGATGAGTCGTTGAAGTCCGCAAAAGTGGAGAATTTACTATGGCACTTGAGAAATTACTTCAAGGTTGTAATCGGGTGCGACAGTGATTGGAACCAAGATCAACACTGCTGGGTTTTACTTCGGAGATGGCCATGAGATGGTGAGGACGTAAAGATTGACATCAAGAAGGGGACATGCACTATGAACACGTTGGATCAATTCCGTGAGGAGTTCAAGAAGGCGATCTTCCCTAACAACGTTATCTATGAGGCAAAGAGCAAGTTTAGGGAGCTAAAGCAAAAGGGAAGGATAC